>JAVJIX010000103.1:2040000-2375000 GCA_036785185.1 Paratrypauchen microcephalus | reverse complement strand
ATTAATCGCATTTTAATTCTCATGAGAGAGAGAACCCAAATTCTGTGAGTGTGGTTTGGTGGTTTGTTGAAGTTCGCTCACGCTCGCTCTATCACCGGTAACGATGGAACTTGTCCGGACGTGTTTATCGTCCAAATGATCCGTCAGGCTGGAGCAGCTTCGGTGATCGGAAAATTCTTTTTGACAAAAGCTCCAAATCACCGCGTTCTTGTTGATCGTCCCGTCTTCGTTCTTTTTATAAATAAACTCGCCGTTCAAAGGCCCTGGCAGCGAGTCGCTCGAGTCGAGTCCATGTCAGTTTCCTCCAGGCTTTATTTGTTTGTTTAGCGACGCAGGTGGTCCTTCAGTGGGACAAATTTAAAATTCACGCGCATTGAATTGCCGCTCATAATTAATTGCGTTAATTTTTATAACACGTTCATTTGCAGTGTAATTAATTAAACTAATTAACGCGTTAAACTGACAGCACTAATTCAAACATGTTTGAGCAATCCTTTATTATTAGTCTGTGTACATCTCCAAAGCTCAAAATGCTCTGTAGTTTTCGAGTTCTGTTATGTTTGTGATGAGGAAACAACATTATAACAGATCAGAAAATGATGCATTATGGGCCCTTTAATCGGTGATACCGGCATTCGAGATCTACATTTCGATCGGCGATACTTTAACTATCGTTTAATCCCATCATATCTCACGTACCACCAGCCCGCTCAGCAATACTCTCTAAAAGCCTCGTAAAAGTCAATGTCAAATACCACACTCAGTAGTAGTTGTCTTCAAGTGTCACCACCATAAATCCAGCCTTTAATTCCATATATTGATCCACGTCGTCCTCAAAGTGTTTCCGTATCCTTCCTCTAGTGTCAGCGTGCCCCGGGATGTTTGTTTACGGAGCTTTCCTTCCGAGAGGCGATCCATCTTATCGCGAGTTTATGTGAGTGGGAACGCGCCTGTTTTTATTGCTGCTATTCCGACGTCAACAAGCTAAATATTACATGAGGCTCGCAGTGCTCAAAGTTGACTAAAGAGGACAGGGGCGAGATGGCGGAAGTGTACTGCAGTTTTCAGAAGCCGAGGAAAAGAACGAGAGGTTTGTAGTACTCAGACTGCAAATACTAAAGGTGCATTGTGTAACTTTTCTGGAGGAGCGTCCGTCAAATGCTTTTCTTCATGGAGATGCTTTTGCTTTGTCTGGAATGTTTCACAGTATGGCAATAAACCTTTCTATCTTCATGGCGACCAAACCAGACCAAGTTACAGGTCAGGTCTGTGCAGAGGCAAATTAGATCATCATTGCCAGAAAATGCAGCTAAAATGTTTCTCCACAGCAGATTTTTTTCCTCACACTGAGTACTGCATTACTCACTGGACACCGACAAGCAGGACGACCTTAAAAGCAAAAGAATCACATTTTTAAAAAACGCTTTAGAAATATTTGACAGAAAATCTTTATCTTTTCATCATTGTCTCATACTTCAGAAATATAATATCTTAAGTTTTGAAAATGTTGGAAAATTTAAACTAGCCTGCTCTGTATATACAGCTCTGGGAAAAAAAAAAAAAAGAGAACACTGCATTTTTTCTGAAATCAGCATCTCTACATGTATTACAGCCATTCCATTCCAGCGTCTGTTGAATTCCAACACAAACACAAAGCTGAGCTACTTCAGTTCTTGCACCAGGAGTGGAATAAAGTCACCCAAGAACACTCACTGCGTGCACATGGACGAGTGGAATCCGATTGCAAACGGATTGGGATCGTATCGAATTCATGTGCACAGGCTAAGGATCGTATAGGGATTGGTTTCCTGAATCCGATTGGAACCCCTGGCTTAGGCCGATAGTAATCCGCTTGGTGTGCCGCCTTGTGCACGGTATCGGATCGGATTGGCGTACTGCGCATGTGTGGGAATTTTCACCAGGGATTTCAACCGGAAGTGGCAGGAGGCGCTGACGCCGTCATAAGTAGCGATTGTTGCCGGAAAAGTCAGACGAAATCATGGCTGCGAAGAAAGAATGCACAACACGTACACCAATGCTGCTCCGTGAAACTCCTCGAGCGCCATCTTTGTACACCGCCACATAGTTTGTTGTGTTTTTATTGAGTAGCCATCACCCGGAAGTAGTTGGACTACAGCGCCACATAGCGTAGCGGAGCCGGCCAGGTCGCTGACCATTATCCGATTACACGACTTTCATGTGCGCTGGGATCTAAGGACAGACCACCCGCCGAGTAACGGGATCGGATTTGGAGAAATGCAATCCTTTTTTTTTTTTTTTTTTTTCCTCCTAGCTGTCATGAGGAGCAGACACACTTTTCTCTTCCTCCTTCATCTTTGCTCTGTCTGATGTTTTATTTCTCTCGTCTCTTTTTTTTTCTCCTGTTGGATCAGATTTTTCAAATCCTAAATTATTAATTGGATAAAGCTGGTCCCTACGCTTTTTTTTCCCCACGGAGGAGCGCCGGTCTGGAGAGCTGGTCAGCCCTACGGGAACGTGCTGCCTGATACACGAAGGACGCGTCGTGTGCCTGGCACCGCTGTTACCGGAGGACACGGAGTGACTACTATTGGAATATTGATGGCAGGACATCTGGATTGGCCTGGGGGATGTTTTCTGACCCATCACTAATTGGAGCTGAGTGGATAAAAGAGCCCCGATCCGCCGCTCAGTACGGGGATCTGCGAACTTGGGGGGGCAACATCAGAAGGAAAAACACAGGTGAATGTATCATCCATCTGTGGGATCCACCGGGCACTAGATAACATCACGGATAAATGGATTTGGAACTGTGGGGAACAGCGGCTCAGTCCATATTCACTATCATACGTGCCAGGGGGAGGAATGCGAGTCGCACAGACCTGCAGGAAGTGGTGATTAAAAATAAGGGTTATTAGTAAATTGTGTTGTTTTAAAATGTATCGATTATGTTAAATTCCCCTTTTTGTAATCAATTCTCCTGGAAAAATGTGATTCAAACGGACTCTTTGTTTTGACTGCTTCTTCTGCACAAACACGTCCAAGGCCGCCAGCTGCCGCTTATCTCAGACTCTACAAAAACATTGCCACACACTATTGGACTCACAATGCTGCCTTGTCTATTTTTAGGATGTCTGCTTCTTTTTCAGTTTCAATCAATTTCATTGATTTCTGATCTTTCCCCTTGCCCCACACCCTTCCCTCTTGTCACCAAAGAAAAAGACACCGTATGTTATCTATCCAATTGTTTTCTGTCATTCCATGTTGTGTATAATTGTCATTGATTGTATTGCATCTTTTCTACTCTGCATCTTCCAGTCGGCGGCGCGCGCAAGTGCAGCGGCCCCTCCCCTAACCACTCTATACTGTCCTGCCTGGTTAGTGGGGAAACTAAATTTCGAATTCATTCTATGTACATGTACATATGATTGTTTTTCGACAATAAAGCAAACTATGACCTATGACCTAAACCAGGTGTGTCAAACTCATTTTGGTCCGGGGGCCGTATCCAACCTACTTTGATCCCAAGGGGCCGGATCAGAAAACTCATGGCAAATATACCCCAAAAATAGCAACAAGTCCAAATATTTGTGCAGAGAAATGCAAATTTATTACAGAAGTCTTTTTTTATTTGATGAACTCTTTCTTTTACAAAATATTATTATATTTTGAACAACCTGAAAATTTAAGAGAAATGCAATATCAACACAAGCGTACAGGTTTCCCATTCACATCCGTGAACGAATAGGAATTAGTCAATTTTTCTTGGAAAATCCTGCACTCGGTGTCCACTTTTCTCATTTTTGACATTTTGCTGATGAGGGTGTCACGTCAACAGTCAAAACGATGGTCCTTTAAGAGCGTTTGGAAAGAGGCGAGTCTTCATTTGCGCTGGAGACACTGCTATGCTAAGCTGCGCAGAAAAGAGGCGCAGAAAATTACCAATATTTTAATAGAAAATTAAAATATAATTAAAATATTTTAATAGAAAATCAGCCGAGGGCCAGATTAAAGGTCTTGGAGGGCCAGATCTGGCCCCCGGGCCGCATGTTTGACACCCCTGCTCTAAACGATAATATTTTTATTTAGAATTTGGGGGAAATGTTGTCAGTAGTTTATAGACTTTTGCCCAAACACATACCTATAAGTAGTAAAATCAAATTTCTCTTTCTGTCTCTTTTTTATTTTCCAGAGCTGTATGAGTTTGACGGAGCCACAACACCCTTCAAAGTCCTAGAACGCAAATTTTAGGGTTGTTATTGAGGTTTCAGTGATCGAGATACCAGAATTTGAAGTAAAAAGTTCTGCTCAATGGCTTTATGATCATTTGGGCCAATTCAGCAGGATCCCTGGGGGCCAACAAAATTGGTCACAGGGCCGGATTTGACCCCTGGGCCATAGATTGGACACCACTGCTTTCTATCTTCATGGAGACCAAACCAGACCAAGTTGTAGGTCAAATCTGTGGAGAGGTGACCCCGCTCACAGTCATAATGCCTGTTTTTGTATTCATGAGCTATAAAACCATCTGTAATTGAATAAATGTAAAGTAAAGCTGTTTAAAGTCACACTGCGGAACATTCCAGGGAGAGCAATGACGTACCCATAGAAACAAGCAGGTAACGGACCCTCCAACAGAAAAGTTACACAGTGCACCTTTAAGATGACGTGAATAGAAAAAAAGTTTTTATCATGATTTGAGTAAATTTCACTTCTACTTGATTGGTAGTTTTCCTCAAATATTTTTTTTACTTCTGCGTGAGTCATTTTTTGGATCACTTCGCGCTTCGACTTGAGTCATACGATTTTGAGTAAAAAACCTGGATCCTCTTCACCTCTGATAATAACACGCGTCGAATTGTTTATCAGATGTTTTGACTTTCAAGTGCTGAAAGGAAAGCTCAAAATGATAATGTGAAATGTTTTATGCCACAATATGGAATTTTAAAGGTGCACTGCGCAACTTTTCTGCTTGTCTCCATCAGTGGTGAAAGTAGTTTTCATTTCTTACAGGTGCTATAATGTCCGGTGCATCACTTTACCTTTAAAAAAAAAAAAGTTTTACACCTTTTTCATAGATAAATAACTTTTTAATATACTTCTACTATATTCTACTATTATTTCATATTTTTGTGGGCCTACGTAAATGGTGCTGCCTACCTAGGCCTACTGTATGTGGAAAAAAGGACATTACAAAATAGCTCAGTTTGGAAATATTTTACTGAGAGAACTTTGCTTTTAAATCTTCAATTCTTTAGGATACTTTCACAGCTACAGTCAGATAAGTTTTGACAATCCTTGCTTAACAGACTGCAGATATCTCTGCACGAGAGTTTCGGGTAGCTTTCAGTTATTCTCGAATGGCATAGTGTGGTTGTTTGTGTTTTCTACTTAAATAGCGCACCTTACATTTTTTTTCAAATGTGGGTTTTGGCCACCATTAACCATATTCTCTTAGCGGTGCTGCGTACCGGCTGTGAATTTTATACCTGTGCTGCGCTCCGGTGCGCACCGCTTTACTTTCACAGCTGGTCTCCATGGAAATATTGTTGCTTTGTCTAGAATGTTCCACGGTGTGACATTATTTATTCATATTTATTTATACAGGTGTTTCTATTGTTCAAAAATACAGTAATTCCTGTTTGGACAGTGGTGACTCTCCACAGATCTGAACTGTAATGTGATGCAGTGCTGTGACCTGCTTGTGTCCCTCTTGATAGATTGATGTTTAAAATTTTAATATTTTTTTTTTTAAAAAAAGTAAAGAAATCTTGTCACATACAGTCATGTTATAGTTAGTTTTTCTCTCTTTTTTTTTTTACTATGAGCGGACTTAAAGGTGCACTGCGGAACACTGCTGGGCTTAATGCTCAATTCAGATTTTTTTGTGAAATCCGATTTTTTTAAGATTGGGCTTTTAGCCTTTATTGGTCTCACACACAGTGACACACGGAAGAAATTTGACTTCTGCATTTGACCCATCCTTTTTCAGGAGCAGTGAGCAGCCATCTTTTTCAGCGCCCGGGGGGCAGTACCGTGAAGGGTCTTGCCCAAGGACCCACACTGGTTAGCTCATTGCCCGGGGGGGGTTTGAACCTACAACCTCCAGGGGGAAAGTCCATGACTTACCAGTTGAGCTAACCAGCGGACTTAAAGGTGCACTGCGGAACACTGCTGGGCTTAATGCTCAATTCAGATTTTTTTGTGAAATCCGATTTTTTTGCGAGGTTGTTCACATTTCCAATTACAGTGGTACCTCACCTTACGAATGACCCAACAAACGAAAATTTCAAGTTACGAAACGCCTTCACGGTCAATTTTGTCTCTAGATACGAAAGAAAATTCAAGTTACGAAACGCGAAATCTCAAAAATTCAATTAATGCGCGCTCAGATGCACGCCCCGAAACGTAAATACACTTTATCAACACACACGGGGTTAGGTTCCAGAGGTGGCCCGCGGTGGGAGAGGTCCACGAGGTAGGACAACTTTGTATTTTGCAATTGTTCTACATGTTTTAGGGCTGTAAATGCCTCACCACACACATTCTACACTTTTCTCAGACTGGAGTTGGGCTTTTCTCGCATTTCTCTCTCGTTTGAACACTCGAACTTTCATAGATTTTCAATGGAATTTGTTGATAGTGAAGCGTGGGGGGGGCACGGCTCAATATAGCGCTGAACGTGCGAGGGGAGCGGAGACACAGGATTACTATCAACAACACATCAGTAGGGTAAAACTCACTTGTCTCACGACAGTCTAAACCCAGCTAACGTTCCCTTAGTGAGTGAACAATCCAACGCTTGGTGAATTCTGCTTCACAATGATAGGAAGAGCCGACATCGAAGGATCAAAAAGCGACGTCGACACGGCACCGCGGCGCCCGGGCCGTGCCTCCCCCTTGGGGCCGCGGGCCCGCGCGGGCTCGGCCTGCCCATGCGGCTCGGCCTGCTCACAGCTCACAGTGTCAGCCCCCCGGCTCTGGAAGTCACATAGAACCAGAGCCCGCCCCGAGCGAGACCCCGCGGTCTTTCCCGCCGATAGAGCACCTTTCTCGGCCTGTTAGCTCACAGTGTCAGCCCCCAGGCTCTGGAGGTCAGATAGAACCAGAGCCCGCCCCGCTCTTATTCCCACTGAAAGAGCGTCTTTCTTGGCCTCTTAGCTCTAGCGCGAAACGCACAAGGAGCGCGGAGACAGGAGCAACGCGCTCCTCCAACGGCACTGGCATGTCCCGGGATAATCCTGGTTTAGTCCAGGTCCAGTCCAGGTTTATTCCAATCAGGACGCAGAACACAAATGCTACACTATAAAAAAAAGTTACACTATAAAAAAAAAACCTTGGAACGGATCAGGCCTTTTCCATTGAAATAGCTACTCAACTTACAAAAAATTCACGTTACGAAACCACTTCTGGAACGAATTAATTTCGTAAGGTGAGGTACCACTGTAAATGCGGCTTGTATGTGATCTTCAGTGTGAGCTTTAAACGCCCCAAAAGTGTCCCGCATGCGCCTTGGAGGACATGACGAGGTCACACGCAGCGAGCGTGCTCAGTGTTTACGGAAGTAAACTAAAGTTGCTGTCGTACCGGAGCCAGAACATGTTCAGGGTGGGGCAGTGGCAGCAGCGTCCGTAGAAATGAACGTGTTGGTGCAGAGTCGCAACACCATTTGCCATGTCTAACAGGTCATTCTAAAATGATCTAGAATGCAGGAAATCACATCAACCCCCCTCGGTTAAAAAAAGGTTGAGTACCCCTGATCTATACTGTGGAACATTCTAGACAAAGCAGTTTCCATGGAGACAAGCAGGCGAGGGACCCTCTACTAGAAATGTTATGCAGTACATCTTGGAGTCCACTTGCAGTAAAAAAAAATATATATATATAAAAAAATTATAAAAAATTATAAAATTATACAGAGCCTTGAGCACCTGAGCAATAGAGGCCCTCCGGGCACCGAAAAAGATGGCTGCTCACTGCTCCTGAAAAGGATGGGTCAAATGCAGAAGTCAAATTTCTCCCGTGTGTCACTGTGTGTCATAATAATAATAATAATAATTAATTGCATTTATATAGCGCCTTTCATGACACCCAAAGCGCTTTACAGTTCATTGTTCATTCACTCCACACTTAGTGGTGGTAAGCTACTTTCTGTAGCCACAGACCAAATAAAGGCTTAATCTTAATCTTAAAAATCTACCACACCAGACAAGACCCAAGGTGTAGGGCTGTGCAAAGAGGCTCCTGAGACAGTCCAGCACATAACTGCAGGGTGTAAGATGCTGGCAGGGAAAGCATACATGGAGCGACACAACCAAGTGGCGGGCATAGTGTACAGAAACATCTGTGCAGAGTACGGGCTGGAGACCCCAAGGTCAAGGTGGGAAACACCTCTGAAGGTTGCGGCGAATGACCGAGCCAAGATCCTGTGGGACTTCCAGATACAGACTGACAGAATGGCAGACATAGTGGTGGTGGATAAGCAACAGAACAGAGCCGTGGTGGTGGACATTGTAATACCAAGCGATGGTAACATCAGGAAAAAGGAACACGAGAAACTAGAGAAATACCAGGGGCTCAAGGAAGAGCTGGAGAAGGCCTGGAAGGTGAAGGCATCAGTGGTGCCCGTGGTGAACGGAGCACTCGGGGCTGTAACCCCCAAACTGGAGAAGTGGCTACAACAGATCCCAGGAAAAACATCAGACATCTCAGACCAGAAAAGTGCAGTACAGGAACAGCAAAGATACTGTGCAGAACTCTCAAGCTCCCAGGCCTCTGGTAGAGGACCCGAGCTGGATGAGTGAGAGACCAACCACCGTGGAAGGTGAGGAGCACATTTTATTTTATATATATATATATATATATATATATATATATATATATATATACATACAACATTTTACCATCCACGGTCATGAGGTGGAGACTGTGGACTGCTACAAATACCTCGACAACAGGCTGGAGTGGAGTGTGTACAAGAAGAGCATGAGCAGACACTTCCTGCTGAAGCTCAGGTCTTTCAGTGTGTGCAGGAAGTTCCTGGAGATCTTCAGTCTGTGGAGGCCAGCGCCCTGGACTTCTCTGTGGTCTGCTGGGGGAGCAGCACCAGGAAAAGGGACATTGGGCGGATTGACAAACTGATCGGTAAAGCTGGTCACGTGATCGGCTGTGAGCTGGAGACATTTGTCACAGTGAGGGACAGGAGGACACTGGACAAACTGCTCTCCATCATGGACACTCCTGCTCACCCCCTGCACCAGACCACAGAGGGACAGAGGAGATAATACTCTTTTTTTGCTATTCCATCTATTTTTGTTATCCTCTGTTATATATTATATTATATTTGATGACTGAGCTACAATACCCAAATAATTTCCCTTGAGGATCAATAAAGTTTGTCTAAGTCTAAGTCTAACGTGACATTATGTGACGAGCTTTCTTTACTTTTTAAAAATTATTCAAATTTTAAACATCAAATTTGCATGCGAATACGTCAAACATAATCAAATCCTTCCCCAGTGAACCATTATAAGACGATGGATTTCATTCTGGTAGGTACAAAACTGACATTATAAAAAAATGACTCTTCCACTTTGCTCCCGGGAACAATTACGAGATAAAATACAAACTCATTTTAACTTCGAAGAATCTGTTATAAACAAGCAACCCAGCGAAGTGTCAATAGATGGAATAACATCGCTAACAGGCTACAGCCCAGAAATGCCCAGGATTTATTGTTTTGTTTTTTTAGTTTTTTTGGCTTAACTTCTTTATTCCTTTATTTTGGTTCAAACAAAAGAAAAACGACGGCGCTGCAGAGTTCAGACGAGTTAAACGACAAAGATTGCTCGTCTTTTCGCCTGGGCCACGCTGTATAATTCATTCTGATGGATGTGTAATCAGCTAATGACCCGGGCGGTTCAGACAGATGGAGGGATGAAAACAGAGGGAGGGAGGAGGAGGAGGAGAGGACAGGAAAGAGGAGGGAGAGAGGGATGAGAGAGGAAGGGATAGGAGGGGGGGAGAAGAGGAATGGAAGAGAGAAGAGAGAGGGAGGGATGAGACGGAGAAGAAGAATGGGAGAGAGGGAGGGATGAGAGAGAGAAGAGGAAGAGAAAAGGAGGAGAGGAGGGTGAGAGGAGGAGAAGAGGACAGGAAAGAGGAGAGAGAGAGTGAGGGATGAAAAGAGAGGGAGAAGAGGAGTGGGAGGGAAGAGAGAGGGAGGGATGAGAGAGAGAGAAGAGGAAGAGAGAAGGAGGAGAAGAGAGTGAGAGGAGGGAGGAGAGGACAGGAAAGAGGAGAGAGGGAGGGATGAGAGAGAGAAGAGGAAGAGAGAAGGAGGAGAAGAGAGTGAGAGGAGGGAGGAGGGGCGAGAGGACAGGAAAGAGGAGAGGGAGGAGAGGGGGAGGAGAGAGGGAGGAGAGGAGTGGGAGAGAGAAGAGAGGGGGAGGGGTGAGAGAGAGAAGAGGAAGCGAGAAGGAGGAGAGGAGAGTGAGAGGAGGGAGAAGAGGAGTGGGAGAGAGAAGAGAGAGGGAGGGATGAAAGAGGGAGGAATGAGAAGAAGAAAGAAGAATGGGAGAGAGGGAGGGATGAGAGAAGGGGGAGAGAAGAGTGAGAGGAGGAAGGAGAGGACAGGAAAGAGGAGAGAGAGGGAGGGATGAAAGAGGGAGAAGAGGAGTGGGAGGGATGAGAGAGAGAAGAGGAAGAGAGAAGGAGGAGAGTGAGAGGAGGGAGGAGAGGAGAGGACAGGAAAGAGGAGAAAGGGAGGGATGAGAGAGAGAAGAGGAAGAGAGAAGGAGGAGAAGAGAGTGAGAGGAGGGAGGAGGGGCGAGAGGACAGGAAAGAGGAGAGGGAGGAGAGGGGGAGGAGAGAGGGAGGAGAGGAGTGGGAGAGAGAAGAGAGGGGGAGGGGTGAGAGAGAGAGAGAAGAGGAAGCGAGAAGGAGGAGAGGAGAGTGAGAGGAGGGAGGAGAGGAGTGGGAGAGAGAAGAGAGAGGGAGGGATGAAAGAGGGAGGAATGAGAAGAAGAAAGAAGAATGGGAGAGAGGGAGGGATGAGAGAAGGGGGAGAGAAGAGTGAGAGAAGGAAGGAGAGGACAGGAAAGAGGAGAGAGAGGGAGGGATGAAAGAGGGAGAAGAGGGGGGGGAGGGAAAAGAGAGAAGAGGAAGAGAGAAGGAGGAGAGTGAGAGGAGGGAGGAGAGGAGACGGAAAGAGGAGAAAGGGGGAGGGAGGATAGGAGAGAGAGAAGGGTGGAGGAGAGGGAGAGTGAGGACGAGGAGGAGAAAGAGCCAGGGAAGGAAAGAAGAGAGGCAATAATGATAGAGTGGGAGAACGAGGGAGGAAACAGAGAGTGGAGGAGAGGAGACCTCAGGGCTTCTTATTTGTTCTGGAAATGAAACGTCAAAGAAACTGAAGAAAACAAAACAGAATAATAATTTGGAGATATATTTTGTTCACGGGCTGGAAGGAGAAAGGGAGGGAGGAGAGAGGGAAGAGAGGAGGAGGAGAAATGGAGGAGAGCGGAGTGAGGAAAGAGCGAAGGAGAGAGTGAGAGAGGAAAGAAAAGACAGGAAAGAGAGTAAGGAGAGAGAGTGAGGGAGGAGAGAGGGAAGAGAGAAGGAGGAGAAAGGGAGGAGAGGAGAGAGAGAAGAGTGAGAGCGAGGGAGAGAATGGGAGAGGAAAGAAAAGAGGGGAGAGAGAGTGAAGAGCGGAGGAGTGAGAGAGCAAGTGAGGAGAGAGTGGGGGGGGGGAGGGGAGCGTGGAGTGAGGAAAGAGCGAGGGAGAGAGAGGGAGAGGAAAGAAAAGAGAGGAAAGAGTAAGGAGGAAAAAGTGAGGGAGGAGATAAGGAAGAGAGGAGGATGAGAAAGGGAGGAGAGGAGAGAGAAGAGTGGAGGAGCGTTATAGTGAGTGAGGAGCGAGTGAGGGAGAGTGGGAGAGGAAAGAAAAGAGGGGAAAGAGAGTAAGGAGAGAGAGTGAGGGAGGAGAGAGGGGAGAGAGAAGGAGGAGAAAGGGAGGAGAGGAGAGAGAGAAGGGTGGAGGAGTGTTATAGTGAGTGAGGATCGAGTGATAGAAAGAAAAGAGGGGAGAGAGAGTGAAGACCGGAGGAGTGAGAGGACGAGTGGCCTCTGTCAGCTTCCGTACCTCACTTAGCTTTAGCATTCTGACATTGTGAGCATCATAATTATTCACCGCAGTGGGTTATAAGTGTTTATTAACACACTTTTATGATATGATAACCGTTTTATGTATATGTAATATTCTTCCTTTTTGCATGTTTTTAATTATGTTTTATGTAAATTATCTGCTGTGTAGCACTTTGAGATTTTGTAGAAATGTGCATTACAAATAAAAGGTATTATTAGGCCTGAGCACTAAAGCGTAGGGCCTATTGTTATTGTTCTGGTTTTTCTTCTTCTTCTTTTCTCTACCACTTTTTTCAAGGTTCGGGTACTTCCCACCGACGAAAACTCACGAAATTTTCCACAAAATTCAAGAACGCCAAAAAATGAATTTACAAATAATCTGTATTAAAAAATCTTTAAAAATGGCTCGACAGCGCCCCCTGGAAAATCAAAATACATTGCGCCTATGGCTATACCCGTGTTGCCATGGGAACCGGCCAAACATCTGTCCTCGCCAATGGGACAAAAACTTTGTCGTAGCCAAACCAAATTTGGTACACAGATGCATCATGGGAATAGGAACCAAAAATTATTATTATTATTATTATTATTATTATTATTATTATTATTATTATTATTATTATTATTATTATTATTATTATTTCAGAATTGTCAGAAAGTTAACAGTATCTAAAAACAACTAGCATGCTAACACACCCTTCTTGATTATAGAACAATACAATTCTGTGCAGTGGAACTATTTATTTATTTATTTATTTACTTTAAAGGTGCAATATGTAACTATGTTTTTGGTTGGGGGTCCGTCACCTGCTTGTTTCTATGGAAATGTCATTCCTCTGCCTGGAATGTTCCACAGTGTGACATTAAACAGCTCTACTTTACATTTATTCAGTTACAGGTGTTTTTATAGCTCAAAAATAACTCAGGCATTCTGACTGTGAGCGGGGTTGTCTCACCACAGATCTGACCTGTAACTTCTGGTTCGGTCTGGTTTGGAGTCCATTATGATAGAAATGTTTAATACCAGGCAAAGCATTAACATCTCCATGGAGAAAAACATTTGACGGAGCCTCCACCAGAAAGATGACACCATACACATTTAAGGGTTGCTTATAGAATATAATCTGTGCTGGGGCAAGACAGTTTTGCTGAAATACATGGAAAAAACATCCGGTACACAGCCTTTAAATCAGTCTAAGCAAATGAAAACCCTGCACTTTTTCATTTCACATTCTACATGTCATTATAACAAATTCCTGCACTCTACCTCAGTTTAACCTGGTGCTCTTTTTGTTGATATAAAAGCCTCTTGTTGGTGTAACATTTGAACCTTTTGAGAGATTGCTTCGGCTCTTTACCGACACAATTATCCACAGCACTGAAGCTCTTGACATTTTAATGAGTGGGTTTGTGGCTCCGCTCGGGGGATAAAAGCGTCATCAGAGCAATGCGCACACGCACTTAGAGATCGCACGGAGATGCAGTGGTCATGAGAAGCTCCAGTCGTGTGCGTCTGGGTTATGTACACAGACGGGTGTTTTCAAGTAGGTTCTCTTAAATCAATTTGTAACAAGTCAAAACCGTCACACACACAGCCGCAGGCTAATGAGCGGTGAGTCATAGTCTGTTGAACGCAGAATAAATTAAACACTAGACGATAAAGATGTCTGCCGTGACATGAAGGTAAACAAAAGTGGATTTGAAAATGAGATGTTGACACGGTAGACCTGGGGGTGTTGAAGAAAACTGAGGTGGCTGGTGGTTAATCTGGTAAGACATGTTTTGTGTTATTGTTAATGTTATTGTCTGTTCAACCAATGATGTTTATGTTGAGAGCTGGATTCGAACCAACCTTCGGATCAATGGACAAAACCTCTGAGAATTGAGCTACTGTTTGATTTGGTTATCAGTAGGGATGCACGATATATTGGCATTAACGTCAGTATTGGCCGATATTGCTAAATTTTAACATATTAGTCCGATGTGTAAAACTGGGCCGATATTAACAGCCGATATTTGTCAGTACTATAAATACCTTGCTTTGAAAAACAAATAAAAGTTCTATCGCACTTCAGGCAGAGCACTGGGAGCTGTCCTTAAGGTCAAGCTGTATAGACCCCTTTACAGTTAGTAAACAGATGTGACGTCACCGGCATGTGCGCGCACTCTTGACTCAGAATCAACCATGGCGGACCATAGCGGAGTATCTGAACGATAGGGAGAGCTACATTCAAAAGCTCACGTTGAGCAAAGGGGTTCGACTACCAGATCCTTATGCGATCACGGAGTGGCAGTACGACCGCAGAAAGTGGCCAGATTTACAGTGGACAGATATCCACTGTTATTTAGTGGAGAAGCCCAGCGTGTATACAAGAGAGAAAGTGCACGCATACAAATCCATGGATGCCTACCAGTTTGCCGTATGTGGCCATGTACAGGAGGTAAAATACCACGATATCGATGGGGAGTTTTGCGTGTTGGCATCTGATGTTCTCCCCAGTCAAAGACAAGGCCACAAGACGACCATGTACAATGCTTGGGCTATCATCAACAAGCGCGGTAACTACATTCTGACCGCCAACTGCACTTGCATTGCGGGGTAAGTAACATACTACGACTTAATTCACGAGTCACAGATGTGATCTCAGTCATGTCAAATGCCATTAATGATGGTCATGCGAAAACGTATCATGCCTTTTAACAAAGTTATTCTTGTTTGTTTACATGTGTCTGTCGTAGAGGTTCCCCGGTTAATATGCCTGTGAGCTTTGCGGTGTCTTGTGCTTGCTAGTTAATCAGCATGATTAAACACCATTGAACACCTGGGCAAATTACCCTAAACAAGCAGCAGGTGTTCACTTGTGTGTATGTCAGTTGAATGATATGAACTGTCATTTATTCCATCTGTTTCTCTTTATTTCACGTCGAGTTCTTCTCTTCTCTTCTATATCTTCGCTGGGGGTTTTATGGCGGCATTGGCTTTGTTTTGAGTCAGCACTGCGCGTGCATTCAGTGATGACTTAGCTTTGAAACTGGTCTATAGGGATCTTGGTTATAAAACGTTGTGTTTATCTTGTATCTGTCCATGTTTAAGTTTATTGTAATTTGACAAAATGTGTTGCAGTTCCTTTTCTTGGCAATACACAAAATGGCCCCCAAACCTGAAGTATATGTGGTGATATGGGAGCCATGTGAAATGCAGATTAAGAGTGACATGGTGATTTATCATCCTTGTGTTTTTTGTTTTTTTATCTAAACTTTCTCACAGGGGTTTTGTGAATAAAATAAGTTAAGCTTTATGGAGTCAAAACACGTTTTGAAAATAAAAGAAGACATTCAAAAATTCATTTTGCATGATTTTCAGTCTGTATAAAATGTTATCTCAGAATAAAAAAAAAACAAAAAAAACATATCGATATCAGTCATAACAGCATAATTAATATCGGATATCGGTATCGGCTAAAAATTTTCACATCGGTGCATCCCTAGTTATCAGCTGTTTGTTTTGGTTATTGACATAAGCAAAACTACAATTTAAAAGGAACCTACATGTTTAAAAAAACCTAGATTCAGAACCAAGATTATGGAGCAAAGCATCGCATCAAAGAATCAAGTACAATAACGGCATTTAAAAAATACATAAAATCCAGTGTAACTTGTAGGTACAAAAAAGAAAACTAAGTTGTTGTGCATAAAAATGAAGCTTTCTGTTTACAGTTGATTAATAATTGTGATTGAAATGGAATGTATTGATGAAATGTTTTATAGTCGCTATTGGTGTTATTGTCTGGAAAAGGGAAGAGGGGCAGATAACAAGATTACGTAAGATCTTCTTTCTGCTCCTTTCATTCAATTTTTTTTGTATTGTTATCACACTGTTTATGTCTTTTTATACTTTATGAATGAAAAAATAAATAAATCATTTTTTCAGATGGAGCCAGCGTCCAACCCACCCTGTAGACAGTCAGGTGTTTTCATGTTCAGTTAGGTTCTCTTAACTCGTGTGATTTGTAACGAGTCAAAACCGTCACACACAGTCGCAGGCTAATGAGGTGTGAGTCATAGTCTGTTGAACGCAGAATAAATGAAAGTCTAGAAGATAAAGATGTCTGCTGTGACATGAAGGTAAACAAAAGTGGATTTGAAAATGAGATGTTGACACGGTAGACCTGGGGGTGTTGAAGAAGCAAAGACAGAAGCTGAGGTGGTTGATGGTTGTTCTGGTGCTGTACAGAGTTGTAATCTGACAAGACAGAAGCCATGTCTCAATTCGCAGTGTGCACAGTGCGGAGTGTGGTTTTAAGGGCGCATACGTCACTTCCGGCGCGACAACTGCTGTCCTATTTCTTTTTTGTCCCATTCACACTTAAAATGCACCCTGAAAACTGTAGTCATTTCCATGGAAACCGGGGTGTGGGCCAACTGTGCATCCATGCACACTTCTCGCAGTCATATATCCCAGCATGCACCGCGCGCTACTTCTACGGGAGAATATAGAATATAGAATGCCCTTAAAACCACACTCTGAACTGCGCACATTGGGAATTGAGACATGGCTACTGAGGTTTGGACAAACTGCTCTCCATCGTGGACACTCCTGCTCACCTACTGCACCAGACGATAGAGGGGCAGAGGTGATAATACTAATTCATAGCATTTATACAGCGCCTTTCATGACACCCAAAGCGCTTTACAGTTCATTGTTCATTCACTCCACACTTGGTGGTAAGCTACTTTGTAGCCACAGCTGCCCTGGGGCAGACTGACGGAAGCGAGGCTGTCAATCTGCGCCATCGGCCCCTCCAACCACCGCCAACACTCACGCACACTCCACTTTCATACTAGGCAATATGGGTGAAGTGTCTTGCCTAAGGACACAACTGTTTTTTGCGACTGGCGCCCCCCTGTGGCATGGAATTCCCAGCGGTCTCCCGTCCAAGTACTAACCAGGCCCTGCTTGCTTAGCTTCTGAGATCTGACGAGATCAGGCTTTGACAAGCAGGTATGGCCACATAATACTCCAACAGGCTCCTACAGCTCCACTCAAACAGTGAGAGATACAGGACTACATTCATACTATAATACTCACTACAACTGTACAAAAACTCACCCTTATGTAACAGAACTGTACAAAACATCACCCTTATGTAACAGATAAGCATTATGTCCTGTTAATACTTCATCTTTGCACTGTCTCCTCACGACTTCTTGTATAAGGCCGAGATATAATTGTATTACTTTATGTCTGTATTTATTTTTACTTGTACATTTATATAATTATGCCTTATTTGACAGCAGTCTCTTGCTATGTTTGCTGCCTATTTTGTATTTATTATTACCATATATATTTTTACTCTTTCTTATTAGTTTATATTGTCATGTGAGCTACTGTGTCCAAATAATTTCACTTGAGGATCAATAAAGTTTGTCTAAGTCTAATGTTTTGTGTTATTGTTATGTGCTGATTCGCAATTTTGCAACAGGCTGACAAAACAAACTTCTGCCCAAACGAGTGGAGAGAAAATGAGACACAAATAATGCACCAAGAGCTTCCCTCTGCACATTTTTCACAAAGTCTGTGTCTCTGCTCAAACAGTCAACACCAGCCTGTTTGTGGTTCTTCTGGCCAGATTAAAATGCCGCCCTGTGATTGGTCGAGTGTGAATTTGAGCTCATACATGTGCAGACTCTTGTGAGACTGCGAGCTTACGAATAACGCACGAAGGAGTATTGCTGTACAGTGGTACCTCACCTTACGAATGACCCAATAAACGAAAATTTCAAGTTACGAAATGCCTTCATGGTAAATTTTGATCTCTAGATACGAAAGAAAATTCAAGTTACGAAACGCGAAATCTCAAAAATTCAAATAATGCGCGCTCAGCCACACACATTATACGCTTTTCTCAGCCTGGATTTAAACTTTTCTCACATTTGTCTCTCGTTTAAACACTCAAACTTTCATAGATTTTCAACAAAATTATTAATAGTGAAGTGTGGGGGGGAAGGGGGAGGGGGGAGAAAACTGTGCGCGGACACGTGTGATAGCGCACATGACCCGGCGCGGGGCTGCCAGCAGGTCTAAACCTGGACTAAACCAGGACTGGACCAGGACTAAACCTGGACTAAACCAGGACTAAACCTGGACTAAACCAGGACTGGACCAGGACTAAACCTGGACTAAACCAGGACTAAACCAGGACTAAACCAGGACTAGACCAGGACTAAACCAGGACTAAACCAGGACTAGACCCGGTGGATTAAAGCGCCGCGTGCGGGTCTATTTCCTGGTTTCGTTTCGAGTCACGGCTGAGGCGAGCAGCGAGGGGGACCGCACGCAGTCTGAGCGCATGAACGAACGCATGCAAGAGCCGCGGTGGTCTAGAGGAGGTCTAGAGGAGGCACGGTTTGAGCACGGGTCTCGTTCATGCGTTCAGACTGCGTGCGGTCCCCCTCGCTGCTCGCCTCAGCCGTGACTGCTTGTTCAGTTCTGGTCAGACTCTGGTGGACACTGCCTATATCTGCCTGAAGGGAGGAGCTAACAACAATGAAATTACTTTGAAATTATCACACCTATTTGTTTACAGTTTTTGGTAGTTAGGTGGGCCTATTAGATCTGCAGTGGGAGTGGAGTGTGGGTCTTGTTAGCAGAACCATTCAGTACCATAATGGGTGTTTTCACACCTCTGGACCTGACCTGCTATCCTATTGTCTTGTTTGTTTGTTTTGATTTAGGTTTGAAGATAGTTATAGATGGGAGACAAATGATGTCTGAGACCTCCATTTCTGTTCAAGGAAGGATTCTCACTGCAGTCTTCACTACACTGAATGGAGTAGACCACATTGCTTTGTTTGTGACTTGGAGTTTTATCCTTTGGGTGGACTTTGTCTTAGGTCGTTTTCACACCAGGAAAGTCCGATTGTTCACTTGCTTTGGTCCGGACCAATTTTTTTTTTTTTTTGGTGCAGTTTCCTTTCACACTACATTTTTTCCCCCAAGTGAACCAACATCTATAAACAAAACCACGTGTGCTGAGGTTGCTCAGTCAGTGGACAGAAATGAGCTGTGTCAAAGCGCCGTGTCCAAATAAGTGAAGGAGGAGAATCATGGCGTTACGTGCTGTTTTCAATCTAGTCATAGCGATATGGTTTGCACAGTTTTTACAGTTCGCACAAATGTTTGAGCAGCATCGTGAGGTTTACACTGTTGTACAATCAATTTCCAAACGACGAAGACACAGGGCAAGATGGCTACGGAGGACAGCGCTCATGTACGTGCATCAAGTTGTGACTCTTGCTCTTCACGCAAAACGTAAGTAAGCCTCGGTTTCCCATAATGCTCGACATACGACGGGAGCTCGTTAAGTACAAAAAGCCAACTGTGTCAGATCGAGTCCGGTCTGCATTCTCACCTCAAACAAACTGCACCAGGATTCGAATGGAACCGTGCCGAGACCGAGCTTTTTAGATGGTCTCGGTTCGCTTGTTTGCTCCGGATCGAGATTTTTAGTTTTTATTCACACCAGCCCAAAAGGTCCGAATCAAAGGCGCAAACAAACTCTGGTTCATTTTAAACGAACCAAACAAGGCAGGTGTGAAAACGACCTTAAAGTGTTTGTGGGTTTGAAATAGACTGGGATTTCATGTTGTCTGAAAAATCCTCTGTAGTTTTTCAAGAAATGCCAGCCAGGTAAGGAATAGTTAAACCCTTTCTCCTGGGTTCTGATTCTCTTTTGTCTTGTTTCTTGTCTGTGCTTGTAGGCACCACTTGGGCCCTGTGTCGTAATGTCCGAATAACTCCAAGTTTGTGCTGCAGTGGATGGTGTGAATCAAAAACTGAACACCTCTTTATGACCTTGCATGAGGGAACCAGAATGAAGAAAAGGGAACCAGAATGAAGAAAAAGATCAATCAATTGTCTGAGTAATCTCATGATCTCTCCCAGGGCTTATTTGAACCCTTCTTATGGTTAGCTGCAAGATTCTGTCCAGCCCGCACAACAATTCTCCATCAATAAACAAAAATATGATACAAAACTGTACACAACAACTTCACAAACCTGATGCGATGTGCAATAGATTCATTAGCAGGATGCACGCTGATTGTGTTATGATAGCGCTCTGAAGGGGGAGTGAGTTTGTATGGAGAGCAAAACAGATTTGATATTGATACTTTGCAATTACACCACGCTGGGGGATATTCTACATGTATGCCTATGGTGGGATGTTCAGCAGTTACCATGGTGAGACAATGCACACAAACACTGTCAATGGTTTTTAAGATTGTCTAAAAGCTCACGGAAAAAATAAATAAATACAACACATTTTCAAGAGCCTGTGAGCCATAGAAGCGCTTACGGTCTAAGGAGTTTAATTTTTCAACAAAAGGGTGAAAGTGACAGACTGCAAACTGTTTCAAAGCACAAATCATCTCTCCTGTTGTAGTTCCAACTAAAGAGCATATCCCTCAATCACAGTAAACGGCGAAACTATTAAAAAGGTTGATGAATACAGATATCTTGGCATCATTTTAGATAACAGACTAAGTTTTTAAAAACACATTAAAAGGTTTGCCATAAAACCTATGCAAAATTGTCTTTAAATACTCTCCTAGTTACTGTTTCTTATTATTATTACTTGGATAACTCCACTGTATGGTCCTATCGTGCAATATCGTTTTTCCCAATGTGCAATATTCTTTTTTTTCAATACTCCTATCGTGCAATATCGTTTTTCCAATTTTTCAATACTCTCCCTGTCACTGTTTTTATTATTTTTTATTACTATTATTATTATTATTCGATTGATTACTTATTTTATTATTATTATTACCTATCTTTATGCCATTCTTGCCTGCATGCACTTCTTGTTCAAACTGTCCCTACCTGGAGCTACTGTGACAAGTAAATTTCTCCTGTGTGAGATCAATAAAGTCTTATCTTATCTTATCTTATCTTAAAATAAAATATAATCTGTCTACTTTTAGATCCATATGAAATTCCCTGACAAAACAAGGAGCAAAAATCTAAATGCAATGATACTACCTCATTTAATTTGAGGTGTTTCATGCTGGTCACAAGCCAACCAAACCACAAAAAAACCTGTTACCTGTTACGCATGGCACTATACAAAACAAAATTTTAAGGGACAGTAATAAGGCGATGAAGATGGAAGAAGGAGCCAAGTTGCACCTCAAAGAGTGGCTGATAGCGCAGATAGAGAGCGGACAATATCGCAGAGTAGCAAGTGTAAATAATGGGTGGGGATTTATGACGATTTATGCAAAATGTAAAAAAGGAGGACACGTGACAGACGGCCGGACAGACAGCTCTAAAACCGGACTGTCCGGACGAAATCCGGACGAATGGTCACCCTACTTGAGAGCCCTGCTGTAAATGTTTGTCTAAAGAGCAAACTTAAACTACAAAGCAACTAATGAGAGTTATATAAATGAAGTTATTACCTGATGGTTCTCAGTTTGTTTTATCATCACCGCAGGGTGCGCTTAGCAGCTGAATCTACACTCTACAGTCTGCCCAACAACAGAACAATCTATTTTCTGATTGGCTGATTTTTTTCCGGGGAGCGGGAAGGGGAGGAGGGGGAGAGAACGCGCGGTGCCTGCATAAACTGAGCCACACAGACCGATTTTCTTGGCATTTAAAAAAAATAAAAAATAAAAAATCAGCGTGAGAAATGCCATGTGTGGCGTGTGAGCGTGTGAACACGTCGAATTGCGTGTGTCACACTCTCAATGAGTGAGACTTGAGAGCCCTGGAAGATTATCAATAATGTGGCACCACCACCACTGAAAAAGTTTATCTGTTTAACATCTGATCATATGGTCAGAACAACCAGGCCAACAACCATGCTTAAAAAAATTTAGCCTGGAAATTAAACAATTTCTAAGAGTGTAGATGTGTCATTAAAGACTAGACATGAGAAGTGGGTACAGGTATCGGGAATTATTAGTAATTATTTTTTACTAATTGGTGAAATGTATCACCGCCACTGTAAATATTATGAATTGCACTGTTTTTATGCTTTATGTTCATTGTTTGTAATGTTGTTGTCCCAAAAATAACAGCAAAAGACCGCGCAAAACAGTTCCCCTCCTAGTAGTAATTTATTTTCGATGTTGGTAAGGTTGTTTTATCTGTGATCTCTGTGTCTTTGTATTATTCTTTGTCAGTAATAACTCAGTATTCATAATATTACTCAATTTTAATTACAAAAAGGGAAAATCGCAACTATTTATCGCAAGTTTCACTTCCTCCCGCAACAAAATCGCAACAAGAACCTTTAAAGCACCGCAACTTTCATCGCAACATTTTGGAAAAGCTCACGCAAATTCAGGCATTTTAGCCCGCAACAATCACAAAAAATGCCCGCGAAATCCTGGGGGGTCTGATTATATGCCTTCAGAACATGCACACAAAGAGATCCAAGGCCTACAAACAAATGAAGCGTAGCAGCTGGTTCTCGAAATACAGACGTCTAAATGAACACTGATCGAGGCGTGACAGGAGAGCGCTTATCAATAGGATGCCCTCCCTCCCACTGTAATGTGATGTATTTGTAGTGTGGTGCATGCTGGGACCACCTTGTCTGTAATTGTACACAACAGCTCAGAGGCGGACACTCATTTGGAACAGTGAGAATCTGCCACTCTTATCTCAGCTGGAGGTGCATCTATTTTCCTTATTACTTTTGACGTTAATGGCACTTTCTGATAGCAAGGTTTATCCACTGTGTTTCATAATAAAAATGATTTGATTTGCTGGGTAATGGAAATAGGAACGTAATGAATTAAAAGTTGTAAAGCACCGTACAAAGTGTGTGTAGAATCCCTCAGTCGTCCAGGTAGAATCCAGGGCAAAAGGAGAGGTTCAATTTGTCAACTGAACAAAAGTTTATTTGGTCAAATACGTTTCGCAGCTCGTCCAAGCTGCTTCTTCAGTTCTGATCAGACCGTGGTGGACACTGCCTGTGAGTGCAGCGCACTGACTCACTAGCCTTGAGCCTCTCAAAGTTTCTTTCCGACGCGGCACGTAACAAAAATAAAGAGTCTTGAATCAAAAGTTTGTCTTTTCTATCTTTACTAAAGTGAAAGTCATACAGAGTGGAAAAAAGGAACAAAAAGGAAACAAAAGAAGGAATTTCTAAAGCTTGTAACTTCCCTACATGACGTCCCTACAATGCCTCATGACGTCCTACATGACGTCCTTACGTGCTACTTAACGTCCTTCTTGACGTCCCTACGTGACGTCCCTAGATGCTACGTGACGTCCTACGTGACGTGACGGTCAAAAGACTGTGTCCCGATCTAACTAACTACCTAAGTCGTCTACCCCATACCTCAACTCAGTCGAAACTAGATCAAGGTTCAAAGATTAAAGATTAAGGTGGAAGATCAAAAGATCAAAGTACATCAAAGTACAGCATAGCAACGCATAGCAACGTAGATATAACATAGAAAATGGCTCTAACACTGCCTATATCTGCCTGCCCAACTTCTTCTTCGTCTTCATCTTGGGCTAAGCTTAGCTGTAGATTAGGTATATTCTCCAATGTAATAAAGTTGCCTTCATCGTCAGTGCAGTCATCTTCAGAATCAGAGGAGAGATCGCCGTCTGGTTTGTCGAAGAAGTACTGCCAGACATCTGCACTAAAACAGCCACAGGCATGAGTTTGCTTCCAGCTCACAGCTGATAGGGAGAAGAAAGAACACAAAAGAGCGCTGGCCAGTAGTAACTATGGTAATTTACCCATGCCCCCATTTTTTCCGTTAAACAAGCCACTTTCAAAACCAAAATCTATGGTTTTAAAAGAACTAATGCTGTTATGAAACATGGAGTGGCTTCTTCATGATCTCAACTAACACAAATTTTGAAAAAAAAATACAAAAAATTCGATTATCTTGCTGACATGCGGCGGGTTTATGCGTGACCAAACACATATCTGCCTGAAGGGAGGAGCTAACTACAATGAAATTATTCTGAAACTACCACACCTACAATGGGGGAGGAGTGTGGGGTCTTGTTAGCAGAACCATTCAGGGCCATAATGGGTGTTTTCACACCTCTGGACCTGACCTGCTGCCCTATTGTTTTCTTTGTTTGTTTTGATTTAAGTTTGAGGATAGAGTTATAGCTGGGAGACAAATATTGTCTGAGGCCTCCATTTCTGTTCAAGGAAGGATTCTCTTTCTTGACAAAAACAGCCTCTTTAACTCCCCTCTCAAACGAATATCTAATCAAGAAATACCTCAAAATAGCTCAAAAATACCTAAAAACAGGCATTCTTACTGTGAGCGAGGTCGCCTCTCCACAGATCTGACTTGTAACTAACTTGTAAGTCTGGTTTGGTCTCCATGAAGATAGAAAGGTTTAATGCCATACTGTGAAACATTATAGGCAAAGCAATAACATCTCCATGAAGAAAAGCATTTGACGGACCCTCCACCGGAAGCGTTTCACAATGCACCTTTACGTAAGAAAATTCGATCTTCATCCATCACTGACCGTCTCCGCTCTCATTTCAACATGGCCGACACTAACCCGCGTTCTCCTATATCCTGCTTCTGTTTTCTGCTCATGTCTCGGTGTGCGTTTGATCCAAAGGGCAGCTCCATCCCATGTCACCGTGGGAATAACAGCGTGACCACCAGGCGTGTGTGATCTTACATAAAAGACTGGAAAAGGTTGAGATTACCGAAGAGGATCATGGGAAGAGGAAGGGCAGTATAGGGGTATAAGGACTATATAAGGAGTAACAGAAACGGAAACAGAAATTCTGATCTCTCGGGCTGGAGTCGACTACAGGAATTCAAACCTGTTTTTCAGTCCTTCCACCTTTATTATTCCAGTCATTTCTGAAAAGTAAGTGAAGAGCCAAAATAAATGATGATAAATGATTGATTGTGTTAAAGGGATAGTCCATTTTTTTTAATTATTTTTTTTAAATGTGAATCTGTATGGCGTCCCCTTCAGCAGTGTCGTCCATTAACACTGCCAGGGTTGGGAGGGTTACTTTAGAAATGTAATCCGGTACAGTTACTAGTTACTCCTTAAAATATGTATTCAGTAACGTAATCCCGGTACTATAATATTAAAGTAATGTAACTTGATTACTTTCAGTTACTTTTGGATTACTTTAACACCAAATATCCTATAACAACAAGAAAACAAGAAAATTACAATACAATTAAAAGTTTTTAGGAGGACAAGTACAGTTCTATGTGTAGTTTTAACAACTGTTATCACTATAAGCCAAGTCACTAGTAAACAAGGTCACTCACTAAACCAAACACCTAAACACCTATGACTTAAACAAAATTATATTTTCAGTTAAAGTTTTAGTTTTACCGGGTCATCTTGCCCGATCTCCGCAGCTGGACAGGATGTTCGTCCAGCTTGCGTGCTGCCCTACATCTAACGACAGCTTTGCTCGGAATTGTCTAAAGGGTCTTCATGGATCAGTTAACATGACTATGTTGCCCAGATAATGTTTAAATATTGTAATATCGTTCTACAAATGCACAAAGTGTACTTGTGACCGCAAACGTTAGCTAGCTTGCTAATAGTTTGCTAGTCGATAGCTAACTCGAAACTGGCTCCTACCAATGAATCAAGACAAAGAAATGACTCATATTCACACATAACATGACTGAAGCAGGACATTTAGGGCCTGTCAGTATCAAAGCGTTAATATTAGCGATCTTACCTGTAAATGTTTCTTGAGATTGGAAGTAGAATCCTTGGACATTGACAGGTGTTTAAGCTCTTGAAGGCATAATTTGCACTGCACTGTGATGTTGTTCCCTTTGTCTTCTTTGAAAATAAAATTCTCCCTAAATTTCCACCCGCTAAATGCGTTTTTTGAAACCATGCCCGCTGCAAGTTTAGTCCATCGTGCGCGACCTGCATGAAGTTCAGTGCGAGCCGCTGCAAGTGTATTCCACAGCGCGCGCCGCTGCAAGTTTGTTTCACAGAGCGCGACGCGAGTCTGTACGTTCTGTTTTCCCTACATATGACCTCCGGCTTTAAATGAAAAAATGAAATAACATAAAATGCTTTCAAATTGTAATCCTGCTAAGTAATCCCCATTTTCACTAAATGTACCTGTAATCTGAGTACGTCTTTTTCTTTGTAACTGTAGGGGAATACAGTTACCTTTTTTTTGTATCCTTTTACTTAACGCCGTTCCATGTAATCCGTTACTCCCCAAGCCTGACACTGACTTACCCCTGACAGTGTCCTCTGAGCCCAGTTCTGCTCCGGTTCTATAGCTCACGAAAGTAGGTCCGGTAAGTTAGCGGGGACATTTAATAAAGCTTGTTTTTCTTCTCAAAACAATATTTGTCCAAAAAAGTGATATATTTGCGTCACAAACAGTTGTCCGCGAAAAATTCAGCAGTCTAATTTGCATGGTGCTATTTTCTCTCGAGTCGTATCACTGCGCGCCTATTAGTATTATGAGCCTGTTCACTTGTAAACATCCACTTACAAGTGAACAGGCTCATAATACTAATAGGCGCGCAGTGATACGACTCGAGAGAAAATAGCACCATGCGAATTAGAACTGTTTGTGACGCAAACTTCCCCCACCAACCCAAAACATGCGCCATAGGTAAAATCCTCCAGCTTAGGGCCTGACCAAACCTAAACAACAAAATCATGGGGATGGTCCCCGGGTCGAATGCAGAAAACGATTTCTCCTGTGTGAGATCAATAAAAAGTCAATCTTCTAATCCTTAATCTCTGTAAGGCGCTTTGTGTTACATTTTTTTTTTAAAATAAAAAGCGCTTCATAAATAATGTTTGTTTGATTGATTAATAAGGAGTGTATTCATAGGAAAGTGTTTGTAAATGTCTGACTAATATCAGAATGGGGTTGAAGGGTTGAATAAATACTAATTCATGACAAATTAACCATTTATAACTATGCTAATTAGCAGGTAGATGTTAATAAGTGTAAAATAAAGTGTTACCTTTTTTAGACAAATTATAATACAATATATTAAGAGGAAATTTATGTAAGAAAAAAACAAGTATATAATAACATCTAGATGAAGAAAAATGGGCCATTTTCCTCACTTTTCCCAGATTTACTACTGCCAACAGAGCCCAAAGGAAGTCATCAGCTGCATGTATTAAGCACTTTTCAATCACAACCAACCTATTTTTTTTCAAGGCATTTTAAAAAGAAAAGTTGTATACAGTATTTACCATTTTTGTGACCCAAACTGCGTAAACACTTTTGAATCCACAGCTGTACTTCGTCACTTAACCTGCACTTCATTACTAAAAACTACATTTTCCTTTCCCTTCTTCGAAATTGTAAACACTTTTCACTGCAATCAGCTGTAAAGAGGTTCTTCAATCAAAGGAAAACATGTGACCTGTTTACACCTGATTTATGATGATTATAATAATCTATCTATCTATCTATATACAAAGGCTGTGTCCCACCATAGTGGGGTTGCCTAGACAGGGCATACATTTTTGTTCCTTTCCCTCCTTCCTTCCTTTCCCCAAACCCTCATGATTATAATAATATAGTGTTTAAAGGTTTTATTTTTATTTCTTTTAAAGTTACAGAGTTTGCAGTGGTCCAAAGCTTTTCCTCACTTACCTTATGCTTTCAGAGCATCAGAAATATTCACCTCTATGTGTCCGTCACCTGCTTGTTTCTATGGATATGTCATTGCGCTGCCTGCAAGGTTCCACAGTATGACATTAAACAGCTCTATCTTACATTTATGCAATTACAGGTGAGCTGACGAAGCCTCTCGGATGAGCGGCGAAACGTTTTCAACCAAACAAACTTTGTCCAGTTGACAAATTGAACTTCTCCTGTTATCAGGTGGTTTTATAGCTCAAAAATACCTAGAAAAGCAGGCATTCTGACTGAGCGGGGTCGCCTCGCCACGGATCTGATCTGTAACTTGGTCTGGTTTGGTCTCCATGACGATAGAATGCAGGGGAGTCCAAACTATGGCCCAGGGGGTCAAATCCGGCCCTGTGACCAATTTTGTTGGCCCCCAGGGATCCTGCTGAATTGGCCCAAATGATCATAAAGCCATTGAGCCGTACTTTTTACTTCAAATTCTGGTATCTCGATCACTGAAACCTCAATAACAACCCTAAAATTTGCGTTCTTGGACTTTTAAGGGTGTTGTGGCTCCGTCAAACTCATACAGCTCTGGAAAAAAAATAAGAGACCACTGCAAAATCTGATTTTACTACTTATAGGAATGTGTTTGGGCAAAAGGAACATTTTTGTTTGAGTCTATAAATTACTGACAACTGACACAACCAAATTCCAAATAAAAATAATATTGTTTAGTGATTTAATGGGGCGGCAGTAGCTCAGTTGGTAGAGCATATGCCTCATGATCCAGGGGTTGGTGGTTCGAATCCTGCTCTTGACGGGTTGACCGCATGTGATCCCAGCTCCCACAGATGAGCGCTGCCGTTGTGTCCTTGGGCAAGACACTTAACCCCACCTCGCCCCCAGTGTCTGCGGACACTAGTAGCCCCCATGGCAGAAGTACATCAAGGCCATGAGCCGTCCTCCTGTGGACCCACCACCCGCGGAAGGATTCATGGGGGCTGGTGCATTGTGGTGCAGGTGCAGCAGAACACTGCTTGGACTGCTGCACCTGCGACCCAGAAAATGGAAAAGCGGAAGAAAATGAATGAATGAAAATGACAAATGGTCAAAATAACAAAAAAGATACACGTTTTCAGACCTCAAACAATGCAAAGAAACAAGATCAAATTCATTTTAAAACCACATAATACTAATGTTTACACTTAAGAAGAGTTCAGAAATCAATATTTGGTGCAATAACCCTTATTGATCTGTAACTTGGTCTCCATGAAGACGCTAGAAAAATTACACAATGCACCTTTAAGAAAAACAGTGAATTTTGTTCAGATACATTTAAAAAAAAAAAGTTGAGTATACCTTCTTCAAATACAAAGTGTAAGGTTTTAAATGCATTCTTTGTACTTGCATTAGTGGCTCTGATTGGATTCTGCACACACAGCTCTGAAGATCAAGTGTGTAATTTACAATAACGGGGCATAAATATTGCTGGTATTAAAGATGGATCACCTTGTGCTTTCTCTAAAGAGCAATGGACTATTTATTTAAATACTTAGACCGTGCATAGACTAATTGTTTATAACTTAATGTATAATAACTTTATATTTATGTTCAGTCTCACACTGCGGTGGAACGTTACAACATAAAAGTCGTAAAGTACTGTACTTTACTACTTAAATAAAGTACAGATACATAAAATAAATACTTCAGTACATTTTAATGGATACTTTTTTATGTTTACTTCACATTTGCGAGCAGAAGTCAAACTTTATTGATCCACAAGGGGAATTGTTTGGGTGTAGTAGCTCACTCATCAAATAATAATATATAACAGAGGGTAACAAAAAAATAGATGGAAAAAGATGCAAAATAAAAAATAAAAAAAGAGCAATAGACCAGTGTCAGATGAGACATAATTATATACAAAAAAATGATAATAAAAGTATATGTACGAATCAGAATAAAATTGAAAAATAAGTAATAAAATATAAAATACAATATCAAATAAGATGTCCAATCCCAGCTATATACAGTTGTAGGGAGTATTATCTGTTAAATAGGAGTGAGTTGTATAGTATTCCTGTGTCTGTACTTTCTATTCCACTACGTCGTTTAACCGGATTGAAAAGATCTGTTGAGTTTATTTTTAACATGTTTGTAATTTGAACAAACAAAAATATACAAATAAAAACAGATAAATAATAACAGGGGAAAAATTTATAATTTCAAAATCTGAACGGACTACTTTAATACTTTTTACTCTTTATAAATACAGCTCTGTAAAAAAAAAAGAGACCACTGCATTTTTCTGAAATCAGCATCTCTACATGTTCTTGCACCAGGAGTGGAATAAAGTCACCCAAGAACAATGTGAAAGACTTGTGGAGACGCATGAAAGATGTGATTAAAAATAAGGGTTATTGCACCAAATATTGATTTCTGAACTCTTCTTAAGTGTAAACATTAGTATTATGTTGTTTTAAAATGAATTTGATCTTGTTTCTTTGCATTGTTTGAGGTCGGAAAATATGGATCTTTATGTTTTTCCAGAGCTGTAGATCAGACAATAGCGTAACATGTATTTTTTTTTTACTGTAAGCAGAAGAAGATGGATGGAGCTACCTGGACGACTGAAGTATCACACAAACATCTGCAGCCTGTACATTTGAATACTGAGATTAGTTCAAATAGCCTTCTTTTTGGGTAATGGTTTACAGACTGGACACAAACATCTTTGTGAGTTACACAGCCACTGTGGAACTGCCACTTGCTTGTCTCCATAGAGATGTTACTACTGCTGGAATGTTTTAAAGCACGTTAATACATCCATTTTGAATTAATTACAGGTGTTTATATTGTAAAAAAAACACAAAAAACAAACAAACAAACAAACAAACATGCATTCTAACTTGTATCTCAGATCTGACCTCTCTGTCTCGTTGTGCCACACTTGTCTCTAACATTTCCATGAAGACCAGCAGGTGGCAGACTCTCCACCAGCAAAGTTACATAGTGCACCTTTAAAGGTCCCATGGCATGAAATTTCAGCGTCTCTGTAAATCACGCCCAGAGAGTTTGGACTGCGAATGCGCTAGGCAATGCGAAATGCGTTTTTTTATTTGCCTGGAGGCACATCCGAGTGTTTCTAGGCTTATCTGAGCCTCTGGACCTTTGAACAGCAGTGGTTTTATTTTATTTTATGTGGAAATGTGTTTATTTTTCAATGGAACGCTTCAAATCTCTCCCCCCGTGCAAAAACAAGGAAATGGATCAGCTGTGGGCTCTGAGCTCTGAGCGGAGACTTTGGCCACGCCCCCACCCTCTACTATTGGCCATCTGTTTTCTCCTCATTTGCATTCAAGCAACAACGCCCAGAATAAAGAGTTTGAGAGAGATATTTATGACTCTTTTTCAGCTTATCTCTGTTTCTCATGCACTGAGTGTTGATTTTGAAGAAGGATTCATTTACAGTATTAGGGAACCATTAAGGAGCCATATAAAAGCATCAAGAAGTACCATGTCATGGGATCTTTAAATCTCGCCTTCATGATATCTTTCTGAGAACTAAAATCCCAAAGGTGTGGAATAGCCATGGTAAAATATGGTCCTCGTTAATCCGCAGTGCTTGGAAAATTATAAAGGAATGAAAACAAATGGAAAGAAGTCTGTTGTGGAAACCTCCCATGTCCCCTCAGGCTAATGAAACGAACAAAGGACACGACATGCTATTCTGTTTACATGTACCACATCTCTAGGGGAGGTGGGAGTGGTTAAAGGGCTCATATTACACCAGTGATGTGCGGTGAGGGTCGTGGCTGGTGAGACTCTGACTTCACCAGTGACGTCACCAGGTGTCGGGAAGTTAATTTGGCCCCGAGCCAGTTTCTCTCCCTGTAAGTGACTGGAGCTCGTAATATTTTAATGTGAACCTGAAAGTTAATTATTATTGTTCAGTGCATTTTCCAGAGCGCACCGAGTAGCGTCATAAATTAAAATAGCGACGTTTTTAGCGCGATCTGGCTCTGAATGTGAGCACTGGACCGCTCATGTTTAATGAGGCTTCTTTGCAAATTTTTCAGGTCACAATATCCATCTGAGTCCAGACATTGTCACAGCAGGTTGAGAAAAGAAGGAAAAGCAGAAAAGACGATTTCTTACCACACTGAGTGAATCTTTCATCCCGTAGTCTGGAGCAAACCCTTTAGCTCCGGCGTTGGTCTTCCTTTAATTATAACCTCCTGCTTCAACTGAAAGTCCAGTTTAGAAAATTGCTTGAGCTTTAAAATTAAATCTTCCTCCATTTAAAAAGTCGGGCCAGACAAGAAGAAAAAAGTGAAGTTGAACGGATTATTAAACTTGACTTGCTAACTCTAAATTGTATCTTGTGTCACTTATTCTAATCCGCTGCTCCAGGAGTTGCAGAAGAATCCCTGGGCTCACGAGTGTCTCTACCATGAGGCCAGGTAACTACGAGCCTCACCCGGCGACTTTTCACCGCCGCTTTAACCCGGCGCCTTTTCACCGCCGCTTTAGCGCAGAATCTGTCACTGCTGAGCTACAGCACAGTCAGTCCATGTGAGGCACCAACGGCTGGAGCAGAGCCGCACGTCTCTACTCAGTATTTGAATGGTAAAAGTGAAAATTCAGTTGCCTGGAAGAATCCATGACTCATCGCTGTACCAGCGGCGAGTCTGGTAACGCTTGGTCCAGAATGCGCTGCTGTTGCGCTTAGACAGACAGCTAAGTGAACCAATCAGAGAACAGTTAACGGACAGCGACTTGAACCAAGCCGGTAGGAAGCAATGCAAAAACATCTTTTTTGAAAAGAAAGGCCTCTAGCGCTGTCAGCTGCTGTGGTTTTAAGGAATCGATGTGTTTTAGGTCATTTAAGACCAATTTTACAGCTGAATGGAAGGGACGTTGCGGGCAAAGGCGGGTGCACTGACGTCACCATCTTTGAACGAATCAGAATCGCGGAGTCCGTTGTTAACCGGGGGAGCGAGGGTGGAGCGAGGGTGTCCAAATGGTATCGCGCTGTATAGCAAATACAGAGAGATATCATTTGGCTGGCCAGGTAAAAAATTCAGAGATTTTGAGTAAAAAAAGAATTAAAATGGTGAAGTTAAACAGACACTGACTTTATAGTACAAATCAATGAATAAATATAGCCATTTAATATATTTTTTCATTTTACTTTTTTTTTCTTTGTGATGACCGTGCCTCACCTGCCTCTAATGACTGCTGTATTACACTATTTTCTGATCTGTGTTATCATATTGTTTCCCACTCACAAACATATCTGGAGTTGTGTTTTGTTTAACACACAAATCCTGCATATTTAGGCTAAGTTCTTCTCCCAAACTGAAAACACTCAAGGGTTCTTTAAAAAAAAAAAAAAAAAATTATTTAACCTTTATTTAACCAAGTAAAAAACCCATTGAGATTCTACCATGTGATGTGAGGTGGTACTACAGGAAGTGCTCCAGGGTACTTTTAAACTCCTGGCACCTTCACAAGAATCATTTGGATCATTTCAGCCCTGAAATTGCCAACCTTCATTCAAGGTAAAGGTAAAAGGAGCTGTTAACTTGAAAACTACCGCTTCATGACATCACAAGGTGGAACAGAGCATTAGGACAGAGACAGTAATAATAAAGAGTTACTCAAACATGTCTGAATGAAACAAAACACCACTCAAAGTATGTTTTTGATGAAGTAACAGCATTATAACATGGCTGAAAGCTCACAAGAGTCCATTTGTGTAACACAGGACCTTTAAAAGTACACGCTCCAGGAAGATTATGTGGCTATGTACTTTCAGACTGTTGCCATTTATTGCACCATTTGCTGCAAGAAAAACTATTTAAGCGGAACAGCAATAGTATGCAGTTTTGGAAAAATAAACACGCACAAGCAACACAAGTTGAATTTAAAGTTCTGCTGTTTATCCCCCTTCCCCCCCCTTAAATGGCCTATAACCAATTTCTTTTCATGTATTTGAGCAAAAAGTATCTTGCCCCAGTACAGAAACATTGTATAAGCAACTCCTGAGGTCGAAATATGTCAGCTGTGTACCGTCTGCATCAATCTGCATCAATCTGCATCAATCTGCATCAATCTGTCTGATTTTTTAATTTTTTTTTGCTATTCCATCTACAGCTCTGGAAAAAAATAAGAGACCGCTGCATTTTTTTCTGAAATCAGCATCTCTACATGTATTACAGCCATTCCATTCCAGCGTCTGTTGAATTCCAACACAAACACAAAGCTGAGCTACTTCAGTTCTTGCACCAGGAGTGGAATAAAGTCACCCAAGAACAATTTGAAAGACTGGGACTAAACCAGGTCTAAACTAGGACTAAACCAGATCTGAACTAGGACTAAACCAGATCTGAACCAAGAGTAAAGCAGGTCTAAACTAGGACTAAACCAGATCTGAACCAGGACTACACCAGGTTAAAAAGGGAACTAAACCAGGACTAAACTAGGATTAAACCAGACCTAAACTTGAACTGAACCAGGGCTAAACCAGGACTAAACCAGATCTGAACCAGGACTAAACCAGGTTAAAACAGGGACTAAACCAGGACTAAACCCGGTCTAAACCAAGCCTAAAGGGGTCTAAACTAGGACCCAAGAACAATGTGAAAGACTTGTGGAGAGCATGCCAAGACGCATGAAAGCTGTGATTAAAAATAAGGGTTATTGCACCAAATATTGATTTCTGAACTCTTCTTAAGTGTAAACATTAGTATTATGTTGTTTTAAAATGAATTTGATATTATTTATTTGCATTGTTTGAGGTCTAAAAACACGTATCTTTTTTGTTATTTTGATCATTTGTCATTTTCTGCAAATAAATGCTCTAATAGTCTTCCAGTTGTTGGAATAGTCTTCCAACAACTATACGCGAGAGTTCTATCCTTATTGCTTTTAAAAAAGAGCTCAAAAATGGCTCAAAATCAACCAAACCTGTCAAGATAGGTGATGTTCAATGTGTACCATGTAATGTACTGTTCTGTAAATATTATAAATGTTTTTGTTATTGTTTGTCATGTTGTTGTCTTTAAATGTTGGAGGACTACGGATGGAAAGTAGCTTCTAGCTAAATCCGGCATATTTACACAATGTCATCTTCAAAAAAAAAAAAAAAAAAAAAAAAACAATAATATTTTTATTTGGAATTTGGGGGAAATGTTGTCAGTAGTAGACTCAAACAAAAATGTTCCTTTTGCCCAAACACAAACCTATAAGTAGTAAAATCAGAAAAACTGATAATTTTGCAGTGGTCTCTTATTTTTTTCCCAGAGCTGTATTTTCTGTTATCCTCTGTTATATATTATATTTGTTGAGTGAGGTACTGTGCCCCAATATTTTCCCTTGTGGATCTAAATCAGGAAGTGAGGTTAGCATGCTAGTTGTTTGCGTTACCATGACAGCGACCCCCCTTTGGTCTCCGAAAAGTGCTTCAAATGAACTAGTTCTGTTTTTCACTGTTTTAAGACGCCTTTAAAGTTCCAATATGACACAAACTAGACCAGGCGTGTCAAACATGCGGCCCGGGGGACAGATCCGGCCCTCCAAGACCTTTAATCTGGCCCTCGGCTGATTTTCTATTAAAATATTGGTAATTTTCTGTGCTTCTTTTCGGAGCAGTTTAGCATAGCAGCGTCTCCAGCGCCTCTGTGCGTGGCCCCTCCCACCACAGCAGCACAAATGAAGACTCGCCTCTTTCCAAATGCTCTTAAAGGACCATCGTTTTGACTGTTGACGTGACACCCTCATCAGCAAAATGTCAAAAATGAGAAAAGTGGACGCCGAGTGCAGGATTTTCCAAGAAAAATGGACTAATTCCTATTTGTTCATGGAGGTGAATGGGAAACCTGTGTGCTTATTTCTTGTGCAAAGACAATAAATACTTGAAATCTTGAAATTCATAATATTTTGTAAAAGAAAGAGTTCATCAAATAGACTTCTGTAATAGATTTGCATTCCTCTGCACAAATATTTGGACTTATTGCTAGTTTTTGGGTATATTAGCCATGAGTTTTCTGATCTGGCCCCTTTGGGATCAAAGTCGGTTGGATACGGCCCCTGGACCAAAATGAGTTTGACACCCCTCAACTAGACTCTTGTGAGCTTTAGGCTATGTTAAAATATTGTACCTAAGAACTTACCTGGAGTCGTGTTTTGTTTAATTCACACGTGTTTACATCTCCAAAGCTCAAAATGCTCCACCTTGTGATGTCATGAAGTGGTAGTTTTCAAGTTAACAACTGCATTTTACGTTTTGTTCACTAGAGACAGGAAATTCCAAGGCTGAAAGCATCGAAATGATTCAAGAGTTTTGTTCTGTTTTGTGAGAAGAACTCAGAAGCCTAAATATGCAGGTTTTGTGTTAAACGTGTGAATGAAACAAAACACAACTCCAGGTCTGTTTGTGACGACGACACATTATAACAGAGATCAGAAAATACAGTAATATGGAACCTTTAATCTGGATATCGCGGCTTAAGGAGGAAGAGGTGACAAGCGCTGAAAAAATGAAGAAAATCGTTGATTATTGAATTAAAATATAACGTGAACTTGGCTATTGTCAATTGAATATTCAGTCAATATCCAGGCTTTGGGAGTAACGGATTACATGGAACGGCGTTAAGTAAAAGGATACAAAAAAAAGGTAACTGTATTCCCCTACAGTTACAAAGTAAAAGACGTAATCAGATTACAGGTACATTTAGTGAAAATGGGGATTACTTAGCAGGATTACAATTTGAAAGCATTTTATGTTATTTCATTTTTTCATTTAAAGCCGGAGGTCATATGTAGGGAAAACAGAACGACTCGTGCGCCGCGCGCGCTCTGTGAAACAAACCCGCGCGCTGTGGAATACACTTGCAGCGGCTCGCACTGAACTTCGCGCTACGCGCTCCCGCCAATCATGACGATTGCCGCTGTTGTGTTTGCGCGGCATTTCCAAGAGAAGAAGCATCCTTAACTTCCTACGTTAATGCTACGTAAGAAGGAACTCTCGCCTCGGGACACGGGATACGTTCGGGATTATGTCCTTTTCTCCGGAGCTCCGGATTATTAAAGACAACACGACAAACTGTTAGAATGGAGCTGACCGCATTCTTATGGGTGAGTCATATTATCAGATTATTTCTGCATCTATTTCGGCACTAAACCAGGACTAAACCAAGACTAAACCAGATCTAAACCAAGACTAAACCAAGACTAAACCAGGTTTAAACCAGGACTAAACCAAGACTAAACCAGATCTAAACCAGGACTAAACCAAGACTAAACCAGGTTTAAACCAGGACTAAACCAAGACTAAACCAGGTCTAAACCAGGACTAAACGAGGTCCAAACCAGGACTAAGCCAAGACTAAACCAGATCTAAACCGGGTCTAAACCAGGACTAAACCAGGACTAAACCGGGACTAAACCAAAACTAAACCAGGTCCAAACCAAGACTAAGCCAGGACTAAAACAGGTCTAAACCAGGTCTAACCAGGTCTAAACCAGGACTAAACCAGGACTAAGCCAGGACTAAACCGGGACTAAACCAGGACTAAACCAGGACTAAGGTGTGTGTGTACGTGTATGATAACATATATCCTGTGTGTTATTGAATTATTGAATGATTATATGGACTTTTTGTTATAAAAGCATTTCCATTTTAACAAAGTACCTTCTATTCTGCCCTGCCCTGAAACACCACAGTGATGTCAGTGATGGGGGAGGGCTTAGCTTAATGCCTCCCCCCCTCGTTGGTGAAAAATTTCACCATCCCCCCTGGTTTCATTTTACAACTCGACAACTGGGTAGGAGTCAGTTTCGAGTTAGCTATCGACTAGCAAACTATTAGCAAGCTAGCTAACGTTTGCGGTCACAAGTACATTTTGTGCATTTGTAGAACCATATTACAATATTTAAACGTTATGTAGGCAACATAGTCATGTTAACTGATCCATGAAGACCCTTTAGACAATTCCGAGCAAAGCTGTCGTTAGATGTAGGCCAGCACGCAAGCTGGACGAACATCCTGTCCAGCTGCGGAGATCGGGCAAGATGACTGTCCCGGTAAAACTAAAACTTGACTGAAAATATAATTTCGTTGAAGTCATAGGTGTTTAGGTGTTTGGTTTAGTGAGTGACCTTGTTTACTAGTGTGACTTGGCTTATAGTGATAACAGTTGTTAAAACTACACATAGAACTGTACTTGTCCTCCTAAAAACTTTTAATTGTATTGTAATTTTCTTGTTTTCTTGTTGTTATAGGATATTTGGTGTTAAAGTAATCCAAAAGTAACCGAAAGTAATCAAGTTACATTACTTTAATATTATAGTACCGGGATTACGTTACTGAATACATATTTTAAGGAGTAACTAGTAACTGTACCGGATTACATTTCTAAAGTAACCCTCCCAACCCTGTCAATATCACAACAGTTGGCTCACAGGGTTGTACAGACATAACTATTGATCAGAACATTGCTGACCACTTTATGATGGTGAACCCTACAAATATATATACTGTAATTTTCAGACTATTGAGTGCACCTGAATATAAGCCACATCAACTTAATTTTCAAAGAATTTTATTTTTGTGTATATGTAGGCCATATCTGTCCATAAACCGTAGGTGTCCACGTCTTCAAGAAGTTTTCAAGTTCGGGCCATCTGCTTTTATTGTCTCTGAAAGCTTTTGTCGTCTTTTTGCGTTGAGTCAGTTCATCACGCTGCCGCCGCCAACATCTCACCATTGACTCATCGATGCCGAGCTCACGTGCAGCACCTCAATTTTCCTTCTTCGACAGCCAGATCGATTGTCTTTAACTTAAATCTGCATCCGCATCATAAGCATTTCTTCGTGTGTTTTCCATGAGGAGGGTGTGTGCATGAAGCGCAAAATAACTGTTCAAAACAAAATCAAGCTAGAGTCTTCCTCGGTGCATCGTCTCTTCACCGTCTGTCTCACTCTTGCATCAACCGTCACTTCTCGCTCTACTGCGTATGTCTCCTGCAGAAAGAGTCTGGAATCATGTCGGCGTCTGGAATCATGTGGGTGTCTGGGATCATGTCCATGTCTGGGATCATGTTCGTGTCTGGGATCATGTCCATGTCTGGGATCATGTCGGTGTTTGGGATCATGTTGGTGTTTGGGATCATGTCAGGGTCTGGGATTATGTCAGGGTCTGGGATTATGTCAGGGTCTGGGATCATGTCGGTGTTTGGGATCATGTCAGGGTCTGGGATTATGTCAGGGTCTGGGATTATGTCAGGGTCTGGGATCATGTTGGTGTTTGGGATCATGTCAGGGTCTGGGATTATGTCAGAGTCTGGAATCATGTCAGCATCTGGAAACATGTCAGCATCTGGGATCATGTCCGTGTCTGGGATCATGTCAGGGTCTGGGATCATGTCCATGTCTGGGATCATGTCAGTGTTTGGGATCATGTCAGGGTCTGGGATTATGTCAGGGTCTGGAATCATGTCAGCATCTGGAAACATGTCAGCATCTGGGATCATGTCCGTGTCTGGGATCATGTCCATGTCTGGGATCATGTCAGTGTTTGGGATCATGTCAGGGTCTGGGATCATGTCAGGGTCTGGGATCATGTCGGCGTCTGGAATCATGTCCATGTCTGGGATCATGTCAGGGTCTGGGATCATATCGGCGTCTGGGATCATGTCGGCGTCTGGGATCATGTCAGTGTCTGGGATCATGTCCATGTCTGGGATCATGTCGGTGTTTGGGATCATGTCAGGGTCTGAGATTATGTCAGGGTCTGGGATCATGTCGGTGTTTGGGATCATGTCAGGGTCTGGGATTATGTCAGGGTCTGGAATCATGTCAGCATCTGGAAACATATCAGCATCTGGGATCATGTCCATGTCTGGGATCATGTCGGTGTTTGGGATCATGTAAAATGGTAAATGGTCACATCTTTATATAGCGCTTTTCCACCTTCAAGGCACCCAAAGCGCTTTACAACAAGGAACCAATCACCCATTCACACACCAGTGTACACAGACACTGGGGGCGAGGAGGGTTAAGTGTCTTGCCCAAGGACACAACGGCAGCATTCATCTGTGGGAGCTGGAATCGTACCAACCAACCTGTGGGTCAGTGGATCTGACCGCTCAACCACTGATGTTTCTTATGTCAAGAGCGGGATTTGAACCGCCAACCTTTGGATCAGTGGACAAACACTCTACCAACTGAGCTACTGCCGCCCCTCTGGGATTATGTTAGGGTCTGGAATCATGTCAGCATCTGGAAACATGTCAGCATCTGGAAACATGTCAGCATCTGGGATCATGTCCGTGTCTGGGATCATGTCGGCGTCTGGGATCATATCGGCGTCTGGGATCATGTCGGCGTCTGGGATCATGTCAGTGTCTGGGATCATGTCCGTGTCTGGGATCATGTCGGTGTTTGGGATCATGTCAGGGTCTGGGATTATGTCAGGGTCTGGGATTATGTCAGGGTCTGGGATCATGTCGGTGTTTGGGATCATGTCAGGGTCTGGGATTATGTCAAGGTCTGGAATCATGTCATCATCTGGAAACATGTCAGCATCTGGGATCATGTCCGTGTCTGGGATCATGTCAGGGTCTGGGATCATGTCCATGTCTAGGATCATGTCCGTGTCTGGGATCATGTCAGGGTCTGGGATCATGTTCATGTCTGGGATCATGTCGGTGTTTGGGATCATGTCAGGGTCTGGCATCATGTCAGGGTCTGGGATCATGTCAGGGTCTGGGATCATGTCGGCGTCTGGAATCATGTCAGCATCTGGAAACATGTCAGCATCTGGGATCATGTCTGTGTCTGGGATCATGTCAGGGTCTGGGATCATGTCAGTGTCTGGGATCATGTCCGTGTCTGGGATCATGTCAGGGTCTGGGATCATGTCGGCGTCTGGGATCATGTCGGCGTCTGGGATCATGTCGGTGTCATAACCATGTCGGTGTCAGAATCATGTCGGCGTCTGGAATCATGTCGGCGTCTGGGACCATGTCAGCGTCTGGGATCATGTCAGGGTCTGGGATCATGTCAGCGTCTGGGATCATGTCGGCGTCTGGGATCCTGTCCGCGTCTAGAATCATGTCAGTGTCTGGGATCATGTCGGCGTCTGGGATCCTGTCCGCGTCTAGAATCATGTCAGTGTCTGGGATCATGTCCGTGTTGTGATTTCAGCAGATTTCAGGCTCTCAGGGGGCGGGGATAGGTGTATCGATCAGGTATGAGTGGATGTTTGACTACTGAAGTTTGAGACGTTTTTTCTCGTCATTTACGCCTCACCTGCATTTAAGACATACAGGTCATTAAGACGTATCCCACTCACTAACGTTCATTCAGCATCAGAACTTATTTTATCTGTTTTAGTGCCGACAGCAGCGCTCGCTAACGCTGCAGTTTCATGTTCACCGCACAGACAGCGGCGCTTTCCGCACTCAAGCTGCGCACACACATCTGCTGTGTTCATAAACGAATAATCCGTCCATATATTCGCAGCATCGTTGTAAAAGCCACAGGGTTCGAAGTGTGAGAAAAAAGTAGCGGCTTGTAGTCCGGAAATTATGGTATAGTATTTTTTAGCAACACATGCAACTTCAATCTACACTACCAGTCAAAAGTTTTAACAGTTTTTCATTAACCTTTCTTCTTTATTTCCAATATTATTTACACTGTAGTTTCTCAGTAAAAGCATCAACATTACAAATGGACACATGGGAATCAGTCGACAAAAATAAACTCAAACTAACTCAAAACTTGATTTAGATAAAACAATAAAAAAATAAAAATACCCACCCTTTGCTTTGACCCTTGGTTTGCAGTTTGGGCATTTTTTTTACCCTTGACAAAGCAAAGGGTGGCTACTTTGAGGATTTGAATCTGAAATATAAAAAATAGTGCTGTCAGGCGATTAAAAAAATTAATCTAATTAATTACAGGATTTGTAATTAATTAATCTAATTAATCACATTTTAATAAATTTTTAGGTGGTTTATTGTGCTCTTCCACAGTGCAAAAAAGGTGTCAAACGTGTGATTTATAGTGGTACAGTGAAAAGACTGCAGACTTCCCCTTTAAGTCTTTAAGTTTTTCAGTCTTTGGCTCGCTCTCTTTCTCTCTGTGCACACAAGACAAGACTGCTGGCAGACCTGCAGAGTGCACATATATACCCCCATTCCCCCTCCCACATTACATAACATTCATTCAAAAGCTCATTTACACCATTCCACTATTAAATAGCGAATATTTCTGGTGAGCACGTGCAGTAGCTTTCATGCAACGTCAATAAATAATATACGCAGCTTCAAATATACAGAGAATACAAATAATTGCCCGCGCAAATTACTCTTGGCTCACATGACCCCCGGAACCCGCGGGTTTGCCAGATCGCACCAGATCGCACAGCGGGAGGAGGAAGAAGGTGGCCACGCGCGGGTGAGTGAACGATTATGTTTAGCGACTTGGATGGGCAAAACTGGCCCTTCTAAATGTGCAGCCTTAGTCACGGCAGAACACGCTGGAGAGGTTATGGGGAATTGAAAAGGGTTCGGCGCGCAGAGTGCAGCAGACAAGGAAACATGCGCGCACATCTTCACGTGCTCTCCCCGGGGACAACGGGCTTAGGAACGAACCTGCTCCGTCACATTTTTATAAATAAACTTGCCGTTCAAAGGCCCCACACGCCAAATTTAAAATGCGCGCACATTGAATTGCACTCATAATTAATTGCGTTAATTTTTATAACGCGTTAATTTGCGGTGTAATTAATTAATCTAATTAATGCGTTAACTGACAGCCCTAATAAAAAAAAAATTAGTTAACTTACATTTTTTCCTTTGCTACATAATTGATATATCTTGCTTCATATATTTGATGTCTTCTGTGTGTATATTTAAATTTAGTAAAGTAGTACAAATAATGAAAAAAACATTGATGGTGTGTTGACTGGTAGTGTGTATGCATTTCCAGATAAAAGAAAAGTGACAAACCTTAGTAACACTGGTTCTGTTCAGTCCTCGACATGTGTCAGTGGGTGTGATAAAAAAGTGTGAATATTTTGTTCAGAGTTGGCACATTTTTGACAGGAAATGTGACAGATTTGTGCAGCTAAAGACGTTTGCGATTTTTCACTTTTTCCCCAAAGTAAAGAACATTTAAAAATATAACATTTAGACACAGATACCTTTACATGATTAAGCTTGAGCAGTATAGTGCGACTAAAATTATAATTAAAGAAGGGGTATGACGCAAAATCAACCTTTTGGAGCTTTCTACCATGATATAACATGGTTCCCTCATTAAATAGTTTTATTAGTGAGGTGCATGCTGATTGTGTTGTGATAGTGCTCTGAATATTACCTGGCCAGCCAAATGATATCTCTCTGTATTTCCTATACACCGCGATACCATTTGGACACTCTCCATCCACTCTCGCTCCTCCGGTTCCAAACCGACTCCGCGATTCTGATTCGTTCAAAGATGGTGACGTCAGTGCACCCGCCTTTGCCCGCAAAGTCACTCTTAGGCAGCGGAAGTTCCGCCTCAGTTTTGAATCAAGATGGCGCAATCTCTGATTGGTTCACTTAGCTGTCTGTCTACGCGCAACCGCAGCGTATTCTGTGGATCAAACGTTACCAGACTCACTCGCTGGTACAGCGATGAGTCATGGATTCTTCCAGGCAACTCTGAATATGGTGTTTTCAGCAAATTCTCCATTTTCAAAACACTGAAACGTGACATGGTGATCTAAATATGTTATGTGTTAGCCATTAAAGGGATAGTGCGTTTTTTTAAATGTTAATCTGTATGGGTTCCCCTCTAATAGTGTCGTGGATTAACACTGGCTTACCGCTCACCGCGTCGTCTGAGCCCGGTTCTGCTCCAGTTCTGGAGCTCAGGAACGTAGGTCCGGTAAGTTTGCGGGGACATTTAATAAAAAGTTGTTTTTCTTCTCAAAACAACATTTGTACAAAAAGTGATCACCGTACCGCATCCGCATCTGCTTACAAGTGAACAGGCTAACAATAGTAATAGAACAGGCTAACAATAGTAATAGATGTGCAATAGAATGTGCAATAGAAAATAGCACCAAGCGAATTACGCTGCTGAATTTTTCGCGGGCAACTGTTTGTGACGCAAATATATCGCTTTTTGGACAAATGTTGTTTTGAGAAGCAAAACAAGCTTTATTAAATGTCTCCGCGAACTTACCGGAACTATATTCGCGAGCTACGGAACCGGAGCAGAACTGGGCCCAGATGACACTGTCAGCGGTGTTAATGCATGACACTATTAGAGGGGAACCCATACAGATTAACATAAAAAAAAACCCCGCACTATCCCTTTAAAACCCCATAGAATTGTAATACCCCTAGAAGTAAATGTAAAAAATACCCATGAAAAATACTACTTGGAGTATACCAAGTACTACTTGGTGAAGAAATCCTGCTCCATGAAAAAGCTCAAATCACACAATCCAATAGTCCTTAACTTCCATCCATTTAACTGCACATGCTGTACTACTCAGTCAGAATCACAAAATATTAAGTCAATGTAAGTACAAATTTAAAAAGTTTTGAACTGCTCAATGTGTCAGCCAGTCAGCCACAAGAGCAGCCAACAACAGAATCAGCCCAATTAAGCCTTAATGCAGTAGTAGATTAAGATTAAGACTTGATCTCACACACAGTAACACACAGTGACATACAGGAGAAATTTTACTTCTGCATTTGACCCATCCTTTTTCACGGTACTGCCGTGAAGGGTCTTGCCCAAGGACCCACATTGGCTTGTTCATTTCACCCAGTCCCCTGGTGAAAGTCAAGTGGCTTACCGGATGAACTAACCAACCGGTAGTAAGCAAGTAGGTATGAGTACAACTCGTCAGTTTATAAAGAATCATTGGGCGTCTGTTCAGGATGCCTCCCAGGCACGTCCCACAGGGGGAGGCACTGAGGAAGAGCTGGAGGAAGTATGTGGAGAAGGAAGTCTGGGCGTCTCTGCTCAGACTGCTGCCTCCATGACCCGGCCCCGAATAAAGCGGAACAAAATGTTTGAGAGGTTGTTTTTTTTCCACTGGTACCAAAATGACAACACGATGCTGCCGTTTATCACCCATTAAGAAAATAAAATTGGATTATGAAGTAAGTACAGACCTGTGGCTGTATGCTGGGTGTGGTGAAAATGGGGGTTGATCAGAGCAATGATTTCTTGAATACAGAATAAAGATTACTCAAACATGCACAAATCATGCTAGATAGAACTTTGAGAGGGTAAATGAGAAGGGAAAACAACTTTAACATGGTTAAAAGCTTTGAAAAGTCAATTTTGCATAGGTCCACTTTATCCAAGTACTAACCAGGTCCAGCCATGTTTAGCTTCTGAAATCTGACAAGACCAGGCTTTGACAAGGTTTGGAGATTTAATGCATTCCATGCAAAATAATAAAATCTTTATGGAGACAAGCAGGTGGTGGACCCTCTACCAGCAAAGTTACATAGTGCCTCTTAAAAGTAGCAGTATATATGAGTAAAATAACACACTGTACACAAATAAAGTAGTTTCCATGGGTTTAACAGAGCTCCTAAGAGTCTTTCATTTGGCCTGTTTTCGTCTGTATAAATAACCTCATGATTTAAAACAACACAGTCTCTCTCGATAATTACGAACACAAATAGACGGTTGCCTCAGAGCCATGTGTTGATGAATATTAGAGCTCAGTGTGGGGGATAAACTGAAGTTACAGAAATAGCAACGTTGATTTGAACTGAAAAGGCTTTCAACTCAGTCAAAAACGTGCCACTCTGCCATATTGATTGTTTTTCCTCTAGCACCAATTGAAGCCCATCTCAAGTTGCCTGGTTTACACCTGACCATATCACAAATGAGATATGGTCTGGGAGCCACCTTCGAAATATCTCGTAGCGGAGGTGTGGTTTACGATCGCCAACGGCCGTTTATTGGGCGTTACGAATGTCTATCATTTGGCGTATACGTAGCACATAGCCAATCATGTCAGATGTCAGTTCAAACTACAAGCTTCTGTTTGTCACGTAGTACGCGTCACCGTCTTGCCACCCCTCCCCACTCTCTGATTGGCTCCCAGAATCGGGAGAGCTTGCTTTCCATAATTGCCAGGCTGTCTTTTAGATCGGAACGAACAAAAGCAGCCTGGGATTTCCCAGGTTACGTCTCAAGGCTATTGGATGAAGGAAACTTTTCAGAATTTTCAAATAACTAATAAATGTTGACAATGGCAGTTGGCAGTTCTTAAGTCCACGTTTTTTGTTTAAGTAGTAGTTTTTTCAAAATCAGCTTTTTAAAGGTCCTATATTATGCAAAATGAACTTCTTTAACCAAGTTAGAATGGTGTTACCTCATCAAAAACGAACCTGGAGTTGTGTTTTTTGTTTCGTTCACAGATGTCCGAGTGACCCTGTAGTCTACATTTCCAAAGCTCAAAATGCTCTGTTGCACCTTGTGATGTCATTAAATGTAAAGTAAACATTGTTTTAGTCTCAAATGAACTGCTTTAATATTTGATACACTAGCATAACCTTAAGTTGTTTTCCTTTTGTTCAGTTGAGATAGAAGAAGTTTGCCTAAAACAGCAGATGCTTCAAGTTTGGCAATTCTAGCTGCAAATTATCCAAATGATTCTAGTGAAGGCGCATGGATTTAAAAACACAGTGGAGCACTTCCTGCATTACCACATGACATCACAAGGTGTTTTCAGTTTGAGACCTAAATATGCAAACTGTTGAAAAGACAAACAGCAGGGGGCACTCCTCCAGTAAACGCATATAAAATAAAGCAGCTCAACAAGAACAGTTTTCCTTTATGGCCGTGCCCCCCGTGAAGCATGTCATTTCTAATCGTCCACGCGGTCCACGTTCGAGCTGCACGCTTCCCGAGCGGCTAATGGCCTCACCCACTGTGTCTGCTCCTCTGTGCTGATGTTCCTCTGCTGTGTCTGCTCGTCTGTCTGTGCTGATGTTCCTCTGCTGTGTCTGCTCGTCTGTGCTGATGTTCCTCTGCTGTGTCTGCTCGTCTGTGCTGATGTTCCTCTGCTGTGTCTGCTCCTCGGTCTGTGCTGATGTTCCTCTGCTGTGTCTGCTCGTGTGTGCTGATGTTCCTCTGCTGTGTCTGCTCCTCTGTCTGTGCTGATGTTCCTCTGCTGTATCTGCTCCTCTGTGCTGATGTTCCTCTGCTGTGTCTGCTCCTCTGTGCTGATGTTCCTCTGCTGTGTCTGCTCGTCTGTGCTGATGTTTCTCTGCTGTGTCTGCTCGTCTGTGCTGATGTTCCTCTGCTGTGTCTGCTCCTCTGTGCTGATGTTCCTCTGCTGTGTCTGCTCGTCTGTGCTGATGTTCCTCTGCTGTGTCTGCTCGTCTGTGCTGATGTTTCTCTGCTGTGTCTGCTCGTCTGTGCTGATGTTCCTCTGCTGTGTCTGCTCGTCTGTCTGTGCTGATGTTTCTCTGCTGTGTCTGCTCGTCTGTGCTGACATTCCTCTGCTGTGTCTGCTCGTGTGTGCTGATGTTCCTCTGCTGTGTCTGCTCGTCTGTGCTGACATTCCTCTGCTGTGTCTGCTCGTGTGTGCTGATGTTCCTCTGCTGTGTCTGCTCGTCTGTGCTGACATTCCTCTGCTGTGTCTGCTCGTGTGTGCTGATGTTCCTCTGCTGTGTCTGCTCGTCTGTGCTGACATTCCTCTGCTGTGTCTGCTCGTCTGTGCTGATGTTCCTCTGCTGTGTCTGCTCGTCTGTGCTGATGTTCCTCTGCTGTGTCTGCTCGTGTGTGCTGATGTTCCTCTGCTGTGTCTGCTCGTCTGTGCTGATGTTCCTCTGCTGTGTCTGCAGCCGCTGAATCACACTGTGCAGATGTACAGACGAGGTGAACCAGCCCACAGACTCTTGACTCTTCTGCTCATATCTAATGTGCAGGGGGCATGCCGCCCGTTGGTTTAGTCCTGGTTTAGTCCAGATCTAGTCCTGATTTAGTCATAGTCTAGGCATGGTCTAGTCCTGGTCCAGTATAGGTTTAGTCCTAGTCTACTCATGGTTTAATCCTGGTTTAGACCTGATCTAGTTTTGGTTTAGTCCTGGTCTAGTTCTTGTTTACTCCTGGTTTAGTCCTAGTCCTGGTTCAGTCCTGGTTCAGTCCTGGTTCAGTCCTGGTTCAGTCCTGGTTCAGTCCTGGTTCAGTTTTGGTTCAGTTCTGGTGTAGTCTTGGTATAGGTCTGTTTTAGTCCTGGTTCAGTCCTGGTTTAGTCTTGGTATAGTTCTGGTATAGTTTTGGTCTAGTCCAGGATTAGTCCTGGTTTAATCTTGGTATAGTTGTGGTTTAGTCTTGGTTTAGTCCTGGTTTAGACCTGGTTTAGTCCTGGAGGAGTCCTGGTCTAGTCCGGGTCTAGTCCTGGTTTAGTCCGGGTTTAATCATGATCTTGTCCGGCTCTAGTCCGGGTTTAGTCCTAGTTTTGTCCTGGTTTAGACCTGGTTTTGTCCTGGTTTAGACCTGGTTTAGTCCTGGTTTAGTCCTGGTGTAGTCCAGCTTTAATCCTGGTCTAGTCTGGGTTTAGTCCTGGTCTAGCCCTGGTCTAGTCTGGGTCTAGTCCTGATCTAGTCCGGGTCTAGTCCTGGTGTTATGTTGCAGACTGAACAAATGTCTTTGTATTTTGATTCTCCTGCTGTTAAAGGCACCGCTGCATTTGGCCGTTGGTTCTGAAAGCTTAAAGGGCCAATATTACTCTGTGTCCTCATCAAAAACAGACCTGGAGTTGTGTTTTGTTTCATTCACACATGATTAACACACAAATCCTGCATATGGAGTTCTTCTCTCAAACAGAAAACACTCTGTTCCACCTTGTGACGTCATGTGGTAATACAGGAAGTGTTTTTAAACTCCATACACATTCACTAAAACCATTTGGATAATTTCAGCTCTGGAATTGCTGATCTCTACTCAACGAAAGCTAAAAGGAGCTGTTAACTTGAAAAGTACAGCTTGATGACATCACAAGGTGGAACAGAGCATGTTTCTGATGAGGCAAAAACATTATAACATGACAAAGTTCTCACGAGTAAACTTTGTGTAATAAAAGACCTTTAAAGTTCAATTCAAAATGGCGTTGCTTGTTTTTAAAGCGTTCAGTGCTCTGGCTCCTGTATATTTCTCTGATATATTATTTTTCATCTGCATAAAAATTGCCATTTTTATGTAGATGACATGATTATATATTGTTTTGCATCTTCACTCAATGAAGCCATCGACAAATTGCAAAATGCATTTAAAGGAAAAGCGTGAAAAGTCCCTCAGTCGTCCAGGTAGAATCCATGATAACAGGAGAAGTTCAATTTGTCAACTGGACAAAGTTTGTTTGGTTGAAAACGTTTCGCCGCTCATCCGAGAGGCTTCGTCAGCTCTAATAAGAATACTGGTAAGACACTTGCTTATATCTTGCTGTAGGGAGGAGCTACCTAGCTAACTACTTTCCGGAAATATCTCATTGGTTTCCGTCTTTTGTTTCTCTGGCGTCTAGCTGACGATCTCTATTCATCCCTACACGCCTGTTTTTCACACCTCTGGCCCTGACCTGGCTAACCCTATTGTTTCCCTGTTTGCTTGATCTAGGCTTAACAATGGAATTGTAGATGGGATGCAAATTATGTCTGACTCCACCATTTCTGTTCAGAGAAGGATTCTCTTTTTTGACAAAAATAGCCTCTTTAACTCCTCTCTCAAACCAATTCTTTTCCCTGGCTAAGATCTGAACCTCACTGTCCTCAATTGAATGACCCGTGGCTTCTAGGTGAAGATATACGGCAGAAGACGGTCCAATATAGCGCTCACTGCAGTGAGCGCTATATTGGAGAAACCAAGCAGCCACTTCACAAGAGGATGTACCAACACAGACGGGCGTGCCAGAGTGGACCGTCTTCTGCCGTATATCTTCACCTAGAAGCCACGGGTCATTCAATTGAGGACAGTGAGGTTCAGATCTTAGCCAGGGAAAAGAATTGGTTTGAGAGAGGAGTTAAAGAGGCTATTTTTGTCAAAAAAGAGAATCCTTCTCTGAACAGAAATGGTGGAGTCAGACATAATTTGCATCCCATCTACAATTCCATTGTTAAGCCTAGATCAAGCAAACAGGGAAACAATAGGGTTAGCCAGGTCAGGGCCAGAGGTGTGAAAAACAGGCGTGTAGGGATGAATAGGGATCGTCAGCTAGACACCAGAGAAACAAAAGACGGAAACCAATGAGATATTTCCGGAAAGTAGTTAGCTAGGTAGCTCCTCCCTACAGCAAGATATAAGCAAGTGTCTTACCAGTATTCTTATTAGAGCTGACGAAGCCTCTCGGATGAGCGGCGAAACGTTTTCAACCAAACAAACTTTGTCCAGTTGACAAATTGAACTTCTCCTGTTATCATTTAAAGGAAAAGTAACGTTTTTTACAATCTGAGCCTTATTTCGGTAATAAAACAAGTTGTTTTACTCACCCATAGCACTTTGGTGTCATCTGGAGCACTTCCGGAGATGTTTTAGATTTGCGATCTCCATAATGTGAGTTCTCGGGGCACATGTTTGCGGTCTCCAAATAACACAAAGTTTAGCACTTTTCAAATCATAGAAGCTCGATATCTTAGTCTACGATTTCGTTTGGTCAAAAGTGGCCTGTAATCCGAGATTTATCCATAGTTTCGAGTAGATGAGGAGGCCAGTGCGCATGTGCGGAGTGTGCTCTCAGCTCCCGGGACCCAAACATGAAAGGCAAAGCTGTAAACTATGGATAAATCTCGGATTACAGGCCACTTTTGACTCAAACGAAATCGTAGACTAAGATATCGAGCTTCTATGATTTGAAAAGTGCTAAACTTTGTGTTATTTGGAGCACGCACAGGGCATATTACATGCTCTGGGAATATATTATATGCCCCGAGCTATGGCTAGAAGTCGCGCTAGGCTAACGCTAATGTACAGCATCTCCGGAAATGCTCCATATGACGCCAAAGTGCTATGGGTGAGTAAAACAACTTGTTTTATTACCGAAATAAGGCTCAAATTGTAAAAAACGTTACTTTTCCTTTAACATTGTTTGCCACATCTTCTCCGAATTGAAACTCTGTCTTAATGCAAACAAAACCAAAGTAATGCTGTTTTCTAGAAGTAAAATTACGCAAAATGTTCCTCCAGTTGTTGCACCTGATGGCTCAGTTATTGAAGTTGTTCATGCTTTTAAATACTTGGGTGTCATAATTGATGATGGACTGTCTTTTAAGTTTCATATCGACTCTCTTGTCAAAAAGTTGCGTCTTAAATTGAGTTTTTACTTCAGAAATAAGTCTTTTTCATTCCCTGTGCTGGACTATGGGGATCTTTTATACATGCATGCCCCAGCCCAAGCTCTGTGCTCTCTGGATTCAGTATTTCATGCCTCTTTGCACTTTATTACAAACTGTAGTGCTCGGACCCATCATTGCGAACTCTACTCTCGTGTTGGATGGCCTGCTTTAGCGACCTGGTGGCTCACACACTGGTACAAACTTATTTATAAGGGACTTGTTGGGCTGCTTCCTCCATACCTCAGTGCGTATCTTCAGTGTAGGCCTGATGGACCCCAGAATTTACGTTCTCACGATGTTTACACGTTGTTGATTCCTACTGTGAGGACAGAGAAAGGAAAACTCTAGCTGTTTCCCAATTCAGCGAGTGCACGGTTCGGAGCATGGTTGGAGGGAGATGTGCGTCATATCTGGCGCGACAACTGCTGTTCCATTACGTTTTTGTCCCATGCACAGTTACGACGTGGTCTGAACACCGCAGTCGTTTCCATGGAAATCGGGGCTTGGACCAAGTGTGCAAACATGCACGCTTCGCACACTTAAAAGCCCCAGCATGCACAGCGCGGCAGGATATATAACTACAAAGATGGACTCGCCAGCAACATCGCCATGTGACAGTTGCGACTTCACTATAAAATGTAAGTACTGGTTCACCTCACCTACAACTATGCTACATGAAACTTTTCGTAAACTACGCTAAACATGTGTGACTGTAGCCGTAACGGCATAGTTCACGGCACCTGTTTTACCGTTCACCTTACACTTCTACTGTATATTTCCTTTGCTGTTGTAATGCTGGATATTCTACAGTATAACCATGTCCCAATTCAAAGTATTACTAGTCACAATAGAATAATATTTTTGTCTTTAGGGAACAAGGAGCAGACCACCCGGCTCATTGAGCTGAGGCGGGACCTGTTCCATTTCGCAGATGACCATGTGGTCCACGGACTGCACTCAGGGCTCAGCGAGTATGCACCGCCTCGACTGCAGGCTGAGACCACACTCCGAACCGTGCACTCGCTGAATTAGGAAACGGCTTCTGTTTTCAGTATTGTGCTCCAGCAGACTGGAATTCTTTGCAGAGAGTTTTAAAACTTCAAACACTCATGCCTATGGCGTTTTTTAATACTCTGTTAAAGGATCTGGAAATGCAATCGATGACATGCAAATGTTTCTAACTGTGTCGCTAACATTTTATCTGTGTTGATTTTATATTTAATTGTTTGTCTTGTGGGTTGTGTTGTGTGGGCCTCTTGGCCAGGACTCCCTTGAAAAAGAGATCTTTGAATCTCAATGGGACTTTTCCTGGTTAAATAAAGGTTAAAAAACAAACAAAAAAAACTGCTGTCTCTCTGTTCTTCTCCCAGAGCCCTGAAGTTATGAAGTCGCCTTTAAACTGTCCTCGCTTTAAACTTAAGACCAGGGGGACGGGACATTTACGGTCTCTGGTCCCAAACTATGAAACAGCCTCCCTTTGACCATTCTACCTGCTCCAAACATTAAACGTCTTAAGTCTTGGCTAAAAACCCACAAAACTGTACCAAACTGGCATTTAAAGGTGCACTGCGCAACTTCTCAAGTGGATGGTCCGCTACCTACTTGTCTCCATGGAGATATTATTGCTTTGCCTGGAATGTTCCATGGTGTGACATTAAACATATCGATCTAGCGTGTTTTCATATTCCTTTCTGTGAATAGGGGTGACTCTCCACAGATCTGAATTGTAAAGTAGAGTAGTGTGGTAACCTGCTTGTGTCCCTTGTCCCTTGCTTGTTTAAGGCTGCATCCCATTACTCTGTCTTACGCCTTGCCCTTCCCCTTTATCTACGTCTTTGTCTTGCCCTTCGATAACGAGCTGAGAGGGCTCGGGGTATGAATGTTCCCCTTAGAAATGGGACACCACTCGATTACCGTTTGCATCATCATCCCTCGACTCTACCTGCCTGCTACGTCTACAGAGGCGACAACAATTGACGCAAACAAACGTAAACAAATATCAAGGATTATCGGGTACCTCAGTTCGACAAAAAAACTAGCTTGTTTATGAAATGAAAGTTCGATGAAAACGATAATGTCGGCTAAACAGACATCACTACAATTAAAACCGCAACAACAGTTCACTAAAAGTAACGCAGAACATAAGCGTCATAATTGTAAACCTGCTAAACTGTTAATCAATAATTACAACTGCTGAAAATACATTTATGAGACTCCTTGGCTGGTCGATGTGACGCTGCCATCCTGATCCCAAAACCTACCTGAGCTTGTAGGTGTACCCCTTCGTTTCAAGTCTGGTCGAGAGCTTACTTCGTTTCAAGGGGTATGTAGCCCGAGGTCGTGGCCTGAGCCCCTTGATCAAAATCGAGTAAAATAGAATCGAGACGTCCCTTGCCGTCACGTGAATGCGCAAAACCAAGGGGTAGGGGCAAGACGAAGGGGTAAGACTAAATCTGTATTGTAGAACATTCTAGACACAGCACCACATTTCCTTGGTCACAAGCAGGTGGCGGACCCTCTACTAGAATTGTTAAATGTTACAATTTGAAGTAAATGTAATTGGAAGTACACAGCATTAAAGGTCCCATGGCATGAAATTTTCACTTTCTGAGGTTTTTGAATGTTAATGTGAGCTCCCCTACCCTGTTTAGCCCCCCCCCCCCATGGTTAAAAGTTGCGAAATGTCTAAACTGAGCATTTGTGATCCTTTTCTGCGTTACAAAAAATCGGAGCTCAAACGGGCAATTTTGAACAAGGCACCCGTCTGTCTGAACTCAGCGTCTCTGTAAATCACGCCCAGAGAGTTTGGACTGCGAATGCGCTAGGCAATGCAAAATGCGTTTTTTTATTTGCCTGGAGGCACGTCCGAGTGTTTCTAGGCTCGGAAGTCCTTTATCTGAGCCTCTGGACCTTTGAACAGCAGTGGTTTTATTTTATTCTATGTGGAAATGTGTTTATTTTTCAATGGAACGCTTCAAATCTCTCCCCCGTGCAAAAACACGGAAATGGATCAGCTGAGGGCTCTGAGCAGAGAGCGGAGAGTTTGGCCACGCCCCCACCCTCTACTATTGGCCAGCTCTTTTCTCCTCATTTGCATTCAAGCAACAACGCCCATTATAGAGTGTTCAGAGTGAGAAAAATTACTCTTTCTCAGCTTATCTCTGTTTCTCATGCACTGAGTGTTGATTTTGAAGAAGGATTCATTTACAGTATTAGGGAACCATTAAGGAGCCATATAAAAGCATCAAGAAGTACCATGTCATAGGATCTTTAAATATGCACAAAATGTGGTATTTCTAAGGACAGACACAAAAATGAGACGTTACATCTGAAAACGCAGAATAAGAAGCACAAAATGTTCAAATCATTCCATATTGTCAACATAAGTACTTCAATAAAAATATTAATGGAGTAGGAGTGAAAGTATGCTGCTAGAAAAGTACAATTTCTTCCATATAAAATAAGCATAAGAAAGTGAGTTTAAAAAGAATAAAAAGCCTTCATTACTAAATGGATGAGCATCTAATTAGCAACACTCGGCGTGTCATTTTAAGGCTTATTTTTCATAGGGTTGATTGCTTATTTCTTTAAGGAAATCTGGCAACCTTGGACACAGCCTCAGAGGGTTGATTAAATTTGATTAAATTGAAAATAAGGTTTTTCTTCTTTTTGCTTAAAGGTGCATTGCATAACCTTTTTTTTTTTAAATTATTATTATTGGAGGGTCCGTCAAATGCTTTTCTCCATGGAGATGTTATTGCTTTGTCTGGGATATTTCACAATATGGAATTAAACCTTTCTATCTTCATGGAGACCAAACCAGACCAAGTTACAGGTCAGATCTGTGGAGAGGAAACCCCAGAGTCAGAATGCCTGTTTTTTTCTAGGTATTTTTAAGTTATAAAACCACCTGTAATTGGGTAAATGTAAGGTAGAGCTGCTTAATGTTAGCCTGGGAATTCCCAGGCCGCTTCCGTTCGTTTCGAACTGGAAGGCGGCCTGGCAGCTCATCCAAGCAAGAGTCCCAGATTTAGGGCCCCAATCAGAGAGCGGGGGAGGTGTGGCAAGACGGTGACGCGTACTACGTGACAAACGGAAGCTTGTAGTTTGAACTGACAACTGACATGATTGGCTATGGACTTACGTATACGCTCAATGATAGACATTCATAACGCCCAATAAACGGCCGTTGGCAATCGCTAACCACACCTCCGCTACGGGATTTTTCGAAGCGAGCTCCCAGACCCATATCTCACTTGTGATATGGTCAGGTGTTAACCAGACTAGCTTAATGTCATACTGTGGAACATTCCAAGGCAGAGCAATGACATATCCATAGAAACAAGCAGGTGACGGACCCCCAACCAAAGATCTAAACTAAAGGTCCTGCACGTTTCCCCAAAATGTGTTTTACCCCAGTACAGCTATATTGTATAAGCAGCTCTTGAAATCAAAATAAGTCCATTGTGTACTATCTGATAATTAGGAAGTGCACGGTTAGCATACTTGTTGCTCTGGTGTCTGAAAGTTGTGTAAAACTCTTATGAACTCATTGTGGAGAATATTAAGGATGCTGGGACTGCATAAACTAAGTGAGGAATAACTTAACCTGTTGAAAATGAACTGGTTCAGTTTTCCAGACATATTGTGCTTGTTTCTGTTATATAACTATAATCTTTGACACCCCGAGGATGATTGCATTATAATTTGGACGTTTTAAATCACAATATTTATCTAAAACAATTTAATAAAAGAAACAAATCTGTGTTAGAAAACTTGTGCCCAATGGGAGCTGACGTCGCCATAAAAGTCATCACAACAAAGAGCCATGAAGTTGTCAGTACCTCCAATGGATAGGGGCAGATCCCACTACTGAGAAGCAGATTTTTTTCATTTGTGCAAAAATAACATGCTAAATCCTGCATAAAATTGGAAAATTAAGTAAATATAGAGTCATGTGAAAAAGTTAGGACACCCTATGAATGCATGTGTATTTTTGTAACATTTTTGGATCTATGGATATTAAACCTCAATTTTAACAATACTGAGAGATTAAAGTAATATAACTAAACAAGTAAAACTGAAGAAATTAATTTTGAAGATCATCTGTAAAATGTAATTGCAGAAAAATGCATATTCTAACTGAGGATAAAGTTAGGACACCCCCACACTTATTTCCACTTAAAATGGCTCAAATCACACACAGGTGTAGCACACCAGGTGCACATGATAAGAAGGTGGTTACACATTGTTTTGAAGGAAGGTTATCCTATTTAAACCACAGACATTTAGTTTGGTGTGGTCCTGACTGGTGAAGTGAGAGTGAGTACCATGGCAAGAGCAAAACATCTGTCTGAAGCCTTCAGAAAGAAAACTGTAGAAGCTTATGAGTCTGGTAAGGGATTTAAAAAGATCTCCAAAGATTTTGCAATTAGCCATTCCACTGTCCGGAAAATCGTGTACAAGTGGAAGGTTTTCAGAACAACTGCCAACATGGCCAAGTCTGGTCGTCCAAGCAAGTTCACCCCAAGAGCAGACCGCAAGACGTTAAAAGAACCAAGAACCCTCAAAACGTCATCACAGGATCTACAACATGCTCTGGCTACTGTTGATGTGAAAGTGCATGCCTCTACAATCAGAAAGAGACTGCACAACTTCCCAAAACATACACCATAGGTAAAATCCTCCAGCTGAGGTCCTGACCAAGCCGAAGCAAGAAGATCATGGAGATGGTCCCCGAGCGCAGGAATGTGTCGCCCACTTTTCCTAATATATATATATATATAGGATGGGTTAAAATGCAGAGAATGAGATCAATAAAGTTCACTTCTTCTTCTTCTTCTTCAATGTGCATGGGAGGTGTACCAGGAGGAAACCTTTGCTCTCTAACTAAAACATCAAGGCCAGACTGAAGTTTCTGTGGACAGATGAGTCTAAAATTGAATTATTTGGATGCCAGAACAGAAGACAAAATACAGCATTGGAGGAAAAGAACCTCATACCAGCTGTGAAACATGGACGTGGAAGTGTCATGGTTTGGGGCTGCTTTGCTGCAGCAGGACCTGGCCAGCTCACCATCATAGAATCCACCATGAATTCCACTGTATATCAGAGGGTGCTGGAGGAACATGTGAGACCATCTGTAAGACAATTAAAGCTGAAGCGGAACTGGACCCTGCAACACGACAATGACCCAAAAATCAGTAAATCCACCAAGAACTGGCTGAAAACTAAAAAATGGACAGTTCTGGAATGGCCAAGTCAAAGCCCATGGAGATGCTGTTGGTTGACTTGAAACGGGCTGTACATGCAAGAAACCCCTGAAACATCACGCAACTGAAAGAATTCTGTATTGAGGAGTGGGGCAAACTTTCCTCAGACCGATGCCAGAGACTGGTAGATGGCTACAAGAAGCGTCTCACTGCACTTATTTCAGCCAAAGGCGGTCACACTAGCTATTAGGTGATAGAGTGTCCTAACTTCTTTTTCTCAGTTGAAATATGCATTTGTCTGCAACATTTTATTTTATTTTTTTCATGATCTTGAAAAGTCTTTTCTTCAGTGTTAATTGTTTAGTGATATTACTTTAATCTTACTGTATTCTTAAAATTAAGAATAAATATCCATATGTCAAAGAATGTTCCAAAAACACACAGGCTTTCAAAGGGTGTCCTAATTTTTTCACAAGTGAAATCTGATTTTTTTGCAAGGTCGTTCACATTTCCAAATAGATGCGACTTGTATGTGATCTCCAGTTTGAACTTTAAATGCCCCAAAAGTGTCCCGCATGCGCTTTGGAGGACATGACAAGGTCACATGCAGAGAGTGTGCTCAGTGTTTACGGAAATAGCCTAAACATGGACACTAGCACCTGGTGATTTTAAAGGTCCCATGGCATGAAATTTTCACTTTCTGAGGTTTTTGAATGTTAATGTGAGCTCCCCTACCCTGTTTAGCCCCCCCCCCCCATGGTTAAAAGTTGCGAAATGTCTAAACTGAGCATTTGTGATCCTTTTCTGCGTTACAAAAAATCGGAGCTCAAACGGGCAATTTTGAACAAGGCACCCGTCTGTCTGAACTCAGCGTCTCTGTAAATCACGCCCAGAGAGTTTGGACTGCGAATGCGCTAGGCAATGCAAAATGCGTTTTTTTATTTGCCTGGAGGCACGTCCGAGTGTTTCTAGGCTCGGAAGTCCTTTATCTGAGCCTCTGGACCTTTGAACAGCAGTGGTTTTATTTTATTCTATGTGGAAATGTGTTTATTTTTCAATGGAACGCTTCAAATCTCTCCCCCGTGCAAAAACACGGAAATGGATCAGCTGAGGGCTCTGAGCAGAGAGCGGAGAGTTTGGCCACGCCCCCACCCTCTACTATTGGCCAGCTCTTTTCTCCTCATTTGCATTCAAGCAACAACGCCCATTATAGAGTGTTCAGAGTGAGAAAAATTACTCTTTCTCAGCTTATCTCTGTTTCTCATGCACTGAGTGTTGATTTTGAAGAAGGATTCATTTACAGTATTAGGGAACCATTAAGGAGCCATATAAAAGCATTAAGAAGTACCATGTCATGGGATCTTTAATTATGCACAAAATTTGGTATTTCTAAGGACAGACACAAAAATGAGACATTACATCTGAAAACGCAGAATAAGAAGCACAAAATGTTCAAATCATTCCATATTGTCAACATAAGTACTTCAATAAAAATATTAATGGAGTAGGAGTGAAAGTATGCTGCTAGAAAAGTACAATTTCTTCCATATAAAATAAGCATAAGAAAGTGAGTTTAAAAAGAATAAAAAGCCTTCATTACTAAATGGATGAGCATCTAATTAGCAACACTCGGCGTGTCATTTTAAGGCTTATTTTTCATAGGGTTGATTGCTTATTTCTTTAAGGAAATCTGGCAACCTTGGACACAGCCTCAGAGGGTTGATTAAATTTGATTAAATTGAAAATAAGGTTTTTCTTCTTTTTGCTTAAAGGTGCATTGCATAACCTTTTTTTTTTTTAATTATTATTATTGGAGGGTCCGTCAAATGCTTTTCTCCATGGAGATGTTATTGCTTTGTCTGGGATATTTCACAATATGGAATTAAACCTTTCTATCTTCATGGAGACCAAACCAGACCAAGTTACAGGTCAGATCTGTGGAGAGGAAACCCCAGAGTCAGAATGCCTGTTTTTTTCTAGGTATTTTTAAGTTATAAAACCACCTGTAATTGGGTAAATGTAAGGTAGAGCTGCTTAATGTTAGCCTGGGAATTCCCAGGCCGCTTCCGTTCGTTTCGAACTGGAAGGCGGCCTGGCAGCTCATCCAAGCAAGAGTCCCAGATTTAGGGCCCCAATCAGAGAGCGGGGGAGGTGTGGCAAGACGGTGACGCGTACTACGTGACAAACGGAAGCTTGTAGTTTGAACTGACAACTGACATGATTGGCTATGGACTTACGTATACGCTCAATGATAGACATTCATAACGCCCAATAAACGGCCGTTGGCAATCGCTAACCACACCTCCGCTACGGGATTTTTCGAAGCGAGCTCCCAGACCCATATCTCACTTGTGATATGGTCAGGTGTTAACCAGACTAGCTTAATGTCATACTGTGGAACATTCCAAGGCAGAGCAATGACATATCCATAGAAACAAGCAGGTGACGGACCCCCAACCAAAGATCTAAACTAAAGGTCCTGCACGTTTCCCCAAAATGTGTTTTACCCCAGTACAGCTATATTGTATAAGCAGCTCTTGAAATCAAAATAAGTCCATTGTGTACTATCTGATAATTAGGAAGTGCACGGTTAGCATACTTGTTGCTCTGGTGTCTGAAAGTTGTGTAAAACTCTTATGAACTCATTGTGGAGAATATTAAGGATGCTGGGACTGCATAAACTAAGTGAGGAATAACTTAACCTGTTGAAAATGAACTGGTTCAGTTTTCCAGACATATTGTGCTTGTTTCTGTTATATAACTATAATCTTTGACACCCCGAGGATGATTGCATTATAATTTGGACGTTTTAAATCACAATATTTATCTAAAACAATTTAATAAAAGAAACAAATCTGTGTTAGAAAACTGGTGCCCAATGGGAGCTGACGTCGCCATAAAAGTCATCACAACAAAGAGCCATGAAGTTGTCAGTACCTCCAATGGATAGGGGCAGATCCCACTACTGAGAAGCAGATTTTTTTCATTTGTGCAAAAATAACATGCTAAATCCTGCATAAAATTGGAAAATTAAGTAAATATAGAGTCATGTGAAAAAGTTAGGACACCCTATGAATGCATGTGTATTTTTGTAACATTTTTGGATCTATGGATATTAAACCTCAATTTTAACAATACTGAGAGATTAAAGTAATATAACTAAACAAGTAAAACTGAAGAAATTAATTTTGAAGATCATCTGTAAAATGTAATTGCAGAAAAATGCATATTCTAACTGAGGATAAAGTTAGGACACCCCCACACTTATTTCCACTTAAAATGGCTCAAATCACACACAGGTGTAGCACACCAGGTGCACATGATAAGAAGGTGGTTACACATTGTTTTGAAGGAAGGTTATCCTATTTAAACCACAGACATTTAGTTTGGTGTGGTCCTGACTGGTGAAGTGAGAGTGAGTACCATGGCAAGAGCAAAACATCTGTCTGAAGCCTTCAGAAAGAAAACTGTAGAAGCTTATGAGTCTGGTAAGGGATTTAAAAAGATCTCCAAAGATTTTGCAATTAGCCATTCCACTGTCCGGAAAATCGTGTACAAGTGGAAGGTTTTCAGAACAACTGCCAACATGGCCAAGTCTGGTCGTCCAAGCAAGTTCACCCCAAGAGCAGACCGCAAGACGTTAAAAGAACCAAGAACCCTCAAAACGTCATCACAGGATCTACAACATGCTCTGGCTACTGTTGATGTGAAAGTGCATGCCTCTACAATCAGAAAGAGACTGCACAACTTCCCAAAACATGCACCATAGGTAAAATCCTCCAGCTGAGGTCCTGACCAAGCCGAAGCAAGAAGATCATGGAAATGGTCCCCGAGCGCAGGAATGTGTCGCCCACTTTTCCTAATATATATATATATATAGGATGGGTTAAAATGCAGAGAATGAGATCAATAAAGTTCACTTCTTCTTCTTCTTCTTCAATGTGCATGGGAGGTGTACCAGGAGGAAACCTTTGCTCTCTAACTAAAACATCAAGGCCAGACTGAAGTTTCTGTGGACAGATGAGTCTAAAATTGAATTATTTGGACACCAGAACAGAAGACAAAATACAGCATTGGAGGAAAAGAACCTCATACCAGCTGTGAAACATGGACGTGGAAGTGTCATGGTTTGGGGCTGCTTTGCTGCAGCAGGACCTGGCCAGCTCACCATCATAGAATCCACCATGAATTCCACTGTATATCAGAGGGTGCTGGAGGAACATGTGAGACCATCTGTAAGACAATTAAAGCTGAAGCGGAACTGGACCCTGCAACACGACAATGACCCAAAAATCAGTAAATCCACCAAGAACTGGCTGAAAACTAAAAAATGGACAGTTCTGGAATGGCCAAGTCAAAGCCCATGGAGATGCTGTTGGTTGACTTGAAACGGGCTGTACATGCAAGAAACCCCTGAAACATCACACAACTGAAAGAATTCTGTATTGAGGAGTGGGGCAAACTTTCCTCAGACCGATGCCAGAGACTGGTAGATGGCTACAAGAAGCGTCTCACTGCAGTTATTTCAGCCAAAGGCGGTCACACTAGCTATTAGGTGATAGAGTGTCCTAACTTCTTTTTCTCCATTGAAATATGCATTTGTCTGCAACATTTTATTTAATTTTTTTCATGATCTTGAAAAGTCTTTTCTTCAGTGTTAATTGTTTAGTGATATTACTTTAATCTTACTGTATTCTTAAAATGAAGAATAAATATCCATATGTCAAAGAATGTTCCAAAAACACACAGGCTTTCAAAGGGTGTCCTAATTTTTTCACAAGTGAAATCTGATTTTTTTGCAAGGTCATTCACATTTCCAAATAGATGCGACTTGTATGTGATCTCCAGTTTGAACTTTAAATGCCCCAAAAGTGTCCCGCATGCGCTTTGGAGGACACGACAAGGTCACATGCAGAGAGTGTGCTCAGTGTTTACGGAAATAGCCTAAACATGGACACTAGCACCTGGTGATTTTAAAGGTCCCATGGCATGAAATGTTCACTTTCTGAGGTTTTTGAACGTTAATGTGAGCTCCCCTACCCTGTTTAGCCCCCCCCCCCCCCAATGGCTAAAAGTTGTGAAATGTGTAAACTGAGCAATTGCGATCCTTTTCTGCATTTGAAAAAAAGACAGCCCAAACGAGCGATTTTGGACAATGGAATTTTCTGACGTCACACTCGGGGAAAGGTTTCCACTCCTCGTCTGGATGTCCACCCTGTCTCTGGAAATCACGCCCAGAGAATTTGGACCGCAAACAAGCTACGAGATATGAGCTGAGTTTTTTTGTTTTTTTTACCTGGACAGACGTGAGAGTCTCTCCAGGCTCGGATGTCCTTTATCCGAGCTTCCGAAGCTCTGAAACAGCAATTTTATTTTCTGTGGAAATTTGTATAAGAGTGTTTATTTTCATGGGACGCGTCTCCTATCTTCCTTCGTGCTTAAAACGCGGAAGTAGGTGACAGCGCACAGCACACCGCTAATCCAGGAAACAGTGGCGTATTTGGCCACACCCCCACCCGCTGCACTGGCCTGTCTCTGTCCTCCTCATTTGCATTCAAGCGACACACCCAGAATAAAGTGTTCAGAACCATATTTCTGAATAGGACTGTCTTCAAGAGGCTCTCTCATGCTTGATTTTGGAGAAGGATTCATTTACAGTATTAGGGAACCACTAAGGCGCCATATAAAAGCATCAAGAAGTACCATGTCATGGGATCTTTAAAGTTGCTGTCGTACCGGAGCCAGAACATGTACAACTTACTTGTTTCAGGGAGGAGATTGAGAAGGTGAAGGACAAGGTTTTTGACCTTGACGTTTTGTGGGTTCCTCTTCAGTAACGCAGCTATCCAGCAATTCTGTCGGCTCAACGTTGGGCTTGTCTCCTAAAATACGGTCCAGTTCTGTTCAGTTTCTGCCTGCTTCAGCGCAGAATAGTGATGTTTGTCGCTTGTTGATGACGTGTAGGTCAGATGAATGCGATCTGGCCGTTCAGACTGAAGTCGCATGTCAAAAGATCGGATATGTATCGGTTTTAGGACCACATATCCAAGTGGCCTGGGTCGTATTTGAAAAAAATCGAATCTGTGTTGTTCAGACTGTCATTAAAAGATCAGATACAGGTCACATAGGGGCAAAAAAATCGGATTTGGGTCACTTCAGGCTGCAGTGTGAACGTAGTGATTAAAGATTGCTCATGCACGAATCACGCCGAATGCAACTTCGAGAGGGTAAATGAGAAGAGGAAACAGCTGTAACAGATTTTGCGTAATAGGTCTGCTTTAAGACCATAACAATCAGGTACAGCGTCTTTAATATAGAACCAAAAAAGAGACATGGTGTATTATTATGATGTTTTTTATCATCTTAAAATATACACTCCGACTGAATGCACTGGCAAAGCTTTCCATTTGTCTTCTTTTTAAAATTCTGAACCACAGCTCCACCTGAGCAGTGATAAGCAGGCTACAAGCTGATGAAATTGCTTGCACACATTCTGATGGCTGGAGATAAAAGTTATGTTCAGATTTTGGGGGAAAAAATATAGCAAAAAATACTCCAGGCGTGTAATTTAAATGCGCTTTGCAGAGATCCAAATTTATTCCTCGCTGATAGTATTCTGAACATCATATTCACCGAGTTTAGGAGTGTTTTTCGTAACTGTCAGAGGCCAGAGTGGGGTTCTGCCGTTATGTTAACAACAACTGGCATGCTAACAGTGCACTTCCTGATTATCTGGCAAGGAAAGAGTTCACAATCAGATGCAGAGGGTACACAGTAGACTTACACTCAACAAAAATATAAACGCAACACTTTTGTTTTTGCTCCCATTTTTCCTGAGATGGACCCAAAGATCCAAAATTCACTCCAGATACACAACACTACCATTTCTCTCAAACATTGTTCACAAATCTGTCCAAATGTGTGACAGCGAGCACCTCTGCCCCGCCGAGACAATCCACCCCACCTCACAGGTGCGCCACATCAAGATGCCGATCCGACATCATGACCAGTGCACAGGTGTGCCCCAGACTGCCCACAATAAAAGGCCACCCCAAAATGTGCATTTCTTTTGCTTTATTGGGGGTCTGGGGACTCAGAACCAGTCAGTATCTGGTGTGACCACCATTTGCCTCATGCAGTGCAACACATCTTCTTTACATAGAGTTTATCAGATTGTCAGTTGTGGCCTGTGGAATGTTGGTCCACTCCTCTTCAAAGGCTGTTATGGACGAAGAACACAGGTGCATTTTATTGATGGCATTTTGAATGCACAGAGATACCGTGATGAGATCCTGAGGCCCATTGTTGTGCCATACATCCATGAACATCACCTCATGTTTCAGCAAGATAATGCACGGCCCCATGTTGCAAGGATCTGTACACAATTCTTGGAAGCTGAAAATGTCCCAGTTCTTGCATGGCCAGCATACTCACCGGACATGTCACCCATTGAGCATGTTTGGGAGGTGCTTGACCGGCGTATACGACAGCGTGAACCAGCTCCCACTAATATCCAGCAACTTCGCACAGCCATTGAAGAGGAGTGAACCAACATTCCACAGGCCACAATTGACAATCTGATAAACTCTATGCGAAGAAGATGTGTTGCACTGCATGAGGAAAATGGTGGTCACACCAGATACTGACTGGTTCTGAGTCCCCAGACCCCCAATAAAGAAAAAAAAAAAAAAAAAATGCACATTTCTGGGTGGCCTTTTATTGTGGGCAGTCTGGGGTGCACCTGTGCACTGGTCATGATGTCGGATCGGCATCTTGATGTGGCGCACCTGTGAGGTGGGGTGGATTGTCTCGGCGGGGCAGAGGTGCTCGCTGTCACACATTTGGACAGATTTGTGAACAATGTTTGAGAGAAATGGTAGTGTTGTGTATCTGGAGTGAATTTTGGATCTTTGGGTCCATCTCAGGAAAAATGGGAGCAAAAACAAAAGTGTTGCGTTTATATTTTTGTTGAGTATATTTTGACCTCAAGACAAGACTAGATTTTGAAGGCAAGACTAATTTTGCTTAACGCTTCAATATTAAGCCATGTTACAACATTGTTACCTTCTCAAAAAACATCTCCAAACATCTCCAAATGCTCTGTTCCACCTTGTGATGTCATGAAGTGCTAGTTTTCAAGACAACAGCTACATTTTTACCTTTTCGTTCAGTTGAGATGGGGACCTGAGGTAAAAAAAAAAAAAGTCATCTGTGCACTGTTAATTATAGTCCGATCATCAGGAAGTGCACCGATACCATGCTAGTTATACTTTAGCAATATTGTGACTGCAAAACTCCGCCTCTGAAAGCTATGAAAACAGTGTACATTAATTAACATATCTGCAAATGTACCAGAATTAGCCAAAAGGCTATTTTTCATCTGTTGTCCCTGGACAGATCTTAAAATGGTCTCCCTAAAAACATTGACAACAAAATAAAATTACAGTGAACAATATACAATTATTAACAAGTAGTAAAATTTAAGCTAAAACTATAAATCCAATTGATAAATACAGTGTACATAAAACTTTAAAATTATCTATAGTTTAAAAAATCCCACACACATCACACACAAGAGGCAGCACAGTGGAGTTCGAGGAAAGAAAATAATAATAATAATAAGAAGAAGTGAACTTTATTGATCTCACACTGGAGAAATTCTTCTCTGCATTTTAACCCATCCTATATATATATATATATATATATATACATATATTAGGAGCAGTGGGCAGCACACACATTAGGGCGCCCGGGGACCTAATGTGTCCCCGGGCCGAAGGACCAGCTTAGGTCCTTCGGTTTGGTCAGGACCTAAGCTGGAGTACCTATGGTGCATGTTTTGGGTTGGTGGGGGAAACCGGAGTGCCCGGAGGAAACCCACCCAGACACGGGGAGAACATGCAAACTCCACACAGAAAGGCTCGGGCGACCCGGGGATCGAACCCAGACCATGCATGCAAACTCCACACAGAACACACACGGAAAGGTCTGGGCGACCCGGGGATCGAACCCGGAACCTTCTTGCTGTGAAGCAAGAGCGCTAACCACTCTGCTACCGTGCCGCCAACATTAGTGATGATAGTGTTTTTATACAGATTATATGTGGACAGTTCTCTGATGTTCGAGGGGACAGAGTTCCACTCCTGGGCGGCTGTAACAGAAAAGGCGCTCTGACTGAGAGGGAACCGAGTCTCCTCGGGCCGCCCCTCTGGTCACTCTGTGTGTGGTGGTCCTGATGTTTATGAACTGAGTGAGTGGAGGAGATCACAGACCATGAATGATTTTGTATATTAGACATAGATTTGAATATAATAATAATAATAATAATAATAATAATAATAATAATAATAATAATAATAATAATAATAATAATAATTCATAGCATTTATACAGCGCCTTTCATGACACCCAAAGCGCTTTACAGTTCATTGTTCATTCACTCCACACTTGGTAGTGGTAAGCTACTTTCTGTAGCCACAGCTGCCCTGGGGCAGACTGACGGAAACAAGACTGCCAATCTGCGCCCCCTCCAACACTCACACACACACCACTTTCATACTAGGCAATGTGGGTGAAGTGTCTTGCCTAAGGACACAACAACAGTTTTTGTGACTGGCGCCCCACTGTGGCACCTGGAATTCCCTGTGGTCTCCCATCCAAGTACTAACCAGGCCCTGCCCTGCTGAGCTTCTGAGATCTGACGGGATCAGGCTTTGACAGGCAGGTATGGCCACAATATTTTATGACATTCTCCCAACTTAACAGTTTATGTTTTTGTAAAATGGTGCAGTGGTGATGTCTTAAAGGTTTTTTATCCAGTATTTTGATTGTCTGTTTGTATAGTGACTCTATGGGTTTGAGCAGGGACGTGCACAGGGGGGATGTCTGCGAGCCGGACCGGATGTAAAAACTTTTGAGGTGAAGGTAACAGGAGAAGTTCAATTTGTCAACTGGACAAAGTTTGTTTGGTTGAAAACGTTTCGCCGCTCATCCGAGAGGCTTCGTCAGCTCTAATAAGAATACTGGTAAGACACTTGCTTATATCTTGCTGTAGGGAGGAGCTACCTAGCTAACTACTTTCCGGAACTATCTCATTGGTTTCGGTCTTTTGTTTCTCTGACGTCTAGCTGACGATCCCTATTCATCCCTACACGCCTGTTTTTCACACCTCTGGCCCTGACCTGGCTAACCCTATTGTTTCCCTGTTTGTTTGTTTGAACCAAGCAGCCACTTCACAAGAGGATGTACCAACACAGACGGGCGTGCCAGAGTGGACCGTCTTCTGCCGTATATCTTCACCTAGAAGCCACGGGTCATTCATTTGAGGACAGTGAGGTTCAGATCTTAGCCAGGGAAAAGAATTGGTTTGAGAGGGGAGTTAAAGAGGCTATTTTTGTCAAAAAAGAGAATCCTTCTCTGAACAGAAATGGTGGAGTAAGACATAATTTGCATCCCATCTACAATTCCATTATTAAGCCTAGATCAAACAAACAGGGAAACAATAGGGTTAGCCAGGTCAGGGCCAGAGGTGTGAAAAACAGGCGTGTAGGGATGAATAGGGACTGTCAGCTAGACGTCAGAGAAACAAAAGACCGAAACCAATGAGATAGTTCCGGAAAGTAGTTAGCTAGGTAGCTCCTCCCTACAGCAAGATATAAGCAAGTGTCTTACCAGTATTCTTATTAGAGCTGACGAAGCCTCTCGGAGGAGCGGCGAAACGTTTTCAACCAAACAAACTTTGTCCAGTTGACAAATTGAACTTCTCCTGTTATCATGGATTCTACCTGGACGACTGAGGGACTTTTCACGCATTTTGAGGTGAAGGTGGAAAAGCGCTCTATAAAAATATGACCATTTATTTTATTTATTTTTATTAAATCATTTATTTAATAGGGACAGTGCATATGAATGAACATCTACAACACTGCAGTGTAAATGCACCAGATTATAGCAAAAATGCTCATTTTCATCTGTCGTCCCTGAGCAGGTAACAGCACAGCAAAAACAATAAAAACAATGACAAGTGACAATAGCAGCAGTTGAACATTAAAAGTGCCACAAGTGTGGTTTCCCTTTACCATTTACCACTGCAAATTTAATAGGCCCACCTAACTAACAGAAACTGAAAACAAGTAGGTGTGGTAGTTTCAAAGTAATTTCATTGTAGTTAGCTCCTCCCTTCAGGCAGATATAGGCAGTGTCCACCAGCGTCTGACCAGAACTGAAGAAGCAGCTTGGATGAGCTGCGAAACATATTCGACCAAATAAACTTTTGTCCAGTTGAAAAATTGAATTTCTCCTTTTGCCTTTACCATTTACACTTAAGATAAGAAAAACTACAACTCAGTAAATGTTGCTTAAATGAAGGAAAGCGCACTTATTCCGTTTGTAGATAATCGTACTTATCAAGTTGAATCTAAACAAACATTAAATTAAACAAAATGTTCTTAATTTAAGTCATTTTAACTGACCTAGATATTGCTTTTTGCAGTGCACCATTGGCGATGACCAGGCCTGGACTGGTAATTGGGCATACCGGGCATTTTCCCAGTGGGCCGACAGTCCCTGGGGACGATACTGTTTTTTGTTTTTTTTACTTAGAGACCGGCCCACAATTTAGAGGAAGCGGCCACTGGTCCATCTTCAATATAGACAGTGGACTAAACCAATCAGGATATAGAAGCTTACGAGAGCGGTCCCACCCCTTTCTCTGCACTGATCCCCGCCAGTTTCAGTGTTGAGCGTGGAAACATGGAGAAGCGGCAGAAAGGGGGTTCGGAGTTGTGGGCTAAAAGATTTAAAAAAATCTCACTATAGACGCTGCAAAATGTTTTAAAATAACAGACATATTCTCTGGAGGGGCTGGAGCCTCCACGTCCTCTGCAGGTTGAAGGTGGACAGGGAACCCGAGGGAACCCGAGGGAACCCGAGGGAACCCGAGGGAACCCGAGGGAACCCGAGGGAACCCGAGGGAACCCGAGGGACAGAGTGACCAGGGAAGTGTCGCACAGGCACAGCAGGTCAGCAGGTAGTAATGTTAGGATAATACCAGGACTTTTAGGTGATGGACAGGCATGAAAATCACTCACCTTTCAGCGAAAAGGTGCAAAATGCATTTTAAATAAACCATTGAATGTGTAGTTACTGTGAGTTTGCTGGTGGTTTTTGGGGTTTTTCCTTTAAATGTTGCGCCCTGGTTTCCCCTCGGCCAAGACGTAACAATAGTAAAATACTTTGCTTCGGCGAACACAAACATAAATTAGTCCGTTGTGCTCCGCTAATTATTAGGGGCCGGTCTAAGCCAAAAATGCCAGGGCTGTTTTTTTTGTCCCAGTCCAGCCCTGGTGATGACTCATTCTGCACTCTCTTATCTCTTCCTCTTTCACACTGGTCCTTTCTCGGTTCTGACCCGCCCCGTTTGGTGTTTGGGAGTGCTCATTACCAACTCTGCAGGACAATGATGGGCCCCAGTGCCTTTGAAGCCATCAGAATAATACAACTGTGATTTCCAACCCAGACACGGGGCTTTGAAAATCTCAGCCAATTATTTTGCATCGCCTCATTTGCCTCTGTTTGGACGCCAGTGTCTTAAAGGAGATTAAAGTGGTCACCTTGTCTTCTCTGGTGACGTAGTGATTCTTTTTACAAGGTGATCATGTATATTTTATGTACAAGTAAGAAAGAAAGTCCATTTTAGATTAAATCACAACTATAAGTCTTATAATGTTAACCGAGATAGCACAGGACGCTTAAAGTCACTGGTAAAAAATAAATCCATTAATCCAAAGTTGTCTTCTCTGAGAACTCAAAAATGTTTTGTTTTCATATTTCAACAGTTTTAGTCATAAATATGGAAAAAGTCTGGAAACCATCTCCGGCCTCGTTTTAAAGTGAAAATGCGTAGACACGAATGCATGGCTTTATTAGCGAAGGATAAGGACTTCAATTCTTTCATTTCCTGACAGCAGAGGGAGTTCCAGTGCTTAAATACCTAAATGGAAACAGAAGTGAAGTTTATAAAGTATATTTTCCAAATGCAAACGTTATTTTAAGTTAGTAAATGTTAAATCCCAAGGTGCCCAATATAGGAAGCATCATATACTTCCAATATTATACACTTTAAATCGTAATTTATGTTTGTTTTTTTTATTTCTGACAATGCATTTGAAGGGGCTATATTATGCTATTTCTGATCTATGTTATAATGTTGTTTCCTCATCACAAACAGATGGGGATGTGTTTTGTTTATTCACACATGTTTAACACCGAAACCCCGCATATTTAAACTGAGATCTTCTCTAAAACAGACAACACTGTTCCACCTTGTGATGTCATGTGGTAATACAGGAAGTGCTCCACTGTTTTTAAACTTCACACACCTTCACTAGAATCATTTGGATAACTTCAGCTCTGGAATCTCCAATTTCCACAAAACTAAAGGTAAAAGATGGCTGTTAACTTGAAAACTACCGCTTCATGACATCACAAGGTGGAACAGAGCATTTTCATCTAGTAAGTCAGACTAATAAAAGGATTATTCAAACATGTGTGAATGAAACAAAACACAACTCCAGGTAGGTTTTTGATGGGGAAACATGAGGAAACATTCTAACACGACTTAAATCTCACAAGAGTCAGTTTTGTGTAAGTTAGTTTAATGTTCTTTTAAAGCCCTATTCGGACGGCATTAGTTTTATGGGGTGACATGGGGCGAAGTAATAATTACCAGGGAATTTAGTCCTGTCTGAACGCGCCATGTCCGTAAACATAACGGAGTATGTCTGTGAAATTTACAGCGAGTTTCACCTTCTGTAAAACGGTCTGGAGGAATCAGCATAGGTAAAGATGTATGTAATATTTCGTCACATCCGTTTACAGAAATAAATTACCACAATTTTCAAACATGGAGGAGCTTGAAACACTTTGTTTTGCCGGCAAACAAAATGATCTACCGGTACTCTCCAACAAACGCACACATCGACCAATGAAAAAGCCCAAGAGGTATAAATCAGTCGTCAGAGGCATGAAACCTCTGCTTGTTTTAGGTCATGTATGCTCTATTAGTCCTGATTATGGGCAATAATTTGCATAGTTCGGTAATATTTCACATAGGCTAATCATGACTTCTCTATCTACGGAAGTGACGTGCACGGCGACGAATACGTGACGGCAGAGCGTAAACAAACTCTTCCCAAGTCAAATAAATATTACGGACATTTCTTGTCCTGTGTGAATGGGGTCATTTATATTACAGAGGTCCTGTGATAAACCGACATTACTCTACATCCCCCTGTAAAACTAATCCCGTCCGAATAGGGCTTAAGTTAAATGACATAAGATTTACAGTATTTAAAAGAACATTAAGTGTCACTGATTCCAAATATTGCAATGTAGAAGTAAATTTTCACATTGTAAACCCAGGTCTTCATTCTTCAGTCTGTAAGTATTTGTGTAGAACATGTCTCCCTCTAGAGCCGGCGTCGATAAAAACGCGAGGTGAAAGAGGACAGCCCTGCCCACCCCCTGTCAGCCGCTTGACACCTAATCTACACATCCATCCAGTCTGACCATGAATGTATAGATATGCGTACACAGGACCGTCACACGTGCTCCTCCTTCCGTTTCACAGTGTGTGGAGTGGGGGGTATGTCTCGCTGCACTAAACGCCTTGGGTCTCGGGGCTGGTGGCTTGTCACTATGGAAACAAAGGAAGACAAATGTTGGGACTGGAGATAAGTCAGAGGAGAGGTGGGCTGGCAGGAGAGTACTCAATGCCTTACTGATTCAATAAAGATATATACTAGAGCGGCAATATGGAATAAGGCAATATGGTGTCGGATACAATTTTCAGTCTGCCACAGCAGTTTGATTTAAATAGAACTTTGTGTGGCTTTTTAAGGGCCACATCATTTTCTGATCTATGTTATAATGTTTGCTTATCACAAATGTATCTGGAGTTGTCTTTTGTTTCATTCACACATGTTTAACACACAAACCCTGCATATTTAGGCTGGGCTCTTTCCTCAAATCGAACACATGTGGTATTACAGGAAGTGCATCACTGTGTTTTTAAAGGGATAGTGTGGTTTTTTTTAATGTTAATCTGTATGGGTTTCCTTCTAAAAGTGTCGTGCGTTAACACTGGCTTACCGTTGACAGTCTCGTTATAACATAGATCAGAAAATGATGTGATATATATTTCCGTCACAAACAGTTGTCCGAAAAAATCCAGCAGCCTGTTTTCCCTAATTCGCATGGTTCCCTTTTCTCTCGGAGTTGTATCACTGAGCGCGTAGCCTAGCCTATAGCCTGTTCACTTGTAAACATCCGCTTACGCCGTACTGCATCTGCTGTATACATCCGCTTACAAGTGAACAGGCTAATAGAGCTAATGTGGACGGAGTGATACAAATCTAGAGAAAATATGCGAATGCGAATTAGGCTGCTGGATTTTTTCGGACAACTGCTTGTAACGGAAATATATATCACTTTTTAGACAAATGTTGTTTTGCGAAAGAAAAACGAGCTTTATTAACTGTCCCCGTGAACTTACCGGACCTACTTACATGAGCTCCAGAATCCGAGCAGAACTGGGCGAGGCTGTCAGCGGTAAGACAGTGTTACTGCACGACACTTTTAGAAGGAAACCCATACAGATTAACATTTAAAAAATGCACTATCCCTTTAAACTTCAGTAAAACTTTCAGTAAAATCATTTGGATAATTTCAGCTCTAGAATTACCGAACCCTCGCCCTAACACCATCCATCCATTTTCTTCCGCTTATCCGAGGCCGGGACACGGGGGCAAAAGTCTAAGCAGGGACTCCCAGACTTCCTTCACCCCGGACACTTCCTCCAGCTCCTCCGGGGGGACCCCAAGGCTTTCCCAGGCCAGCCGAGAGACATAGTCCCTCCAACGTGTCCTGGGTCTTCCCCGGGACCTCCCGTGGGAAACGACCAGGAGGCATCCGCAACAGATGCCCGAGCCACCTTAACTGCTTCTCTCAACGTGGAGAAGCAGCGGCTCTACTCCAAGCTCCTCCCGTGTGACTGAGCTCCTCACCCTGTCTGTAAGGGAGCGCCCAGCCACTCTACGGAGAAAACTCATTTCGGCCGCTTGTATCCGCGATCTTGCCCTTTCGGTCATTACCCAGAGCTCATGACCATAGGTGAGGGGAGGAACGTAGATTGACGGTAAATCGAGAGCTTTGCATTTCGGCTCAGCTCCCTCTTCACCACAACGGTCTGGTACAGCGACTGCACCGATCCACCTGTCAATCTCACGCTCCATAACCATAACACTACTGAACTAAAAAGGTAAACGTTTTTTTTTTTACTTGAAAACTAAAATCTTCATGACATCATAAAGTGGAACACAGAATTTTGAGCAGGTATGTTTTTGAGGAGGGAACAAAATTTTAACTTGGCTTAAACATCAAAGCCAACAGTCAATTATGTGTAACAGTAAAATTGTCCTGGGAGTGAGAAAAGCCAATAAAATCCTCCATGTGATCCATTTCTCTTAGCGACTCAGAACAGAGATTTAATTTAACACAGGCTGAGATGTGTTGAAGTGTAGCCAAAAATGCTAAATCTAACCTAATCTGCTTTTAGTGGCTCATAAAGACATTACCATTTCACTGGTGCCCCTGGCCATGTGCTGATTTGAAGATTCATAGACAATAACCTGGAGGAAGTCAGATATGAGATTTGTGGCACTCTGAGTCCAGTTTTACACACTATCATCAATCTGGGCTGGCTCAGTGCCAATGGTGAATATTTACTGCCATCCAAACCACAATACTGCCACGTGGTTGGTTCAGTTGGATGCTTGTCCATTCATTTTCACAAAGACGAGTGGATCTGGAGCTGTATCCTGTCGCCCTGATTCCAGAGGATGTGATTGTCAGGCAGTTTAACCAGTCAGAGAGAAGCATGCTTTGTTTGGATATAAACAAACATGGCGGCTTAGTTTAAAGAGAATAACGTCTTTTACAATCTGAGCCTTATTTCAGTAATGAAACAAGTTGTTGTACTCACCCATAGCTCTTTGGTGTCATTTGGAGCATTTCCGGAGATGTTTTAGATTAGCGATCTCCGTAATGTGAGTTCTCGGGGCATATGTTTGCGGTCTCCAAATAACACAAACTTTAGCACTTTTCAAATCATAGAAGCTCAATGTCTTAGTCTACACTTTCGTTTGAGTCAAAAGTGGCCTGTAATCCGAGATTTAGCCATAATTTACAGCTTTGCGTTTCAGGTTTGGGTCCCAAGAGCTGAGAACGAAATAAGCGGTGACTCCGCACATGCGCACTGGCATCCTCATCTACTCGAAACTATGGCTAAATCTCGGATTACAGGCCACTTTTGACTCAAACGAACGCGTAGACTAAGACATTGAGCTTCTATGATTTGAAAAGTGCTAAAGTTTGTGTTATTTGGAGACCGCAAACATGTGCCCCGAGAACTCACGTTACTGAGATCGCTAATCTAAAACATCTCCGGAAATGCTCCAAGTGACACCAAAGTGCTATGGGTGAGTAACTTGTTTTATTACCGAAATAAGGCTCAGATTGTAAAAACATTAATTCTCCTTTAAGTTAAAAAAAAGAAAACCTTTACACATGACTGAGAAGATGAGATAAGATAAGATAAACTTTATTGTCCCCAAGGGGAAATTTGTCTTGGGCTCACTGCCCGCAGCTTAAAAACACAGCTATACTCACACATACAATACAAACAGACAAACAGAAAACAGTCACAGCTCATTGCAAGATACATTTGTCCATCGCTGACGCCCATTGTCCACCTTAAAGTGTTCTTCTTATTGCACCAGCTCCATTGCACAAATAATTATTGCACAGATGATTGCATAAGCCCTATTACACAAACTGTTATTGCACAATAGTTATTGCACCATTCACTATCTAAGTGCTCCTATTTTGTGCAAATTTGTTCAAGAGTGCAACAGAAGTGGGCACAAATGAGAGTTTATATTTGTAACTCTTAAAGTTATGTGCTCGATAGCATCTGCCTGATGGGAGCATTTCAAATTCCCCATGCAACAGGTGGTCTTTGATAAAAGGAGAAATTCAATTTGTCAACTGGACAAAGTTTATTTGGTGGAAAACGTTTCGCCGCTCATCCGAGTGGCTTCGTCAGTTCATGAACTGACGAAGCCACTCTAAACTTTGTCCACTTGACAAATTGAATTTCTCCTTTTATCATGGATTCTACCTGGATGACTGAGGGATTCTTCACGTATCTCTGGGTCTTGTTCATGAGTGAGGGGAGGATGGAGCGTGAGATTGACAGCGTCGGCAGTGATGCGGTCACTGTACCGGATCGTTGTGGTGAAGAGGGAGCTTAGCCAAAAGGCGAAGCTCTCAATTTACCGGTCAATCTACGTTCCTACCCTCACCTATGGTCATGAGCTCTGGGTAATGACCGAAAGGACAAGATCAAGGATACAAGAGGCCGAAATGAGTTTGCTCTGCAGAGTGGCTGGGCGCACCCTTAGAGAGAGGGTGAGGAGCTCAGTCACACAGGAGGAGCTCGGAGTAGAGCTGCTGCTTCTCCACATTGAGAGGAGCCAGGTGAGGTGGCTCGGGCATCTGTTCCGGATGCCTCCTGGACGCCTCCCTCGGGAGGTGTTCCGGGCACGTCCCACCAGGAGGAGGCCCCGGGGAAGACCCAGGACACGCTGGAGGGACTTTGTCTCCCGGCTGGCCTGGGAATGCCTTGGGTCCCCCCGGAGGAGCTGGAGGAAGTGTCCAGGGTGAAGGAAGTCAGGGAGTCCCTGCTTAGATTGTTGCCCCCGGATAAGCGGAAGAAAATGGATGGATGGATAATGCTTACTGCACCGAGACAGGAAAAAGCTTATCTCCTGATGGTAGGTGGAGATACAGTCGCCCTTGTTGAGAAGACTCACAATTATTGTGTCATCAGAAAATTTTATGATTTTGTTTCCTGGCTGACTGTTCCGACAATCATTTGTGAACTTGCTGCACCCTGGCGGCACGGATTTCACCCGAATCAACAATCAAAGCACCAAACTCTTATTTAAGATAAGTTATATTTTGTTCTAAATGATACAATTTAGCAGCTATGACTGGACCATCCCACATTAGGACAGGTTGTAGAGGTGACTAGCTGGTCTGGCAAGATGGGACATGCCTGGAACTATGAATTCTATGGAACTATCGACTCTCAAATATAACTTTGCAACTAAAAAAAATATGGCAAAAGGAGAAACTCAATTTGTCAACTGGACAAAAGTTTATTTTGGAATACGTTTCGCAGCTCATCCAAGCTGCTTCTTCAGTTCTGGTCAGACGCTAGTGGACACTACCTTATATCTGCCTGAAGGGAGGAGCTAACTACAATGAAATTACTCTGAAACTACCACACCTATTTGTTTTCAGTTTCTGTTAGTTAGGTGGGCCTATTAGATAATAATAATAATAATAATAATAATAATACATTTTATTTATAAAGCGCTTTTCAAGACACTCAAAGACGCTGTACAAGAGGTAAAATCTGCAGTGGGAGTGGAGTGTGGGGTCTTGTTAGCAGAAACATTCAGGGCTACAACACACCACACACACACACACAACACACACAGCACACACACAACACACACACACATACACACAACACACACAACAGACACACACACGACACACACACACAACACACACAGCACACACACAACACACACACACACACAAACAACACACACACGACACACACACCAAAACACACACACACGACACACACACAAAACGCACACACGACACAACAGACATACAACACACACAGCACACACACAACACACACACACAACACTCACAACACACACACAACACACACACCAAAACAACACACACAACACACACACAAAACACACACACGACACACACACACAACACACACACAGGGTTGGGAGGGTTACTTTAGAAATGTAATCCGGTACAGTTACTAGTTACTCCTTAAAATATGTATTCAGTAACGTAATCCCGGTACTATAATATTAAAGTAATGTAACTTGATTACTTTCAGTTACTTTTGGATTACTTTAACACCAAATATCCTATAACAACAAGAAAACAAGAAAATTACAATACAATTAAAAGTTTTTAGGAGGACAAGTACAGTTCTATGTGTAGTTTTAACAACTGTTATCACTATAAGCCAAGTCACTAGTAAACAAGGTCACTCACTAAACCAAACACCTAAACACCTATGACTTCAACGAAATTATATTTTCATTCATTTTATATTAAGTTTTAGTTTTACCGGGACAGTCATCTTGCCCGATCTCCGCAGCTGGACAGGATGTTCGTCCAGCTTGCGTGCTGGCCTACATCTAACGACAGCTTTGCTCGGAATTGTCTAAAGGGTCTTCATGGATCAGTTAACATGACTATGTTGCCTAGATAATGTTTAAATATTTTAATATCGTTCTACAAATGCACAAAGTGTACTTGTAACCGCAAACGTTAGCTAGCTTGCTAATAGTTTGCTAGTCGATAGCGAACTCGAAACTGGCTCTTACCAATGAATCAAGACAAAGAAATGACTCATATTCACACATAACATGACTGAAGCAGGACATTTAGGGCCTGTCAGTATCAAAGCGTTAATATTAGCGATCTTACCTGTAAATGTTTCTTGAGATTTGCACTGCACTGTGATGTTGTTCCCTTTGTCTTCTTTAAAAATAAAATTCTCCCTAAATTTCCACCCGCTAAATGCGTTTTTGAAACCATGCCCGCTGCAAGTTTAGTCCGTAGTGCGCGACCTGCGTGAAGTTCAGTGCGAGCCACTGCAAGTGTATTCCTCAGTGCGCCGCTGCAAGTTTGTTTCACAGAGCGCGCACGGCGCGAGTCTGTACGTTCTGTTTTCCCTACATATGACCTCCGGCTTTAAATGAAAAAATGAAATAACATAAAATGCTTTCAAATTGTAATCCTGCTAAGTAATCCCCATTTTCACTAAATGTACCTGTAATCTGAGTACGTCTTTTTCTTTGTAACTGTAGGGGAATACAGTTACCTTTTTTTGTATCCTTTTACTTAACGCCGTTCCATGTAATCCGTTACTCCCCAAGTCTGCACACACACACATACAACACACACACAAAACACACACACGACACACACACAACACACAAAACACACACACGACACACACAACACACACACGACACACACACAACACACAAAACACACACACGACACACACACACCACACACACATACAACACACACACACAAAACACACACTCGACACACACACAACACACACAAAACACACACACGACACACACACACAACACTGGACGCTCTACCAACTGAGCTACTGTCGCATTAGATAACACTTATTTAAGTGTTGATCAGTTTTTGCTTGATGAAAATTATTCAAATTGCAAAAACTCTTTGACAAACTAACCCGACACACTCACTGCGTGCACATGGACGAGTGTGATCTGACTGCAAACGGATTGGGATCGTATTGAATTCATGTGCACAGGATAAGGATCGTATAGGGATTGGTTTCCTGAATTCAATTGGAACCCCTGGCTTAGGCCGATAGTAATCCGCTTCGTGCCGCCTTGTGCACGATACTATCGGATCGGCGTACTGCACATGCGTGGGAATTTTTGCCAGGGATTTCACCCGGAAGTGGCAGGAGGCACCGACGCCGTCATAAGTAGTGATTGTTGCTGGAAAAGTCAGATTAAATCATGGCTGCGAAGAAAGAATGCACAACACGTACACCAATGTTGCTCCGTCAAACTCCTCGAGCGCCATCTTTGTATACCGCCGCATAGTTTGTTGTGTTTTTATTGAGTAGCCGTCACCCGGAAGTAGTTGGACTACAGCGCCACATAGCGTAGCGGAGCCGGCCAGGTTGCTGACCATTATCCGATTACACAAGCTTCATGTGCCCTTTGATCTAAGAACAGACCACCCGCCGAGTAACTGCCTGATACAGTATTACTTCCTTGTGATCTGTTGCAGCTGTATGTCTATTCATTTACAACTGTCAATGTAATATCTGCATCCAAGAAAATCCAACTGAAACGACAAATAAGATCCACAAAATTAGAAGTGATTGTGAAAAGGACAGAGTGGACAGGCGTTTCAGATGCTAGAGCAGAGTCTGCGTGTAGGACGTCCCAAGGTCCTACCCCCTCCGCTCCGTTAGACACAGCAAACACACTGTTGACTCAGACCTCCCCGAAATGGCCACCCGACTGCAGCAAGGATGGCAGGCGGAGGAGAAGGAGGAGAGGAGGCGGGTTTCTCTTTCCCTTTACTGACCATGTGATTTGAAAAAAAACAAAACAAAACATAAATGGTGGTAAAGGCACACATGGATTTTGCGCCGAGGTCAGACGTAGCTGGAGGCAGTTTTACAAAAGGTTAAAATACAGCTACAGCCAGGAAAATCTAATCTACTGAGCAAACAGTAGTAGAAGATAGTATAGTAGGCCACCAACAAGGCAATAATGAGTCAGTCTATCTATCTATCTACCTATCTATCCATCTATCCATCTATAACTTAGCAGGTAGAAAGCGTTTATGAGCGTTTAACACACAAACTCTGCATATTTAGGCTGTGTTTTTCTCTCAAAAATACACCCTGTACCACCCTGTGATGTCATGTGGTAATACAGGAAGTGCTCCACTGTGTTTTTAAACTCCATACACCTTCACTAGAATCATTTGAATCATTTCAGCTGTGGAATTGCCAATCTCTACTAAACAAAAAGTAAAACGGTTGGTGTTAAAGATCCCATGACATGGTACTTCTTGATGCTTTTATATGGCTCCTTAATGGTTCCCTAATACTGTAAATGAATCCTTCTTCAAAATCAACACTCAGTGCATGAGAAACAGAGATAAGATGAGAAAGAGTAATTTTTCTCTCTCTGAACACTCCATAATGGGCGTTGTTGCTTGAATGCAAATGAGGAGAAAAGAGCTGGCCAATAGTAGAGGGTGGGGGCGTGGCCAAACACTCCACTCTCCGCTGTAGCTCACAGCTGATCCATTTCCTTGTTTTTGCACGGGGGAGAGATTTGAAGCGTTCCATTGAAAAATAAACACATTTCCACATAAAATAAAATTAAACCACTGCTGTTCAAAGGTCCAGAGGCTCAGATAAAGGACTTCCGAGCCTAGAAACACTCGGACGTGCCTCCAAGCAAATAAAAAAACGCATTTCGCATTGCCTAGCGCATTCACACTCCAAACTCTCTGGGCGTGATTTACAGAGACGCTGAGTACAGACAGACGGGGGTGGAACTGCATTTGCATTTCTTTTTTCGATCTGACGTCAATAAGGTGCCTTGTTCAAACTCGCCCGTTTGAGCTCCGATTTTTTGTAACGCAGAAAAGGATCGCAAATGCTCAGTTTAGACATTTCGCAACTTTTAACAATGGGGGGGGGGGCCCTAAACAGGGTAGGGGAGCTCACATTAACGTTCAAAAACCTCAGAAAGTGAAAATTTCATGCCATGGGACCTTTAACTTGAAAATAACCACTTTGTGACATCACAAGATGGAGCAGAGAGTTTGAGGTTTGGAGATGTAAACAGTCGAATGATAAAATGGAACTCAGACACGTGTGAATGAAAACAAACACAACTCCAGGTATGTTTTTGAGAAGGTAACATTAATTTTGCATAATATTGGACCTTATATATCAACAACTAATTATCAATCAATCAATCAATCAAACATTATTTATAAAGCGCTTTTCATACAAAATTCTAACACAAAGCACCTTACAGTGATTAAAGATTAGAAGATTGACTTTAATTGATCTCACACAGGAGAAATCATTTTCTGCATTTGATCCGGGGACCATCCCCAAGATTTTGTTGTTTAGTCTTGGTCAGGACCCAAGCTGGAGGATTTTACCTATGGAGCATGTTTTGGGTTGGTGGGGGAAAGCGGAGTGCCCGGAGGAAACCCACCCAGACACGGGGAGAACATGCAAACTCCACACAGAAAGGCCAGGGCGACCCGAACCTTCTTGTTGTGAAGTATGAGTGCTAGCCACTCAGTCATCGTGCTGCCAACAGAGGAAAAAAAACAAAAAAACAAAAAACAAAACAGACGAACAGACGAACAGACAGACGAACAAACAGACGAACAAACAAACGAAAGAACAAAGTTAAGACAAGCAAACAGACAACCAAATTCAATCAAAGGCCAAGCTAAACAGGTGAGTCTTGAGCCCACTCTAAAAAACACGAACGTTCTCTGCAGCCCTGAGCTTCTCCGGCAGTTCCATAGACGAGGGCCGTAGTACTGAAAAGACGCCTCTCCGTGAGTGTGTGTCCTGACTTTGGGAATGACCAGGAGCTGCCGGAGGAGCGCAGGGCCCGTGAAGATTCGTAAGGAAAAAGCAGTTCTGAAAAATAAGAAGGCCCAAGACCATTAAGGCATTTAAAAACTAGTAAAACAATTTTAAAATCTATCCTGAAACTCACAGGGAGCCTGTGCAGTTATGTACACTTGTTGTGGGAGAGATGTACACATTTTGAGTACAGAAATGCTTATGAGTTTGTCTATGGTCTATGGTCTATGGTCTAATTTTATTGTCTGGCAATTCCAGTATGAATTTCTGTCGTTTTTATGCTGAGGGATCAGTCTGGTCACCATTCCCTCATCGTGTCCAATGTTTGCCATGTTTTTCAGTCCCCTGTGATAATTTTTTTCCTTTCTTTCTTGATTCCTCGTCTGGGTGGGGGTTCCGTCTCAATCATCAATTGGCCCAGACGGAACGGGACCCCCTTTGTTGATGTCTTATAGCTGAAAGACAAGCGAGATAGGGGGTGGGAGGGAGGGGTCGAGTTAGCCGAGATAAAGTGGGATGATGGGATAAGCGGCTACAGATGGCTTCTGGGAAATTAGAGGTGTGGTTGCGGTAAGCTGTGGTTCGCTGGTGAGGAGGAGAAGGCGGTTGAGGCGTGGTCCTGCTCCTGAATCTCAGTTAAACATATTAACTCCACTTGTGTAACTTTTTGGTTGGGGGTCTGTCACCTGCTTTTTATGGATATGTCATTGCTCGAATGTTCCACAGTATGTATTATTATGTGTTAAGCTACGTTCAGACTGCAGCCTGAAGTGACCCAAATCCGATTTTTTTACCCCTAGGTGACCTGTATCTGATGTTTTAATGACGATTTTTTCAAATCCTATGTGCTCCTAAAACCGATACATATCCGATCTTTTGACATGCAACTTCAGTCTGAACGACCAGGTCACATTCTTTGGACCTACATATCAACAAGAGAGAGTCGTACAAGTAGGCGCTCACAAATGTACAAATGTAAAACGTTCGCCTCTGGTTCCGCGTTTAGCGGTGCGATGTGCGCTGTCACCCACTTCCAAGTTTAAGCGCGGAGGAAAATATGAGACGATTTCCATTAAAATAACACATTTCCACAGAAATTAAAATTAAACCACTGCTGTTTCAGAGGTTCAGAGGCTCGGATAAAGGACATCCGAGCCTGGAAACACTTTCACGTGCCTCCAGGCAAATAAAAAAAACGCATCTTGCATTTCGTAGCTCGTTTGAGTCCAAATTCTCTGGGCGTGATTTCTAGAGACGGTGGGTGGACATCCAGACAGGGGATGGAAACCTTTCCGCGAGTGTGACGTCAGAAAGTTCCCTTGTTCAGAATCGCCCGTTTGGGCTGTCTATTTTTCAAACGCAGAAAAGGATCGCAAATGCTCAGTTTACACATTTCGCAACTTCTAGCCATGAAGGGGCCCTTAAACAGGGTAGGGGAGCTCACAGTAACGTTCATAAACCTCAGAAAGTGAACATTTCATGCCATGGGACCTTCCAGGTGAATCTCCAGGTGCTCAATGCTTGCGTCCTGAGCACGTTTGCTGCATGTGACATCGTCCTGCCCTCCAAGGCGCATGCGGAACGCTTTTGGGGTGTTTAAAGTTCACACTGGAGATCACATACAAGTCGCATTTAATTAGAAATGTGAATGACCTTGCAAAAAAATTGAGCTTTAAGCCCTGCAATAGCCTTAGTCAGTTACAGGTGCTTATTGTAGCTCAAAATACCTACAAAAACAGACATTCTTACTATGAAGGACACTCCACCAGAAAAGTTATACTATGCACCTTTAAAAATGCACAGTAGACTTTCGGGTTGTGAAGAGTTTTGCAAACAAAGAGACCACCTTAGTAACCAGGACTTGTACTTATTAGTGCGAACAACTCTCCACTACCTCCCCCGTACATTCTCTGCGTGTAAATTTTTTCTCCTGCTGCATCATAGTGACCACAATGAATGTCCGTCGCTATGCAATCTGCTCCCCGGGTGTAATTAAATGCGTTCTCGGCTCCACATGCCCCTGTCCTCTCTCATTAATTGACAATGCTTCCACTTGCCTGCTCCTCTCTATGGACATGTCCCCTTTACAATGGACTCTATGCATGATCAAACGCACAGCCAGCACGCACAGCCCATTACTTAAGTGGGATACGCACAAGCACGTCTCTAATGGGGCACCTAGTACTAGCGCAGCCATGAGATATAGCTAATCACACCGCAAATGGGGTTTGTACGAAAGCAGAAGTTATACATTATTCAGAGTGCGCTATGCTGGGTCATGATTTACTGATGCACCGTGAGGTTTTAAGATCAACGTCTTGTTTGGGGGCGAAAAAGGTGAAAAGGTGGCGAAAAGTGTAAGATGACATTAGCAAATATGCATAATACATAAAAAATATGCATGAATGGTAAGAGTTGTGTCGTGAAGTCCTTCTAGATTAGCATAAAAATAATATCAACTTTCTTACCATACCATATGTAACTTTCCGGAGGTGGCATGCCGTCTGCATAATTCCATGGAATATACAGTATATACATATATATATAGCCATTTCTATGGAAGCAAGCACAAGGTAGGCCCAAGCATGAGTCAGGTTTCTGGAGATGCAAGCTCACTCAGAGTGGGAGGATGCATGTTTTTCTGTTTTCACTGCAATAAACAACCAAAATAAACACATGCTTTTATTTTAGTCTGTTTTTAGATATACAAGAATGAGAACTTTGCACTTCAATTTCTTCAAACGGGTGCTTTGGAGGAGAGGGAGCAGTCCCAGAACATACGAGAAGAAAATAATCCTTGCAAAATGTAAGTGTTACTTGCAAAATGTAAGATTTATTAAGACATGCAATGTTTCGGCACTAGGCCTTCATTTTTAGATAAAAGTTACACACTGTGCCTCTAATAGATAAAAAAAACAAAAACAAACAAACATTTAATCCAAATTGATATGGTTTTGTTTTTATGGTGCACTACAGCTCTGGAAAAAAAAAAAAAAGAGACCACTGCAAAATTATCAGTTTTTCTGATTTTACAACTTATAGGTATGTGTTTAGGCAAAAGAAATGTTTTTGTTTGACTCTATAAACTACTGACAACATTTCCCCCAAATTCCAAATAAAAATATTATTGTTTAGAGCAGGGGTGGGCAAACTTTTTGACTCGTGGGTCACAAAGGGTTTTAAAATTTGACAGAAGGGCCGGAACCAGGAGCAGGTGGATTTAGTGTTTTGGTAATCCGCCTCATAAGAGCAAAAAATATGGATGGATGTAGAAAACGGGGCGGCAGTAACCCAGTTGGTAGAGCGTTTGTCTACTGATCCAGGGGTTGGCGGTTCGTTTCCCGCTCTTGACGTTGTGTCGTTGGGTAAGACACTTAACCCCACCTCGCCCCCAGTGTCTGCGGACACTGGTAGCCTCCATGACAGAAGTACATTAAGGCTAGTTGTGTCGTGGGCCATCCTCCCGTGGACTCACCACCTGCAGGAGGAGCCATGGGGGCTGGTGCATTGTGTTCTGGGCAGCAGATCTGCTTGGACTGCTGCTCCCGCGACCCAGAAATGGAAAAAGGGGAAGAAGATGGATGGATGGATGGATGTAGAAAACTTTATTGCTTTATTTCAATAAAAAATGAACAAAAGCATTACAACAAATATATAAATATGCCAACACCTGGCATATCAGGCAGTTGATAAGTATTCGGTGAAAAAAGATTTACTTGTCCACTCCTTATTAAACACTTGACATTCTCTGTCCACTTTTCTTTTCTTAGCTCCGCTCATCTTTACAGGAGGGCTGAGGGGTCAAGGAGTAAAGCACAAACATGGAGCAATATGCCACACCTTAAAGGTACAGTGTGTAGGATTCGTGGCGCATAGGTGGATATCGCTATTCCACTTCCTCTTTTGGCTACGGCAGACCTCGAGGGTCACCCGGGCGCGCCGTACCGCAGACAGCAGCGGCTGAGCAGCTGCTAGCAGGAGGCTAGGCGAAGGATGAGCCCAAATGTCCTTCTGCGGCTCTCGTATTCAAAATGGCTGCCTCTATATGGGGAAGATCCCCCTTTTATGTGACTATATCTAAGTCCAAAATAATATTTTGATTTCATGATGGAAGTGAAAAGGCTTGGAAGACAATGTATTTTTGAATGGGTATCTTCAATTTCAGTAATTAATGGGTAAAAATCTTACACACTGTCCCTTTAACAAAGGTCAGTGTATCTATCTAGTGCACCAGCTATTGGAAAACATTAGAATTGCAGGGAAATTAAAACATTAAAACATTAACAAGGTCTATTAATATAATTTCTTCAAGTTCGGCGAGCCGGACTAAAAAGCTTAACAGGCCGCATATGGCCCCCGGGCCGTAGTTTGCCCATGCCTGGTTTAGAGCATTTATTTGCAGAAAATGACAAATGGTCAAAATAACAACAAATGTTTTCCGACCTCAAACAATGCAAAGAAACAAGATCAAATTCATGTTAAAACAACATAATACTAATGTTTACACTTAAGAAGAGTTCAGAAATCAATATTTGGTGCAGTAACCCTTACAGCTTTCATGCATCTTGGGCTGCTCTTTCACATTGTTCTTGGGTGAATTTATTCCACTCCTGGTGCAAGAACTGAAGTAGCTCAGGTTTGTGTTTGTGTTGGAATTCAACAGACGCTGGAATGGAATGGCTGTAATACATGTAGAGATGCTGATTTCAGAAAAAAATGCAGTGGTCTGTTTTTTTGTTTTTTTTTCCAAAGCTGTATTACTTTCACTCAGAAAAAACATGCATTCTTGCTGCGAGTGGGTCACTCTCCACAGATATGACGTGTAACTTGGCCTGGTGGTAGCACATGCTTGGCTCTATGGAGAATCGCGAAACAATAACATCTCCATGGAGACTAACAGGAGGTAGAAACGTTACATAGTGCACTTGAAGTTCAGATAAATGCCGTCACAACCTTACATTATTGACAAGGGCTACATTAGTGACATATTTAATTAGTAAATCAATTGTGTACATTAATAGCTCCATTTTATATTTTATACTTCTGCATAAGAATACTATTATGCAGGATCTGTCATATTTGTGTATTATCGCAAAGTGTACAGTCAAAAGTACTTAGAGAATGGATTAACGTGCAGGGGTTACACAACAGAGTGCCTTGTTTATGGTGCGCTGTGATGTACAGTGGGGCCCCTAATTGGCTCATTACGCCTCATCTCCGGTCTGCGTGGGTTTTTCCAAAGACCCACCATCAAAATGACTTATTTTCATTCCATTATGTAGATTTCATTGTTTATGCAACGTGACAGAAAATCGCCTTGGAGACTCGTGATCCTTGGTCCATTTTCTCCATTTTCTTTATGAAATTAATTGGAAATTGCACGCACTGTGTAAAGAAGTAGACTAAGGGAGAGTGAGTGCACGTCGCCCGTCGTGTTCGGCTCCAGTCAAATGAAGATCACAAGGCTGGCACATGTAAGAACGAATTTTCATGTTAAGAATAAAAATGTAGTAACAGACAAACTAGCAAAATAAAAACACCAGGACCATGTAGAGCGGGTTAATACGGACATTTTCAGCTCAAAAGGACGAGGCTCACTGCAGCAGTTACAGAGAGAGGGGTGATCATGTTTTTATGTAAAGTCGATTGGAGTCGATGGAGCCAGAAGCACCCCCATGCTCACTTCCTGTTTGGAACACGGCGGCTAGCGGTTTAGCTATGTCCATTTATACAGTCAATAGCCGTGTCGCAATTCTCAGTGTGCACAGTTCGGAGCGTGGTTTTAAAGGGATATGCCACCCCCAGGTCAAACTTGGGCATCTCCCCACAGTCCAGAGACTAAAATAAGTGGTGGAAAGACAGCCGAAGCACACACCACGCTGACAGGGGAATCCCAGTTACGCACCAGGAAGGGAGTTCCCCTGTTACGCAGCGTGGTGTGTGCTTCGTCTGTCTTTTTCCGCACTGAAAAATAGTTCCCACCCAAAATGACCAAGGCAAGCTCTCCGTGTTGATTTGCACATTTATTTGCACTCCATATGAATGCGCACTACACAGAAAGTAATTGGGAAACGCATCGAGCAAATTGATTCCTTTTGGACGAAATCTTTCTCTGGCGACGTTAGACTCCAGTCTAACGCGGAGTAGCTGCAGATACCGCGGCGGTCAGTGCTGACAGACCTGGACAATGGCTGCGTCACCAGAAAAACGCTTTCCACCACTTATTTTAGTCTCTGGACTGTGGGGAGATGCCCAAGTTTGACCTGGGGGTGGCATATCCCTTTAAGGGCATGTACGTCACTTCCGGCGTGACAACTGCTGTCCCATTTCGTTTTTGTCCCATGCGCAGTTAAAAATGGAAATCATGGAAATCGGGGCGTGGACCAACTGCGTGAAAATGCACACTTCGCGCAGTCATATATCCCAGCATGCACCGCGTGCTACTTCTTCTACGGGAGAAAATGGAGTCAGCGGCTGCATCTGGTAGTTGCAAGACCTGTCGCATTTCGGCGACGCCCATGTGGTCCGCGGACTGCACTCAGGGCTGAGTGCAGTCTGAGTACCCTTAAAACCACGCTCCGAACTGTGCACACTGAGAATTGAGACACGGCTTATGATTACATCTCACTAATTTCTCTATTTTAATTTTAAACCTATTAATTAATCCAAATCCATTGTATTATTAGTCATGTAAATAATGCAAGAGAGTCTGTTTGTTTTATTCAGACATGTTTAACACACAAATCCTGCATATTAGAGTTCTTCTCTCAATCAGAAAATACTCTATTCAGCCTTGTGATGTCATGTGGTAATAGAGGAACTGCTCCACTGTGTTTTTCAACTCCATATACCTTCACAAGAATTATTTGACAATTCCAGGACTGAAATTGCCCAATCTCTACTAAACTAAAAGTAAAAGGTAGCTAAAGTTAGCTATTAACTTGGACACTACCATTACATGGAACAGAGCATCTTGACCTTTGGAGATGTAGACAGACTAACACAGGATTACTCAAATGTGCGAATAAAACAAAACACAACTCCAGGTCTGTTTTACAGCGTTCTAACATGACGAAAAGCTCACGAGAGTCAGTTTAGCATAATTTGATTAGACAACGTTACATGGGTCAAGTTAACAGTAATGTCTGGCCATTCTGTTGCTCTTATGATATGGACCAATCACAGTCGATCCCTGAATGTGACTGTTTAGTGAGCTCATATATAATCAGCTGCTAGGCCAACATTGTAAAAATAACATCTTCTTAATGTTTTGCCTGTTAAATAAAGGTTAAATGAAAATGTAATTTATGTAAATGTGCAGTCTCCACACAGCAGGTGAAGTGGAAGTAGAGCAGCTTGTTTTTTCCTGGATTGTGCAGCCCTGTATTTTTCAGCTCTGTTTAGTCCTGTATAGCCTGAATAATGCATGAGATGGAGTCTTTAAAAGCTACAGTATGTACTGTAATTTCCAGACTATAAGTTGCTATTTTTTTCTCACACGTTGAACCCTGCGCCTTATACAATGATGTGGCTAATATATGGACGGATTATTTATCAAAACAGCGGATGTGTGTGCACAGCCTGAGTGCAGAAAAGCGCTGCTGTCTGCGTGGAGAACATGAAGTTACAACACGGGCGAGTGCTGTCGTCAGCACGAAAACAGTTTATCGCTGTGTGATAAGTTATGATGCTAAATGAACGTCAGTGAGTGGGATACGTCTTAATGACCCGTATGCGTTAAATGCAGGTGAGGCGTAAATCAGTGTTTCCCAACTAGGGGTACAAGTACCCCTAGGGGTACGCGAGCACACTGCATGGGTACTCGGCAGTGTCGCTGCCAGGCGCAGGGTGAGATTTTTTGGATTTTTTAAATTCTAATTTGAGTAAATTTAAAGGTACACTGTGTAACATTTTTACCCGTTAATTACTGAAATTGAAGATACCCATTCAAAAATACAGTGTTTTCCAAGCCTTTTCACTTCCATCATGAAATCAAAGTATTCTGTTGGACTTAGGTATAGTCGATTTCACCTGCATAAAAGGGGGATCTTCCCCATGTAGCAGCATCCATTTTAACTACGAGAGCCGCAGAAGGACATACTGTATTTTGGGCTCTGCCTTCGCCGTTTTCTTTATAGCTGTCGGCAGTGGCCCGTGGATTTCACACAACGAGATAGTACGCGTTTGGATAAACAACGACAAGCATGTTGCCGGATCACACTTACTCCGAACATACATCGCAGGAGCAAGCACCTTCATCTAAGAGGAAAAGAAGAAGGACTCTCGACACAGACACAAGAAGTCTGTGGATATGAAACTGGAGCAACATTTCGGACCTAGCAGCTAGTCAAGTCCTAAACGTCTGTGGCTCCAGTTTCATATCACAAACTTCTTGTAGTACTTTTTGGCTACAATATACACTTTCGCTATTATAGCCTTGTGTGAGCCTCATTTTTGTTACTTCTAGCGCTTCGAAGTTTTTGTTAGCAGACACACCAAGCATTACAAGGTTCAGTGAGGCGGGTTAGGCGTTGCTTGCGCATACCACCACCTACTGGTTCCTGGGAGATTCTGCTACTTATTACTGTTGTTTCTGACCCTCGAAGTCTGCCGTAGCTAGAACCAGAATTGCAATACCCACCATCCACCAATGCGCCACCATCCTACACAGTGTACCTTTAAGTCAAAGAAAAGAGAGAAAATGCCTGAGAATTAAATTTTCAAATTAAGGAGATGAAATAAAATGATTTTCACATAATAATTGTCGTTGTGTCACGTTCTACTTTTGCAGAATTATCAACATGTATGAGTCAGGGGGTTCTCGAGGTATGACAAAAAGGCTCAGGGGTACACAAGACAAAAAAAGTTGAGAAACACGAGAAGAAACGTCTCAAACTTCAGTAGTCGGACATCCACTCCACTACCTGATCGATACACCTATCCCCGCCCCCTGAGAGCCTGAAATCTGCTGATCCTACGAGACACCGACATGATCCCAGACACAGACATGATCCCAGACACGGACATGATCCCAGACACTGACATGATCCCAGACACTGACATGATCCCAGACACCGATATGATCATGATCCCAGACGCCAACATGATCCCAGACACCGACAGAATCCCAGACACCGACATGATCCCAGACACGGACATGATCCCAGACACCGACATGATCCCAGACGCCGACATGATCCCAGACACCGACATGATCCCAGACACCGAAGTGATCATGATCCCAGACGCCGACATGATCCCAGACACTGACATGATCCCAGACACTGACATGATCCCAGACACCGATATGATCATGATCCCAGACACTGACATGATCCCAGACGCCGACATGATCCCAGACACCGACAGGATCCCAGACACCGATATGATCATGATCCCAGACACTGACATGATCCCAGACGCCGACATGATCCCAGACACCGACAGGATCCCAGACACCGACATGATCCCAGACACCGACATGATCCCAGACACCGATATGATCATGATCCCAGACGCCGACATGATCCCAGACACTGACATGATCCCAGACACCGACAGGATCCCAGACACCGACATGATCCCAGACACCGATATGATCATGATCCCAGACGCCGACATGATCCCAGACACTGACATGATCCCAGACACCGATATGATCATGATCCCAGATGCCGACATGATCCCAGACACTGACATGATCCCAGACACTGACATGATCCCAGACACCGACATGATCCCAGACACTGACATGATCCCAGACACCGACATGATCCCAGACACCGATATGATCATGATCCCAGACGCCGACATGATCCCAGACAGGACTGCGGCTCTTTCTGCAGGAGACATGCGCAGTAGAGCGTGAAGTGACATAGTCTGATAATACTGTCATAATACTGTTGTTTTACAGCTGCGTTACAGGCACTGTTTGGAAAATGCATGTACCAATATTTAATTAAAAATCTTTCGGTGTAAATATCTCAAGTTACAACGTGGACACTTGCGGCTTATAAACAAGTGCCGCCTATATATGTACACATTATTTTTCTTGGAAATTTAGTTGATGCGGCTTATATTCAGGTGCACTCAATAGTTCAGAAATTACGGTAACTTTCCTAGGCCCGTGATTGTGTTCATGAATGTTATTACTTTGCTATGTTCTGCATTTTGGCATTAAACAATGTCTCCTGCACTTGTTCATTTACAGGTCTTTTGATTGCTAAAAAAAAAAAAAAAAATGTTGAAAATGTGCGCTCTTGCTGTGAGTGGAATCATCTCTCTACAAATCTAATCTGTAACTTGGCCTGGTTTTGTCAACTACTATTTTTGATGCAGAATGATAAATTTAATGCCACACTGTGGAACATATCTACCAAAACAAAAAAACATCTCCATGAAGACAAGCAGTCTTTGCCATAAAAGAGGAGGCATTTTACTTCTATGGGGTTTTAATAGCCAACACATAAACTGTACTGAGATCACCATGTTACCTTTTCATTGTTTTAAAACTGCTTTATTCACCTAATAAAACATATTAACATTCTTTATTAGTTTAATTTCTGAGTCCCCGCCCTCACTTTGCTCCTCGCGCTAAGTCACTCCCCCTACAGAGCGCTATCATAACACAATCAGCTTGCATCCTACTAACAAAACCACTTGCTTTTGCTGTTGTGCAGTTCTGTATCATGTTTTTGTATATTTATGGAGAATTGTCGCGTGGGAGCGTGGGTGACGTAGGCTTGTGGGCGGAGCATTGGACAGAATCTTACAGCTAAACATAAGGAGGGTTTGAATGAGGCTCGGCAGAGATCACTAAATTACTCAAGCATGCATGGATGACATCAATGACCTCTTCAGGTTTTTGATGAGAGAACAATGTTATAACATGGTAGAAAGCCAAAAATGGAGTTAATGTGATTAACTGAAATTCAGGAGCAGGACCACGCCTCAACCACCTTCTCCTCCTCACCAGCGAATCACAGTTCACCATAACCACACCTCTAATTTCCCGGAGCCATTTATAGCCACTCATCCCTTCATTCCAGTTCGTCTCGGTTATCTCGACAGCTCAACCGCGTCAGCTCGCTCGAGCTGGGTTAACAACCCGTCACATTCAAACACCAACCTGCCTCACGTCTCCTCGTTCCTTCCAGTCCGCAATTCCTTACGCAGCCGGAGGATCTTCCATCGCATATCCGCGGCGTCCAGCCCACGGCCCGGGCCGGCCAGCGAACGCTCCAGGCGCGCGCTCACGCAGCGGACCTCCACCTCTAAGGAGCGCCCACCGTCAATATCTCTGTGCTGGCTATATACGGGATATCCACATTGTCCCTTGTCGCCTCCTTCTCCTCGTGTAGGCGAGTGCGCAGCCTGGCGCAGCCCGGTGTACTGTCAGAGTGAGACGGCTCTCGGCGCGCAGACCGGCTTTGGCAACCACGGCTTTCGGCACAGCGCGGCCCGGCCTCCAGCAGCCACAGCATTCGGTACCGCCCAGCACCCGCTGTTCCCCTTCAGGCTGACATATCAAGACAGACCTTCAACAGTTTAGATCAAGAATGTAACCCCGGCGCCCTGGAACGAGACGAACGAGCTTCCGGGTTCCCATCAAGTTTCCCGCGTGCAGCTGCAGACGTCGCCACTCCCTCCTCTCCTCCACTACAGCCTTATAGCTCCCCCTGCTGGGGGCTAAGTAGTATCACCACCAGTGGCCAGTAAACGTATTCTGTCTACTGTGCAGTTTCACTTGAATTATCTTGTATCATCTCAGCCTGCTTTCAAGCAGGCCATCTCCCCCTGTGCCTGCACCCTTCGTGTCTCATTCTTGTCCCCATCTCGCAGGCTGCACAATTTCCCATGCACATGCATCTTCTCCCCATCTCTCATTTCTCTCTTTTCAGTCATCATGAGCTAGATGGCTCTCGTGCCTCTAATCCATTTCCCGTCTTCTGCTCTATCCCCCCTTTCCCCAGCACCCAAATGTTTTATCTGTCGTTGCAGCCTACACAAGTCACCACGCCCCTATTTTCGTTCACACTCCAAAACGTCGTACGAATGTTTTTGTTCGCTTAACTCCTCTCTACACTGGCACACTGTCATCTCGTATTCAACCTCTCCTACCGACTCGCATCCGACCATTCTAACTCATGCAACTCATGCTAGCTCACACCATTCCATCACATGCTAGCTAAGCGGTCTCTACATCCTCTCTCTGCTATTCCAATATTCAGCACCCATCGACTCATGTCACTCACTCAATTTCAGCTTGTGCTGCTCACGCAATTTTGACGTACGCTAGCTGTCTTTACACACCCGCTCGCCATCCATTCATATTCCGGCCCTTGCTGTTTCACGCTATTATAGCTCGGGCAGCTCACGTCATCCATTACAAGCGAGCTTAAGCCATCATAACCACGTGTCACACTATTCAGCTCCTCCCAGTTCCGCCCTCACCTGAGCTACACCATCTCGGCTCACCACCTCTTTCCCGATCGAGGATCCTACCATCGACGTCAGCTCATGACTTCACCATTCTATCCTATACGCATCCTCAGCGATGCTCTCGCCATCTAATCCTCATCTTCTCCTGCTCATGCTACATCATTGCATTCTTTCATCATTCTCAGCTCTCATGTCGCGACTACTATTATGGCCTCCAAATTCGACCGCTCTCATCTGTCCAGCATTCAACCCGTACCTGCCCTGTGAACATCCCCAATATGCACCTCCACCCTCAGGTCCTTAGCTTTTCCACAGGTTCCAAGCCGACTGACGACTGGCCGATTGTCACAACGTTTCACCGGCTCTCATGACAGCATGATGACCGCCAGCTCACCCAGCTCTCACGACCGCATGACCGCTCGTCTGGGTCTCACGACGGCTTGCCTGGCTCCCACGACAGCTCGCCTGGTTCCCACGACGGCTCGACAGCTCGCCTGGCTCCCACGACGGCTCGACAGCTCGCCTGGCTCCCACGACGGCTCGACAACTCGCCTGGCTCTCACGACGGCTCGACAACTCGCCTGGCTCTCACGACGGCTCGACAACTCGCCTGGCTCTCACGACGGCTCGACAACTCGCCTGGCTCTCACGACGGCTCGACAACTCGCCTGGCTCTCACGACGGTTCGACAGCTCGCCTGGCTCTCACGACGGCTCGCTTGGCTCTCTCGATGGCTCTCACGACGGCTCGCCTGGCTCTCTTGACGGCTCTCTTGACGGCTCTCTTGACGGCTCTCACGACGGCTCTCACGACGGCTCGCCTGGCTCTCACTACGGCTCTCACGACTGCTCACTTGGCTCTCAGGACGGCTCTCACGACGGCTCGACAACTCGCCTGGCTCTCACGACGGCTCTCTTGACGGCTCTCACGACGGCTCGCCTGGCTCTCACGGCTCTCACTACGGCTCTCACGACTGCTCACTTGGCTCTCAGGACGGCTCTCACGACGGCTCACGACTGCTCGCTTGGCCTCATGACAAGCTCTCACGACGGCTCGCCCGGCTCTCACATCGGGTCTTCCGACCCACAACGGGTCTTCTCCTCCACCTCTGTCCTGACCCACAACAGGTCTTCAGGTGTGTGTTCTGTGTGGAGTTTGCGTGCATGGTCTGGGTCCGATCCCCGGGTCGCCTGGGCCTTTCTGTGTGGAGTTTGCATGTTCTCCCAGTGTCTGGGTGGGTTTCCTCCGGGCACTCCGGTTTCCCCCATCAACCCAAAACATGCACCATAGGTAAATCCTCCAGCTTAGGTCCTGACCAAGCCGAAGCAAGAAGATCATGGAGATGGTCCCTGGGCGCAGTAATGTGCTGCCCACTGCTCCTAATAACAGGATGGGTTAAATGCAGAACTGGAATTTCCCCACTGTGGGACTAATAAAGGCATAGCTTCCTTTCCTCCCATCAGATCTTCCTCCCGTCAGGTCTCCCTCCCAACCCACAACGGGTCTTTCTCTGCCTCTTTCCTGACCCACGACGGGTCTCCCTCTCTCCTGACCCATGACGGGTCTCCCTTCCTCCCAGCCCACGACGGGTCTTTCTCTGCCTCTCTCCCGACCCACGACAGGTCTTCTTCTCTCCACCTCTCTCCTGACCCACAACAGGTCTTTCTCCCGTCAGGTCGACGGCATGACAATATGCCTGGGTCTCACGACGGCTCACCCGGCTCTCACGACCGCATGACAGCTCGCCTGGCTCTCACGACTGCTCGCCCAGCTCTCACATCGGGTCTCCCGACCCACAACGGGTCTCTCTCTCGACCCACGATGGGTCTCTCGACCCACGACGGGTCTTTCTCCGCCTCTCTCTCTCATGACCCACGACGGGTCTCCCTCCCTCCCAACCCATGACGGGTCTCCCTCTCTCCTGACCCACAACGGGTCTCACTCCTTTCCGACCCACAACGGGTCTTTCTCTGCCTCGCTCTCCTGACCCATGACGGGTCTCCCTCCCTCCCGACCCACGACGGGTCTTTCTCTGCCGCTCTCCCGACTCACGATAGGAGATCTTCCTCCCGTCAGGTCTCCCTCCTGACAGCCCCCCCCCCCGACCCTCATCCCTCCGACCCGCATCCCTCCGACCCGCATCCCTCCGACCCTCATCACTCCGACCCCCCCATCCCTCCGACCCTCATCCCTCGCCTATCCAACCCTCAACATTCGAGCGTGGCTTTCTTCACCTACAGGTTCCTGTGCTTGCCATCCGAACCCATGCTGAAGGACGCACATCAGCATTATCATGGTCACGTCCGTCAACCATCTGCGCTGGCACGAGTGTCCCCACTCCAGCAAAGGTCCAACTCCTCAGTCAGGGGAGAAGACTCTCCACGTCACGGTTTCTCTACATCACTCCTGACTCATTCGCCATACGGCACCTTCACGACGCAGCTCCAGTTTCTCCAGTGTTCAATCCGAATCTTCGGCAGTAGTCGGATTCTGCATTGCTTCCAGAGCCCTCGAATCGCACAATTAGCCTTCAGCTTCATCGGAACTTTGTCCTACTTTTCCACCATTTTTTGGGGGGTCTGATTAATCCAGGCATTCCCATTCAGTCTAACAATAATAAATCAGTCAACACCACCTTCATCAGCTTCCCCTCTGCTCATCTGATGTCACCATCATCTGCAATTTCAGCACCCTCTCACGCCACCCCAGGAATGTCTGCGTCTCCACCGTCCAGGCTTGCCATCCATCCATCCATTTTCTGCTTTTCCATTTCTGGGTCACGGGGACAGCAAATCTGCTGCCCAGAACACTATGCACCGGCCCCCATGAATCCTCCCGCGGGGGGTAGGTCCAGGCTTACCTCTCAGGGATAAATCTCATATACAAGCTGATTTCTGGTGAAGACTGCCAGTCTCATCTTCATGTTTCCGTGCCTGATTAAAGGACTGCAAAAAACTGAACCTCGCCTTCCTCCGAAACGCCTACCACTTATTTCGGACCTTCTCTACCGTTGCACTCTCACTCTGCGCTCCGGCAACCTCTCGCCTTTCACGGACCTCTTCTGGCATAACACCCCATCCATTCTCCATTCATTTATTTCGCATTGGCGCCACTATGTCCACGGCCAGGGCAGATGTACCCGACCGGAAAAATTCGAACCCGTGGTTGTCGGGTCTCCAGCACCTACCTCGTGTACGATCGTCATGACCTCAACGATCTCCTCCAGACCCATTCCACTTTATGCTCTTTCAAAAACTTTTGGGGGTCCCGTTCCGCTGGGCCAATCGAAGATTGAGACGGAGCCCCCACCCAATGTCTCAACCCAGCCATCACCACCTATTCACCGAGACATCCACTATCATTCAATAATAAACATCTTCACTGCATTATGTTGATGGCGTGGTCCTAGCTAGTGAAATGGAGTTAATGTGATGAACTGAAATTCAGGAGCAGGACCACGCCTCAACCACCTTCTCCTCCTCACCAGCGAATCACAGTTCACCATAACCACACCTCTAATTTCCCGGAGCCATTTATAGCCACTCATCCCTTCATTCCAGTTCATCTCGGTTATCTCGACCCCTCCCTCCCACCCCTATCTCGTTTGTCTTTCAGCCACAAGACATCTCCTAAAGGGGGGGTCCCGTTCCGCTGGGCCAATTGAAGATTGAGACGGAGCCCCCACCCAATGTCTCAACCCAGCCATCACCACCTATTCACCGAGACATCCACTATCATTCAATAATAAACATCTTCACTGCATTATGTTGATGGCGTGGTCCTAGCTAGTGAAAGCCAGTTTGGAACACAAACGAGCTACGCAATGCAAGATGCGTTTTTTAATTTGCCTGGAGGCACGTGAGAGTGTTTCTCACTGAACCTCTGAAACAGCAGTGGTTTAATTTTATTTTCTGTGGAAATGTGTTTATTTTTCAATGGAAATCGTCTCATATCTTCCTCCGCGCTTAAACACGGAAGTGGGGCCAGCACACATCGCACTGCTAAACGAGGAAAGAGCAGAGAGTTTGGCCACACCCCCACCCGCTGCACTGGCCTGTCTCTGTCCTCCTCATTTGCATTCAAGCAACAACGCCCAGAATAGTGTTTCAGAGAGATATTTTTGACTCTGACTGTGTTCATGGGGCTATCTCATGCACTGAGTCTTGATTTTGAAGAAGGATTCATTTACAGTATTAGGGAACCTTTAAGGTGCCATATAAAAGCATCAAGAAGTACCATGTCATGGGATCTTTAAGGCTACGTTTATATGATGACGGTCTGAACAGAAGACACAAAAGTGGCGTCGCGTGTTTAGTCGAGCATTTTCGGGAGGAAATCTGCGTGTATACGGTGACGCAAAAATGTGTGGAATTGGATTGGGTATGCATGCCAGGCGGCTAGGTGGTGCTGCGATACATTATCACTATGTCCGCGCGCATCCGTAGAATCTTCCTTCTTCTCATCTGCGCCGTGAAAAGCAAAACAAAACATGGCTACCGGTAGCTAAAAAAATGTGTGTGGTCAGACAAAGAAGTTCAACTATTGCTTCAGACCATGTTAGACTAGAAAGCAATGAAGGCGCAACAAGGTGTGGACTGGGAGTCCTGCCAAACAAAGTACACTGATATATGAACCGATGTGACGTAAACGCATACGCGGCGTCAACAGATTTGACCAGAGTTTTGCGTCTTGGGCAGTGTAGACGAAAACGCTACAGCAGAGCGTATTCAAGTTTTCCACTTTGGAGGGCGCTTTCAGTTTTTTCTATTTTTAAGCCCCCAAAACACTGTCACCGTCTAAGCGAAAGGCACTTCTGATCAAATATTTTGTCTTGTTCTCGTGTAAATGGGCCCTTACTCTTTCCTGGTTTAAAGGTGCACTGTGTAACTGCGTAACATCACCTGCTTATGCCATTGCTCTGCTTGGAATGTTTCACAGTATGACATTAAACAACTCTACCTTATATTTATTAAATTACAGGTGGTTTTATAGCTCAAAAATGCATTCTAACTGTGAGGAGGATTGCATCTGCACAAATCTGACCTGTAATTCTGCCTGGTTTGGTCTCCATGAAGATAGGAAGGTCTAATACCATACTGTGGAAGATTCCAGACAAAGCAACATCTCCATAGAGACAAGCAGAATGTTACACAATGCACCTTTAAGTAAAATATAAAACCACCCATAATAATTATTACCGTCATCTCACAGCTCTCCCAAATATTGTGTAAGTGTATACAGTCAGCAGAGCACTCTATTCTTCACCATTGTTTGGTCTGTTTACAACGCTAGTTTGTCTTTCTGTCCAAATTCAGCGGCGCACTCTGCGGCACTGTCCTTATCTGAGCACATCCATGGCTGCCCGGTGCTCCGTGGACTCCCTGTGCTCCAGCCCCGGCCCGTTCGCTCATTCTCTCCTCGCCCTCTTCTGTACAATAGTGAGTGTACGGCGGTACAGCTGATTCTAACCCCGCTCCCCTTTGGACTCTTTATCTCACTCCACATGAGGTAGATGGGTTCCCGGCTGCACCGCGGGCTACTAAGCAATCTGACCATGAAAATGCAGTGGGGGAAAAAAAAAAAAAAAAAAACATGGAACGGATATTGTCAGATGATGAATTAGTGATTTGAGTTTAGGTTAAAAATAACTCCTCATGATCGGACGTATAAAAGGTCTTATGTTACGTAAAAGCCTTTAGCCGTGTTAGAATGTTGTTACCTCATAAAAAACATAACCAGAGTGTTTTGTTTCATTCACACATGATGTACACACATGGACAAAATTGTTGGTACCCGTCGGTTAATGAAAGAAAAACTCACAATGGTCACAGAAATAACTTGAAGTCTCATTGACCGTTACAGGAATCGTTTGTATTGCAGTGATTGCCTCAAAAGGTTGTGCAACAAAATATTAAGTTAAGGGTAACATAATTTTTGTCTGTTTATTGCCTGCTTATTTTTTTTTTTTAATAATTCTGTTGAAGCTTGGTTGAAAAGCAGTGTCTGACATTCACTGGTTAAATTTTATAGAATTTTTATTTATTATTACTTTTGTCATATTCAATTTATTTCTGTGACAATTTTGTCCATGTGTGTATAAGTAATACTTTATTCTTCTTCTGCATACACAACCAAAGCACAAAATGATCTGTTCCTTGATGTCATCAAGTGGTCATTTTCTCGTTAAAAACTACCTTTTACCAATTTTTCAATAGAGTCAATTCCAGAGCTGAAATTATCCAAATCCTTATTTCGGTAATAAAACAACGTCTTGTACTCACCCATTGTACTTTGGTGTCATTTCGAGCATTTCCAGAGATTTTGTAGTTTAGCGGTATCCGTTTGATGCGAGTGCTCGGGGCAGACGGTTGCGGTCACCAAATAACACAAACTTTAGCACTTTTCAAATGACAAAAGCTCAATGTTAGTCTGCACTTTCGCTGGAGTCCAAAGTGGCCTGTATCCTCGTCATCCAATTGAAACCATGGCTGGATATCGGATTACAGGCCACTTTGGACTCCAGTGAATGTCATTTGAAAAGTGCTAAAGTTTGTGTTATTTGGTGACCTCAACATGGTGCCCCGAGCACTCACTTTAGGGTTGAATAGGTATGCTAAACTAGACGCCAGAGAAATTTGAAAACCAAAAGAAACAAATTAGTTGTGATAGTTTCAGGACAATTTCAGTGTAGTGAGCTCCTCCCTGCAGCTAGATATAAGCAGTGTCTAACCAGCACTAGAACCAGAACTGACGAAGCCTCTCGGATGAGCGGCGAAACGTTTTCGACCAAACAAACTTTGTCCAGTTGACAAATTGATTTTCTTCTTTTATCATGTATATCGCTAAACTACAAAATCTCTGGAAATGCTCCAAATGACACCAAAATACAATGGGTGAGTACATGACATTGTTTTATTAACGAAATAAGGTTCAGATTGTAAAAACGTTACTATTCCTTTAAACCCAAGGGTCGCCGGTTCAAGTCTGGACTTTGAGACTAGAAATGTGTTACTATTGTTGCAGTCACTCATAAAGGTGGTTTGGTGGTTTGGTGGTTTGTTGAAGTGCGCTCACGCTCGCTCTATCACCGGTAACAATGGAACTTGTCCGGACGTCTTTATCGTTCAAATGATCCGTCAGGCTGGAGCAGCTTTGGTGATCGGATTATTTTTTTTAACTAAAGCTACAAATCACTGCGTTCTTGTTGATAGTCTCGTCTTCGTTCTTTTTATAAATAAACTTGCCGTTCAAAGGCCCTGGCAGCGATTCGCTCACCTCGCCCCCTGAGTCGATTCCATGTCAGTTTTCTCCAGGTTTTATTTGTTTGTTTAGCGACGCAGGTGGAAGTGATGCCACTGCCAAGTCGCCTACAGGACAAATTTAAAATGCGCATTGAATTGCCACTCATAATTAACTGCATAAATTTTTATAACGCGTTAATTTGCAGTGTAATTAATCAATCTAATTAATGCCTTAAACTGACAGCCCTATTATTAAGTTGTATTAAGTTACTTTATATCCATGTTCTTCCAGACTAATACATATAAATAGATATAATTGGTCTTTATGTGTTTACATCAGTCGAGCATGGCAGCTGGGGACGGTTGTCAGTTATTTTCCGGATTCTTCAGTCTATTAATAACATCACAGTAAACTCTAGTTGTGAGTTGACTTTCCCGTTTCCATGGCAATACTGATCTAATTTTGCTTAATGATGAGATAACAAAGCTAACAAATGAGCAAAACTAGAAAAGGCTAAACCAGCGGGCTTTCCTGGTGGACAGACTTGGATTTACTTGGAGAGTGGATCTGCAAATGGACTAAAGAGAGAGAGACAGAGAGAAAGAGAGAGGCAAGGAGAGAGAGAGAGAGAGACAAAGAGAGAGAGACACAGAGAGAGAGACAGAGAGAGAGAGACAAGGAGAGAGAGACAAAGAGAGAGAGAGAGAGAGAGAGACAAAGAGAGAGAGAGAGAGAGAGAGACAAAGAGAGAGAGACACAGAGAGAGAGACAGAGAGAGAGAGAGACAAAGAGAGAGAGACAAAGAGACAAAGAGAGAGAGAGAGAGACAAGGAGAGAGAGACAGAGAGAGAGACTTTGACTTTTAAAATACATTACAGTGGTACCTCACCTTACGAATGACCCAACAAACGAAAATTTCAAGTTACGAAACGCCTTCACGGTCAATTTTGGTCTCTAGATACGAAAGAAAATTCAAGTTACGAAACGCAAAATCTCAAAAATTCAAATAATGCGCGCTCAGCCACACACATTATACGCTTTTCTCAGACTGGATTTAAACTTTTCTCACATTTGTCTCTTGTTTAAACACTCCACTCTTTAAACACTACACTTTTGTAGATTTTCAACAAAATTATTAATAGTGAAGTGTGGTGGGGAAGCGGGAGGGGGGAGAAGACTGCGCGGGCACGTGTGATAGCGCAGCATGACCCGGCGCGAGCTGACAGCAGGTCTAGACCAGGGTCTAAACCTGGACTGGACCAGGACTAAACCAGGACTAAACCAGGACTAAACCAGGTGGATTAAAGCGCTGCGCGCGGTCTATTTCCTGGTTTTGTTTCGAGTCACAGCTGAGGCGAGCAGCGAGGAGGGGACTGCACGCAGTCTGAGCGCATGAACGCATGAACGAGACCCATGCAAGAGCCGCGGTGGTCTAGACCTCTAGACCTCCTCTAGACCTGACCAGGTCTAGAGGAGGTCACCTGCTCTCAGACGCGGCAACCAACTCCACTCTGTGGCGGACTTTTACAGCAGTGATGTACAGGTCCTTCTTTACCGCTGTAGCCAGATCTGACAGGACTGGGAACGTCACCGCTCCAGATGGTTCCTCCTGTGCTCCTAAGGCCTGCACACACAGTGATGGAAAGTTCAGATGGTGGGCAAGTGGGTGGGCTCTGTATGCGCCCAGAGCTTCTCTAAACTGTGCCGGGAGTCCACCCTGCACCTCCTGCAGCAGTCTCTGCACCACTCGTTCACACCTCACCCCTGTCTCCTGGCTGAGCTGAGCTTTCAGTCCTCAGGTGGGCCAGCCGGGTCAGTCCAGCAGTCACAAATTCCTGCCTCAGCTGAGGGGACTCCAGCAGGGTGCTCCTCACCACAGGGTTGTGGAGGAGCAGCTCTTCTCCTCCCCGATCGTATGGCTCCTCCTGTGAAAAGGACAGCAAAGAGTGCCAGGCTTTCAGTACTGAGCGGTAAAAAGGTGTAGTCCCCGACATGTCCACACCGCTCAGGTCTGTGAGGAACAGATGTTTATCGTAGTCCAGCCCCCCCACTCCACGAAGCAGGACAGCTGCCAGCTCTGTCCACAGCTGCTGTGGGCCGTACAGCAGATGCTGCACAGTCTGCAGACGCAGAGCCACTACACGACTCGCCAGGTCTATCAGCCCCTGTCCTCCTTCGTCCACAGGCAGGTAGAGGACCACGGTTTTGAGCCAGTGGAAGCCCCCCCAGAAGAAATCCATCAGTTTCCTTTGAATGTCGACCACCACAGAGTCTGGAGGCTGCAGGACAGTGAAGCGGTGCCACAGACAGGAGGCTGCCAGAGTGTTGACCACCAGAGCCCTCCCCCTGTACGACAGCTGGGGCTGGACCCAGGTCCACCGAGACAATCGGGCACTCACCTTTTCCACAAGCCCCTCCCAGTTCTTGCCCTGGAATTGTTCATTCCCCAGGAACACTCCCAGGTATTTGATCCCCTCGGAGCTCCACTGCAATCCCCCGGGAAGGACGGGCCTCACCTGGTCGACCCACCGCCCAAGAAGGAACCCCTCACTCTTGGTCCAGTTCACCTTCGCAGAGGAGGCGCGCTCGTACAGGGCCAACTTTTGTTCTAGCCTCCTCACATCCTCTTGTTCCGAGATACAAACAGTGATGTCATCTGCGTACGCTGAAAGGTGGAGGGGCTGTGAGACCGGCTCCACCGTGAGACCTCTGAGGCCCCTCCTCAGCTGGTGAAGCAGAGGTTCCATCGCCAGCACATAAAGCATCCCCGAGAGCGGGCAGCCCTGCCGAATGCCCCTCTGCACCTGCACTGGCTGACTCAACCCTCCCCCCACTCTCAGTAACACTGTGGCCCCTGTATAAAGAGCTCCAATCCAGGCTGTGAACACTCCGGGAAAACCAAACGCCCTCATGGTGTTGAAGAGGTACGAGTGATCCACCCTGTCGAATGCTTTCTCTTGGTCTAGCGAGAGAAGTCCAACATCCAGCTTCCTCAGTCTGGCCACTCCAATGAGGTCCCGAATGAGGAACAGACTGTCCATAATGGAACGGCCAGGTATAGCGTAGGTCTGTGTGTAGTGGATTATTGAGTCCAAACTGTCCTTTAGCCAATTGGCGAGTACTTTTGCTAAAATCTTGTAGTCCGCACATAACAGGGAGACTGGTCTCCAGTTATTTAAAGCTGTTAAATCACCTTTCTTTGGTAGAAGTACTAAGACTGCTCTAGTACAGCTAACAGGAAGTCGTCCTAACAGCAGTGCTGTGGTAAAAACATTAAGCACATCAGACCCTAGCAGTGGCCAAAACTTTTTATAGAAGTCTGGAGGGAGCCCGTCTATCCCCGGGGCCCGGCCACAGCTGAGCTGCTGTACGGCAGTGGACATCTCCTCCAGATTAATGGGAGAGTCCAGAGCAGCTGCCTCAGACTCCTCCAGCTCTGGTAGGTCCTCCATGATCTGTCCCTGATTGGCTGTATCACATTCACCAGCTCCAAACAGTTCAGAGTAGAAGGTTATGGCTTCCTGCCTCAAGAGTGAAGGATCAGAAGTCACCTCTCCGTTAGTCAGTCTCAGGTGCATCAGGTCAGTGTTAGTCCTTGTCCCTTTCTCCAGGTTGAAGAAGTATCGTGCATCTATGTCTGAGATGGTGGCCACTCTAGATCTCACCAACGCCCTTTTGGCCTTCTCATTCATAAATCTCCTCAGCGCTCCCTTCCTCTCAGACCATGTACTAATACATATAAATAGATAGAGAGAGAGAGAGAGAGAGAGAGAGACAGAGAGAGAGAGAGAGACAAAGAGAGAGAGAGAGAGAGAGAGAGAGAGAAGGAGAGACAGACAGAGAGAGAGAGACAAAGAGAGAGAGACAGACACAGAGAGAGAGACAAAGAGAGACACAGAGAGAGAGAGAGAGAATGAGAGAGAGAGACAGAGAGAGAAGAGACAGAGAGAGAGAGAGAGAGAGACACAGAGAGAGAGAGAGACAAGGAGAGAGAGAGACAGAGAGAGAGAGACAGAGAGAGAGAGAGAGAGACAAGGAGAGAGAGACAGAGAGAGAGAGAGACAAGGAGAGAGACAGAGAGAGACAAGGAGCGAGACAGAGAGAGAGGCAAAAAGAGACACAGAGAGAGAGAGAGACAAGAAGAGACAGAGAGACATAGAGAGAGAGAGACAGAGAGAGAGAGAGAAGAAGAGAGAGAGAGAGAGAGACAAGGAGAGAGACAGAGAGAGAGACAAGAAGAGACAGAGAGAGAGACAGACAGACAGAGAGAGAGACAGAGAGAGAGACAAAGCGAGACAGAGTGAGAGAGAGACAAGGAGAGAGAGAGAGAGAGAGACATAGAGAGAGAGAGACAGAGAGAGAGAGAGAGAAGTAGAGAGACAGAGAGAGAGAGAGACAAGATGAGACAGAGAGAGAGACAGACAGAGAGAGAGACAAAGCGAGACAGAGAGAGAGGCAAAAAGAGACAGAGAGAGAGAGAGAGAGAGAGACAAGAAGAGACAGATAGAGAGAGAGACAAGAAGATACAGATAGAGAGAGAGACAAGGAGAGAGAGAGACATAGAGAGAGAGAGACAAGAAGAGACAGAGAGAGAGAGAGAGAGAGAGACAAGGAGAGAGACAGAGTTGTGAGTTGACACATGTTTTTTTATCTTTTATTATTACAAGGTACATATTTTAACAGCACATTAACATTCGCAAAGCACTCAGAAGACACATCGGGGGATGTGGACATGGGAATAAACACCACTGGGCACAAGGGCTAAGAGAAACAGGGGGAGTGTAGAGGATCCTGGTCAAAGTTGACTTTCCCGTTTCCATGGCAATACTGATCTAATTTTGCTTAATGATGAGATAACAAAGCTAACAAATGAGCAAAACTAGAAAAGGCTAAATCAGCGGGCTTTCCTGGTGGACAGACTTGGATTTACTTGGAGAGTGGATCTGCAAATGGACTAAAGGCTGTCACACAGATTTTATATGTTGTGATTCTCCAAGCAACAACAGAGCAGAGGCTGCACACGGCAAGATAAAAGCTGAGCTGTGGGCGAAAAAAGGCAAACTCAGATGCCAAACTTTCCAAAACAGAGCATTTTGTTTCTAGATTGGATGCAAAAATAACTTGATGCTTCATGTTTTGATGTATATTGAGTAAAATTTTCCATTAATTTGTCCCACAGACTTTACAAAAATTCAAATATTAAGAATTATTTGGTAACTATTATCCATAACATGGTTGTTTTAAGCCCAAAAAGCATGCTTAACTTGCACAATCCACAAGTTAAATGCTCAGAATATGTATATTTCATATACTATACAATTGCCTGACGAACAAAATGAGTTTTTCTGTTTCTCTTTAAGTCCATACAGTTACGAGAGTGAGTCAGTAATGCAATGTGTCTTTGTTTCATTGGACCTGACTTCCTGATGCTGCCATAATGAAGCACAGCAAAGTTTTTGGTGATCTTTAAAGAGTTGGAAGATGGATTTTGCATCGTTAAGCAAGAGACCTGCCTCCAGGGCTTCCCAAACACGTCCAAGAAGAGAGAGGTTTATTCTGTGCAATCTTCACCAGAATCGGAAAAGAGCGAACACCGGAGCAGCGTTTAATAAATGGAGGGCTCAGATCTGCACTGGGTACAAAAAGGAACCCACTGCTGGCTTTCTTTTTGATAAGATGATGAGAAAGTAATAAGGAATAGCAGTGTGTCTTGCTTAATATTGATCACGCCAGTCTAGATGGTAGGCGTAGGCAGTCATTGATCCTTTGTCTAGCTACATAGTTATTGACTAAAGGCACACACAATCTGAAAGTTTGGTGGATGCACAGCACATTATGCATTTAGTTTATTTGCAGTACGAGAATAACACGACTGTGAATTGGTAACTAGCTGTGTCTTGGCAGAGTTGCTGCCCATATAGTGATAGTAATATAATTAGGATTCTTGTAATGTGTGACACGTTCACAAGCTGCATTTACATTAGCCATAATGACACAGTAACAATGGTTTGTGAGGAAATCTAGTTTACCAGTATAATGTATTCAAAATAGAGTCAAAGTTGATCAAACTTGCTAGTGAAACACTATAACAATTCAAATCAAATGTAGGTCCACTGTGGAAATTTCCACATGCAAATAACGGTCTGCTCACGTATCCTGCACAATTACAATGGATTTATTGTTACAGTCATCAGAAGACTAAAGGCTCTGGTTACCTCATAAAGGACCTACTGTGACTACTACTAAGTGCTGTCAAAAATATCACGCTATTAACGAGTTAACGCAAAATAATTTTAATACCATTCTTTTTTTTATTGTGAGATTAACGCTCTTTGTGACCTAGTGAATTCATTTTTTTCATAAGCTGAGGCCACTGCTCGTAACGTTAGAAAAACTACAGGATCCAGCTGTAAACAGGAAGGAAAACAATTTGTACGAAACTGAGAAGTCTTGGCTGAGAAGGTGGGCCAAAGCACGGCACAGCCGCCCACACACACGACTTCACCGCACAAGCTCTGCACACGCACCAAACACGAAACAAAGTCCGCTTCAAAACACACAGTGAATCCACGGCCACCCCCACTCCCCCGAGCCGCCACCACAACAAGTCCAATCCTGAAATTTCCTCGCTCTTAAATATTCCACAGTCAGTTGTCAGTGGTATAATGACAAAGTGGAAGTGATTGGAAACGACAGGTCACGTAAACTGACGGGGTCAGCTGTTGCTGAGGCGCAAAGTGCACAGAGGTCGCCAACTTTCTGCTACAGACCTACAGACTTTATGTGGCCTTCAGATTAGCTCAAGAACAGTGTGTAGAGAGCTTCATGGAATGGGCCATACATCACCAAGTGAAATGCAAAGCATCTGACGCAGTGGTGTAAAACACCGCCACTGGACTCTAGAGCAGTGGAGACGCGTTCTCTGGAGTGACGGATCACGCTTCTCCATCTGGCAATCTGATGGACGTGTCTGGGTTTGGCAGTTGCCATGGAAATGGCCTGCACAGAGTTCTGACCTCAACCCAACAGAACACCATTGGCATGAATTAGAGCAGAGACTGAGAGCCAGGCCTTCTTGTCCAACATCACCTCACAAATGAGAGGTCAAAAATTCCCATGAACACACTCCTAAACCTTGTGGACAGCTTTCCCAGAAGAGTTGAAGCTTTTATAGCTGCAAAAGGTGGGCCGACGTCATATTAAACCCTATGGATTAAGAATGTGATGTCACTTAAATTGATATGCGAGTCAAGGCAGATGAGCGAATACTTTTGACAGTATATATATATATATATATATATATATATATATATATATATATATATATATATATATATATATACTATATGTGCTCCTGACGCATATAAGCTTGAGGTAGAGCGCTACCTCTCTTGGAAATTCAATAGACATCAGCTCAAATTACTCTGCACATGAAGAACAAGCCACTAATCTATAAAACAGTGTGTAAGTAATTTGATCTTTTCTCAACAACAATGCAGTTTATTTATTATTATACAATGTTGTTCACAATAACAGAATAGATTTTGATGGAGAACTGGCCTCAGACCCATTCCATTCTGAGTATGTCCCACCATATCTTTGCTGTATTGTTTCAATCTGACTCTGAAATTCTTTCCCATGAAACATTCTGTATGACGTATATTGTGTATTGTCTCTTGTTGCTCAGAGCTGTGGTACACTTCAGAAAGACTTCCATCATTAGAGTGGACATCTACGACCAGGATGAATTTTGCAGAGGAAGAACTCTGCATGTAGTTCCACACCAGATGTGGCAAACTAGAACAAACACTAACTTAAAAATAATAATCCACAGAAATGTTTTAATAAGTTAAAGCTTCAGACACAGATTATCAATAAAATTATAGGTTTTATGGTCATTAAATGGGAAATTTACTTCCGGAAGCGGGGGGGCTGTTTATGTCAGCTGAATGTGGCAGCTGGGGATGGTTAAAGCCTGTATTTTCCAGATTGTTCAGCCTATTAATAACATCACAGTAAACTAATTGTGAGCTGTTTCCTCATTTCACGTTAATGATATTGGTCAAAGGTGACTTTCCCGTTTCCGTGGCAATAGTGATCTAATTTTGCTTAGTGATGAGATAAGATCAAGGTTAAAATTGAGCAAAAATAGAAAACCTAAACCAGTGGGCTTCCCTGATGGACAGAACTGTATTTTTACAGATGGATTTGCAAATCCACAAAACTACAGGATTTTAAATCTTGTGATCCTCACAGCACAAAGACTACAGAGACCGCACAATACAAGCTCAAGTTGCGTGAGTTATTAAAGGTGCAAACTTTTCCAGAACAATCAGAGAATTGTACTTTTAGATTAGATGTCAAAACTACTTTGTTATTTCATAAAATGTAGTTCTGAGAAAGACTGAAAGCTGGTGAAAATAACCAAAGATGACTTGCTGGTGTAGGTTATAGTAGCTAATCTGCAGCATCCATCCATCCATCTTCTTCTGCTTCTCCATTTCTGGGTCACGGGGGCAGCAGTCCAAGCAGATCTGCCACCCAGAACACAACGCACCAGCCCGTATGAATCCTCCCGCGGGTGGTGGGTCCACGTCACAACAGGCATTGATGTTCTGCCATGGGGCTACCAGTGTTCGCAGACACTGGGGGCGAGGTGGGGTTAAGTGTCTTGCCCAAGGACACAACAGCAGCGCTCATCTGTGGGAGCGGAGATCACACAGGGCTAACCCGTCGAGAGCGGGATTCGAATCGCCAACCCCTGGATCATTAGACAAACACTCTACCAACTGAGCTACTGCCGCCCCTAATCTGCAGCAGTTTCACCAATCCTCACAGCGTGGATTTATGTAAACATGACGCTCGTGAAGATTACTCTATACAGGCTTTTGGACAGAAGGACGTGGAAGAACGCTATGAAGTTTCACTTCATAGGTTTACAGTAATTAAAGAAATCATTCTTGCCCTTTTTGATATTTCCTGTATATTTTGTGCCTCAGAGTGTCATTCTATCTGCCCCTGATGCTGTTGTATTGGTTATGCAGCTGTGATGTTTTGTGATATGACAGAGGAGCCAACCCACAGACCTCCACCCAGAGGACCCTCTCGTGACTGGACTCCATCCACAGGTCCCTAAAAGTAAACAAACAGTGGCCATGCCAAAAAAAACACCAAAGTCTGTGACTATTATTTTCAGTGTAATATTACAAAAGTTGATATTGTTTTACACTAAAGACTCTTTTCTTAACCTTAACCATTTCAGACTTGTTCTGCATCTTAACCAGACACAGGGTCTACGACAACACACAAACTACAGAGTATGCCTGTTGACATTTAAAGGAAAATTAAATGATGTTAAATGATGTTGTTTTATCACCAAAATAATGTCCAGATTGTAAAAACGTTAATTTTCCTTTAAATGTCTGTGACAACATGTTTTAAACTGCTGATTTATCTATGACAGTACATTTTTAAAAGGAAAATGTAGTAGTAGTTACCATCTTTGAAGCGCAAAAAAGTGCACTGATTTAAAGTGTAATCAAATTGCTTATTAAGAGTCTAATGAATGATGGTGGTGCATCCTGATGGAGGTCTGTGGGGAAGGGTCCTCTGGGGAGAGGTCTGCAGCCTAAACTCTCTTCAGCTATCTTGTAGTTAGTGTGTGGCGGGCTTTAACAGTCCTTTATGAAATTTACTTTTTCATCCTTACCAATATCATTTTTTTCAACATCTTGTAAGACCAACGACTTCCCACAGGGTGTATTGCATATTGTATATTATACATTAGTCTTAAAGGAAAAGTAACGTTTTTTTTTTAACAATCTGAGTCTTCTTTCGTCAATAAAACAAGTAGTTTTACTCACCCATAGCACTTTGGTGTCATTTGGAGCAGTTTCGTAGAAGTTATGTTGTAGCCGTATCTGTTAATGTGAGTGCTCGGGGCATTGCTTTGCGGTCTCCAAATAACACAAACTTTAGCACTTTTCAAATCACAGAAGATCGCTGTGTCAGCGTAGACTTTTAGTGGATTCCAAAACGGCCTGAAACCCGATATCCAGCTATAGTTTCATTTGATGACGTCATCAGAGAGGACAGTGCGCATGTGTAAGGGTAATAAGTTCATGACTTTGAGACAAGCTAAAAAAGTTCAATACTGGATTAAAAAGGGTTAAAAACTAGTAAAATCCATAAAAGCAATTCATATGTTAAATAATTAAAACAGACACCCCTCTATTTTTTAAAATACTGTGTCTAAAAAGCGATTATAAGTGCTTATTTAACTGAAATGCAGGAGCGATACCTTGGAGTGTCACAAGGGGGCGCACCGAGAATGAGAGAAATGTTACCGGAGGACAGGAACCGCAGAATAAACCCTGCAGCAGAGTTACAAACACGAAACTCATGTCCCTCTGGTTTTCCTTCTCTCAGGTTAGTAAAATGTGACATTAAGTACTTAAAAACTATACTGGTGTGAAGCTAAGACCCTTGTGAAGCATGTGTGTAAAGGTGAATGTGGATAAAAATCGTTCTGATGTGTAACGTGTGTAATGTAAGGCTAACGTGAAGCTAGCGGAGATAAAGGCACCGCAGAGGGAAAGCGTGGGTGTTCTTTATATGGTTATATTTGGTTGGTTTTAGGGCATTTGAGTGCCATTAACCAAACGTACATGTTATACTGTGGATCTTAAGCACTCGGTGTACATTTATATCCAAGTATAAGGTTGATTATAATGTTTTGTTCACGCTCAAGTGTAATAACGAGAAGCTGGCCGTTGTTAGAGACGCCGCCATTTTGTGTTTGCAGTATAAAACAGTAATAGATGGAAAATATTGTTATGTTGTGGTGCAATTGTAAATGACATATATGAAAATAAGAATGAAGATATAAGAAATGTATAGAAGAATATAAAATGGAAATGTTTATCTGTTTTGCCATTTTATATGCAGAATAAACCCTGCAGCAGAGTTACAAACACGAAACTCATGTCCCTCTGGTTTTCCTTCTCTCAGTTTTCCTTCTCTCAGGGTTTACATATTCTCACCCCTCTCGGGCACACGCCGGCACGGGAGGGGCAACACATGCGTGAACTCAGCTGTTTATAAACACCGCTAGTCCGAAAGAAGCTAACACCGCTCTGAACTTTACTTTTCTGTTGCGATATCTGGTTTCAGGCCGTTTTGGAATCCACTAAAAGTCTACGCTGACACAGCGATCTGTGATTTGAAAAGTGCTAAAGTTTGTGTTATTTGGAGACCGCAAAGCAATGCCCCGAGCACTCAGGTTAACAGATACAGCTACAACATAACTTCTACGAAACTGCTCCAAATGACACCATAGTGCTATGGGTGAGTAAAACTACTTGTTTTATTGCCGAAAGAAGGCTCAGATTGTAAAAAAAAACGTTACTTTTCCTTTAATCAAGTGACAAAAAAGCCACCCTCACCATTTTGAATTTTAGTTGTTTTTGTGAACAAACACATTATAATGAAACATACGCATTCATATTTATGTTAATGATCACACACAACCATACAAATATAATTAACACCATTATTTTTTCCTGCCTCTATCAGACATTATTGGCTACTTGAAACCCAGTAATGGCAAGAAGGAAAAACAAGCTATTTGCTAATTTGTCGACTCGCCTAGAGAAAACATCTTTGTTATTTATTTTTCATTAGGTCTACCAAATGTTCACACCAAATTTCACTTCTGTGAAAGGCTCAGGCACAGATGGTTCTAAAACGGAGAAGTTCATCCGAAGCAGGTGGGAAATGTCTGCCGATTCTAAAGTCTGTTGTCTACATAAAATAGAAGGAACGCTTCGAATCTGTCACCATAAAAGTGTGCGATTGGACCTAGCTCTAACTAAACTGGAAACTGCACAAGATTCACTGAAAACAGATTATGAAAATAAATAAATAAACAGATTGCAATTTGTGAGGATAAAATAGCCAAGTTTAGGTCTGTTGGAGCTCCGTTATATAAAAGGCTCTGAATACATGTTTTGAGAAACATGTAAAGAATCAAAAAAATGTGGTGTGGCTTGCCCTCTCCGGGTGGGTGGAGAGTCCTTGCCTCAAGTGGAGGAGTTCAAGTATCTCGGGGTCTTGTTCAGTGAGTGAGGGGAGGATGGAGCGTGAGATTGACAGGCGGATCGGTGCAGCGTTGGCAGTGATGTGGTCGCTGTACCGTTGTGGTGAAGAGGGAGCTGAGCCGAAAGGCGAATCTCTCAATTTACCGGTCAATCTACGTTCCTCCCCTCACCTATGGTCATGAGCTCTGGGTAATGACCGAAAGGACGAGATCGCGGATACAAGCGGCCAAAATGAGTTTCCTCCGCAGAGTGGCTGGGCACACCCTTAGAGATAGGGTGAGGAGCTCAGTCACACGGGAGGAGCTCGGAGTAGAGCTGCTCCTCCACGTCGAGAGGAGCAGCAGAGGTGGCTCGGGCTTCTGTTCCGGACGCCTCCTGGACGCGTTCTGGGCACGTCCCACCGGGAGGAGGCCCCGGGGAAGACCCAGGACACGCTGGAGGGACTATGTCTCCCGGCTGGCCTGGGAACGCCTTGGGGACCCCCCAGAGGAGCTGGAGGAAGTGTCCGGGGTGAAGGAGGTTTGGGCGTCCCTGCTCAGACTGTTGCCCCTGCGACCCGGCCCCGGATAAGCGGAAGAAAATGGATGGATGGATGTAAAAAATCAAAGATTATCCAGGATTTTTCAGTGCTGCTATTACCAATACTATGGCAAAGACACTTTAAAGGTCCTGTATTACACAAAGTGAGCATTATGCTATGCTAGAATGTTGTTACCTCCTCAAAACCTCCTCAAAACTGAAAACAAGTAGGTGTAGTAGTTTCAAAGTAATTTCATTGTTTTTAGCGCCTCCTTTTGGGCAGATATCGGCAGTGTCCACCAGCGTCTGACCAGAACTGAAGAAGCAGCTTGGATGAGCTGTGAAACGTATTCGAATAAACTTTTGTCCATTTGACAAACTGAATTTCTCCTTTTGCCATGGATTCTACCTGAAAGACTAAGGGATTCTATACATTCCTTTTTTTTTTCATTCACATGTCACATGTAATTCTGGTTTATTGGCATGTCTACATCGCTAAAGCTCAAAATGCTCTGATCCACTTTGTGATGTCATGAAGCGGTAGTTCTCAAGTTAACAGATACTGTAGCTTTGACCTTTAGTTCTGTGGAGACTGGCAAAAAGAAACTAGGATTTATACTGCATTGGGCTAAATATAACCTGCCCCCAAAGAGAGGATTGAGACTTGATTATAAACTGACCTCATTCCGCCTTCCTGTGGAGCTGGGTAAATCAGAAATACAAGATTCTAAGTATAAATTACAGTAACCACATGTCAGAGAAAAGGGAATTCTGGAAGCAGCATGAACAGCTCAAAACTGTTCAAAACTAATAAGATAAACTGTAAGATCATTTGTTTCAAGTGAGCAATAAGTGTGAGATGACTACAGAAGTTTATAGGTTTCTGCACAAAATGTTATTTGTATGTTTGCAGATTTCTGGTTGAAAACATAAAAGTTAGTGTTAAAATAAATCAAAAGATTCGGATCCCAAGAACGAGCCGAAAGTCCCATCACTAATCTTGATTTTTCAAAAACTGTGTCCAAACTTTTCTACCTTTAACCTCATTATGGACTTTTATTATTATTATTATTATTATTATTATTATTATTATTGTTATTGTACTTTCCCTGACTGTCCCTCACCTGAACAGCCTTTGATTGTCTTGATTTCCGTGACGATACTATACACCAGTGATGCCATGGTAACGGCCCGGGGGCCGGATACGGCCCGATTGGACATCACATCCGGCCCGGTCACAACTGGTGGTTCATGTTCATGTTTTTTTTTTTTTTTTTTAATAATAATAAGATGATCAGATACCAACAAATTTAGATCTAATGTATAACTAATGTGTAATAAGCATAATATTATTTTGTATTCAATGTCCATGGAATCCAACAGTTCCGCTACCTGCGTGCTCCCGCTCCTGCCTGCAACGGAGACAGGCAGGAGCGGGAGCGCGTGCTGAGCACACTGAGCGCTGAGCGCGTGCAGGGACGAGCCTCTCGCTATCAGTCAGGATGCTATCTAAAAAGCGAAAGGTTGATTTTGAATGTCGCGTCTTTAAGGAGAGATGGAAGGAGAAGTATTTCTTTTGGGAAGTAGGGGGCAAACCAGTATGTTTAATTTGTTCGCAACAAGTGGCTGTGCCAAAAGAGTACAACATCAAACGACATTACGAGACCCACCAGGAGAAGTACAACGAATACACAGGGCAACGTCGAACACAAAAGCTAAACGAGCTAGCCTCATCCCTCCAAAAACAGCAAGCAGCTTTCTCGAAATGCCGAGATACATATGAAGGTTCGTTTTAATTTTTATATATTTTCCAGTTCTAGGGGATGGGTGTTTGGAAATGTCTGTAGGAGCTGACTGACAAAGTTAATGTGCCATTTGCTGTATTGTTAAGTTATTTTTTAAAAACGTAATTTCTACTGGATATTTAGTTACTTGGCCTGTTGGTGGAGTACTTAACCTTGGCACTTTCTTTTGACTTATTTAGGCCTACTTAGCCTGGCCATCTTTTTTATTGGCCTAATTAGGCCTATGCATTGACATGGATTTATGTGCAAGTTGTCAATAAATCTAATCAAAGTAATTAACAGTTTACTTGCGTTATTTATGTTACCTAGGTCCATTTTGTTGTTTTTTAATCATTTATAGATGTAGGTTACTTGCATGCATGCTTGATACAACATTTACAGAGGGTAAATTTCTTTTGGCTGCCATGTAATTGTATGCCTCATTGTGAGGCTATTGTATTGCAATTCATTTTTCATAAATATCATTCATAAATGATATCAAATAGCATGTCTATTTGTTTAGTGTTTGGTCCTGTCGGGCCTAAAGTGCACCGGTAATTTGGCCCCCTGAGGTCCCACTTGAAAACCATGCGGCCCCCTGACCAATTTCACCCTGGCACCCCTGCTATACACAGTTGATAAGTTGGTTCTTAACACAAGTGAATTTCTCCTGTGTGAGATCAATAAAGTCTTATCTTAATGCACTGTTCTGTTCAAAGAGATTATCTTTCTTCACCCTTCTTTCAAACCAGACCTTCTCAGTGCTTAAAATATGCACCTCACAGTCTTCAAATTAGTGGTTTGTGACTTTGAGATAATTGTAAGGAAATAAAGGGTAAGAGCAAATGAAGATAGGGGGGTAGATGAAAACAGAAATTTCACTCTAGCCTTGAATTCAAGACAATACAGATTTACTCAAAGACTCACTGGCCAGTAAAGCCCAACAGTGACTCTACTTCCTCCGCAAGTTGAAGAGAGCCAGAGCCCCAGCTCCATCATGAGCACCTTCTACAGAGGCACCATAGAGAGCGTCCTCACCAGCTGCATCACTGTGTGGTATGGCACCTGCACCGTGTCCTGCCGGAAAAAGCTACACCGAGTAGTGAGAGCAGCTGAGAGAATCGTGGGTGTCTCTCTCCCCTCCCTGCAGGACATCTACCGCACCCGCCTCACCCGCAAAGCCCTCTGGGTGATCCCACCCGCCCATCCAACTGCCTCTTCAGTCTGCTGCCATCAGGAAGGAGACTGAGGAGCCTCAGGGCCAAGACCAGCAGACTGAAAGACACCAAGCTGTCAGCAGGGGTGGATCTAGCCATTTTGGGACCCTAGGCAAAATATAGACATGGGGCCCTCAAAAGTCTTCAAACACACACACGCATACAAAATAAGGGTGCATGTGTGTGTTTGAATTAAGATTTCATTATTTTTGTGCGTGTACCGTGTCAGGTGTGACAGTTGGGGCCCCTCTCAATGGGCAGGTTTGGTGGGGCCCCTAGGCAAATGCCTATGTTTGCCTAAATGGTAAGTCCGCCTCTGGCTGTCAGGATGCTGAACTCTCTCCCTGCCCTGCCTCCCCCAGTGACACTGCTGCTTAAATGACACTTAAAGAACACTGACACTGCTGCTTAAATGACACCATCTGAGGTTTTTTATGCTACACATTGTGTGTTTTACTATATTTATATTATACACAAGCCTTTTGTACTTTTGCTACGGGTATATGTGATGTTTTAGTCATGTGTTTACCGTCTTGTTTATCAGATGTTTTATGTTCACTGTGGGCCTAGGGGGCGCTGCAATTTCAAATCCTGTGTGTGCAACCTGTACATATGTTTTTTGACAATAAAGCTGACTTTGAACTTTGAACTCAGTCCAACAGGCGGCATGGTGGCTGAGTGGCTAGCGCTCATGCTTCACAGCAAGAAGGTTCGATCCCCGGGTCGCCCAGGCCGTTCTGTGTGGAGTTTGCATGTTCTCCCCATGTCTGGGTGGGTTTCCTCTGGGCACTCAACAACCTCAACAACCCAAAAAACATGCACCAGGTAAAAATCCTCCAGCTGAGGTCCTGACCAAACCAAAAGCAAGAAGATCATGGAGATGGTCCCCGGGCGCAGTAATGTGCTGCCCACTGTGAGATCAATAAAGTCACTTCTTCTCTTCTTCTTAACATGCATTCATCAGTTAACATGCTAGTTGTTGTTTTAGCGTTTTCAGAGTTGTAGAACATGTTTAGAAACTCATCACGGCGAATAGCAAACTGCAACTGCAAAATAACAGATACTCCTTACTTGGAACAACTAGGGTGTGTTAGTTTCATTGTATTTAGCTCCTTCCTTTAGACAAATATAAGATTTAGCAGTATCCTGTCTGGCAAAGCTACTTGTGTGAGTGGCATTATGATTTTTGAGCATTAAATTGAATCAGTTAATTTTCCGAACAACACGAGACAGAAGATCGATACACACAAGCTCCCTATTGACTTGTATTCATCATTTTTCATATGACTGAAGAAGTGACTTTGATTGTCCAACGTAATCTCCTTTGGCTGGCTTAATCCAATGAGCTAATTCTGATATGATCTTTCTAATCTCGGCGTGCTTCAATCCATATTCGTTCTACTTCAAACTAAGAGCTGACAAAACACAGATTCATAATTGAGTTGCAGTTTGAATGGCCACTTGTTCTCATTATCATTTGTTTATTCTTGTATTTCAATGGATTTATGCATGTTTGAGTAATCCTGTATTGCCCCGCATTTCAAATAAAATACCACAACTGAATATGTTATGGCAAAACTAGAAACCATCAAAAACTATAGTAGGCAGGAATTAAGTGACGTGAGGTCTAGCTTCAAGCATTCTTCTGAAAGCTTCTGAATTATTGTAAGAGAAGTCATCCTGAATAGAGAATAAATAGAAATAAACACCATGGACACTTTTTTGCGATGTGTAAATGGCATTTTTTATCAGCTTTTACCCAAGTTTGTGCTGCTTCCAGTGGCAGATCCCAGTAGTTGGTGACATCACAAAAGACTGCCCCGATCACAGCCAGGAGTTTCTGGCCGTTTCCCAATTCACCGACGGCACACTTGTGAGCGTCCTTGGAACGGGATATGCGTCATATCCGGCGCGACAAGCGCCGTTCCATTCGTTTTTTTCTCCCTGCACCGTCGAGACGAGCTGTGAACGGCGCCATCGTTTCCATGGAAATCGGGGCGTGGACCAAGTGTGCAAACATGCACGCTTCGCACACTTAAAAGCCCCAGCATGCACAGCGCGGGAGGATATATGACTACAAAGACCGACTCGCCAGCGACATCCACAAGTGAGAGTTGCGACGTCACTATAAAATATACGTACTGGTTCACCTCACCTACAACTATGCTACATGAAACTCTTCATAAACTACGCTAAACATGTGTGACAGTAGCCGTAACGGCATAGTTCACGGCACCTGTATTACCGTTCACATGCTTTTTCCCTTACACGTCTATATTTCCTTTGCTGTTGTAATGCTGGATATTCTACAGTATCGCCATGTCGAGCGTTTACTCTAAGCTGCGCACTGCTCGCACATTCTCAGCGCACAAGAAAACTTTCATCCCTGTAAATCAGGGATGAAAGAGCTTTTAGCGGATCTCCGTTTTTTATTCAGCCGCGGAGTCATTTTTTTATATCTGCAAAGTGCGAGCCGCGCGGGGGGGCATTTCGGATGTGGAGTTACTGTTTGCTCAGACACATTAAAAATTAGGGGGAACATTGGCCATGTCCCAATTCCAAGTATTACTAGTCGCAATAGTATAATATTTTTGTCTTTAGGGAACAAGGAGCAGACCACCCAGCTCATTGAGCTGAGGCGGGACCTGTTCCATTTCGCAGACGCCCATGTGAGAAACGTAGTGCACTAAGGACAGAGCGAGTGTGCGCCGTCTCGACGACAGACCGAGTGCACACTCACAAGCGTGCCGTCGGTGAATTGGGAAACGGCCTTTGATTCCAAACACCTGGCTGCAGGGGCGGAGTTTGAAGTGTGGATATCTGTTAGACCAATCAGTGTTCCTTATAATTCTCTGGCTGCATCCGAAAATGGTTAAATTCCCTTAGGAAGTTCATTTCTGAGGGCCTAAAATATCTGTCTAATGCACAAGATTAAACATGGCTTTTCTCCCCCTTCGCTGAATGACTTTGTTAATTTTAGATCTAGTGAGGGCAGTGACCAGAGGAGCAGTGAGGGAAGACTGCATTATTCCTCATCGAAAAACTGTATTTGGTCGGTCTGTTTTCTCCGTCAGAGCGTCCCATCAGTGGAACTCTGTGCCTGAAGCCATCAGAACATCTCCCTCATTCTCTGCTTTTAAAACGAATGCTAAAAAGTGGCTTTTAGAAACGTGTGAAAAGTCCCTCAGTCGTCCAGGTAGAATCCATGATAACAGGAGAAGTTCAATTTGTCAACTGGACAAAGTTTGTTTGGTTGAAAACGTTTCGCCGCTCATCCGAGAGGCTTCGTCAGCTCTAATAAGAATACTGGTAAGACACTTGCTTATATCTTGCTGTAGGGAGGAGCTACCTAGCTAACTACTTTCCGGAACTATCTCATTGGTTTCCGTCTTTTGTTTCTCTGGCGTCTAGCTGACGATCCCTATTCATCCCTACACGCCTGTTTTTCACACCTCTGGCCCTGACCTGGCTAGCCCTATTGTTTCCCTGTTTGTTTGATCTAGGCTTAATAATGGAATTGTAGATGGGATGCAAATTATGTCTTACTCCACCATTTCTTCTTGCTTTTAGAAACGCAAACATGTGAACACTAAAACTTTTATTGTATTTCTCTAATGTTATTGTACATTTGTGTAATTTTTAATGTGTATTTTCTTTTAGGGTGCCTTTTTGACATCTGGCAAAGGGACTACGGATGCAAATTAGCTCTTATCCGCTAACTCGGGCACATTTACATTGTTTTGATGTTGATTAATGCGCATTGTCCCTTTTCAGATAAATAAATAAATAAATAAATAAGGACTATCCAAATTGATCAGTAAGCTTAGGAAGGAGTAAGGAAAGGAGCAGTTATGCTTCCTTTCATAGCTCCTTTAGGAACCCCCCCAACTTTCCTATGCTAACCAGCGGTAAGGAGCTATGAGGTGTCCCACAATCCACTGCGCAGATCCAAGGTATAATAGTTTTGGATTTTTCATTATAGTTAGTTTTGACTTTTTTCCCCCTCCAATTAACTACTCAGTTTTAGTTTAGTTTTTATTGTTTTGAGTTTTAGTTTTTGGGTTATACTTTGGGCTATTTGTCAAGTGCAGGATTCAAAAAGAAAGTATTGTGTTATCAAACTTACAACAAACAAATACAATTTTGAAACATTTATTCAGGTTTACCCCCACAACAACCAAAGCAGTCCACTGCGAGAGCAACGGGTTGATTTATTTTTTATAATAATTTAATCTTGTAAATATGACAAAGATGAAAACGAAGAGCAATTTATCTATAATTTCAGTTAGTCTTAGTTAGTTTTGTAAACACACAATGCAGTTTCAGTTAGTTATCTTTTTTTTTCTTTTAATTGTCGTTTTTATTTATTTCAGTTAACAAAAATATTTTTTTTTATTTTAGTTGTCATTTTTTCATTCATTTTCGTTAACTATAATAACCTTGCGCAGATCAAACCGGACATTCCCAAATACTATTGTACAAGTTATATACTGCATAAGATTGTTAATTAAAATATTCAGCATAAATAAACTCAAATTTATAACATAAAAACCATAACTACTGTAGAGCCACATCAGCCCGTTTGATATTATAATGTATTTAATGCAGCTCTGTGCACATTCATTTACGATTTACAGAAACAAAACTTAATTTGCAAAAACTATAAAACTCTGGGAAAAAAAAAAAAAAAGCACGCTACTTGTGCCACTAAGGCGATCAGATTCTGTTGGACTAAAGGACAGGAGTATATCCTCCTGGGACCCGGAGAAAAAAAGTGTATCTAAATTATTATTATTATTTAAATTTTCTTTTTGGAGGAAAAAAAAGGAAAAACACCTTAGCATTTATATTTTGTTAATTTTTTTTTTTTTTTTTCTTCATAATGTCATAACATGTCCTCTGTAATGGACTGCATTAGTGTTTAATCCATGAGAAGTTAACAACCTGACAAAAACATTTTTTCGGTCGGTTCTACAGTCGCCTCAAAATGTTTTAGACTCCCTTCTTATTTATTTATTTATTTATTTTTATGTTTTATTTTTTATGTATTATTTATTTACTTATTTAAGTATTTTATATATATATATTTATTTATTTATTTATATATATTTATATATATATATATATATATATATATTATTTATTTATTTATTTATTAATTTAATAATAATAATAATAATAATAATAATAATAATAATAATAATAACAATATTATTATTATTATTATTATTATTATTATTATTTATTTATTTATTTTATTATTATTCTTTTTTTTTATCATATTGCAGCCACAAACTAGAGTCTATCTCAAAACTTAAAAGATGTCCACTCTAAGGGACACAAATGAATGGGTGGGTCTCAGGAGGATATAGTTTTGGAAAAAAAATAAGAGACCACTGCAAAATTATCAGTTTTTCTGATTTTACTACTTATAGGTATGTGTTTGGGCAAAATGAAAATTTTTGTTTGAAGTCTGTAAACTACTGCCAACATTTGCCCTAAATTCCAAATAAAAATATTATCGAGCATTTATTTGCAGAAAATGACAAATGGTCACAATAACAAAAAAGATACACGTTTTCAGAGCTCAAACAATGCAAAGAAACAAGATCAAATTCATTTTAAAACAACGTAATACTAATGTTTACACTTAACCCTTTCCGGGCCCGCGTAGCAAATTTGCAACAGCTAATTGTCACTTAGCTGTTTGCCAGCATTTGCATTTTTTTTTTAGTGCAAGAGCAGAACTCTGTTGCAGAGTTCTAATTGGATAGTTTAGTTTAGTTTTGGATAGGGGGGCTGGTCTATCACACCTCAAACACCTGCACATGCACATGCACCTGGTACAACGCATCTCACCTGTTCAGTATTGTTATTGTTTAATTGTTATTATGTCACTGTTCCTGTTTTATTCATATGCTGTTTGATGGCAAAAGTTGAGTTCAGCCATTTTTAAGAAATAACATAAATTCATATTTCCAAAGATCTGTTTTGTCCACTATTTAATTATCCATCCGGGCCAATGTTGCAAATATGCAACATCCCAGAATGCACTGCACATAATGGTCATGTAAAAAAAAATCAGGAAAATCGAAAATTTCATACCTGAGGGATTATTTTCACCAAATATCAGATTTTTCCTACAGTTATGATTAATCCGGCCTCGAGAAGGTTAAGAAGAGTTCAATATTTGGTGCAATAACCCTTATTTTTAATCACAGCTTTCATGCATCTTGGCATGCTCTCCACAAGTCTTTCACATTGTTCTTGGGTGACTTTATTCCACTCCTGGTGCAAGAACTGAAGTAGCTCAGCTTTGTGTTTGTGTTGGAATTAAAGAGACGCTGGAATGGAATGGCTGTAATACATGTAGAGATGCTGATTTCAGAAAAAAATGCAGTGGTCTCTTATCTCTTTCCAGAACTGTATATGTTCTCTCCGTGACAGAGGGATGTGCTGCTGATGGTGAGTCTGTTCTGTGCGCATATCCCGTTGGAGATGGTTCTTTTTTTTTTTCTTTTCAGATGTGTGCTTGTATGTGTGCAGATTAATTTCACTCACGTACGGTCACTTTATTTATGTTGTGTTCCGCTGTGATGAAGACATAATTTGTCTCCCATCTATAATTCCATTCTTAAACCCAGATCAAACAAACAAAAGACACAATAGGGCTAGCCAGGTCAGGGCCAGAGGTGTGAAAAACAGTCGTGTAGGGATGAATAGGTATGCTAATCTAGACGCCAGAGAAACAAAAGACAGAAACCAATAGGCGAGATATTTTCGGAAAGTAGTTAGCTAGTTAGCTCCTCCCTGCAGCGAGATATAAGCAAGTGTCTTACCAGCACTCTAACCAGAACTGACGAAGCCTCTCGGATGAGCGGTGAAACGTTTTCGACCAAACAAACTTTGTCCAGTTGACAAATTGAATTTCTTCTTTTATCATGGATTCTACCTGGACGACTGAGGGACTCTTCACGCACTGAAAGGTTTAAATAATTCTCATCACACTCAGCGTAGTAGTGGAGACGGTGCGCTTGTTGTAGTCCGTTTTCTGGGAGTTGTAGTTTTGACTTTTGTTCCTGCCTCTGGTTACGAGGATCCGGATTCCACCTAAAGCAGCGGTACGTCTTTCTTACTGCTCCTTCCTCCTCTTTGGTCCTTAGAGCCTCAGGACATAGCTCTCAGAGGTCAGCGATAAGGACAAAGAAGGAGGTATTTTGCCCATTTTCGGATGCAGCCGATGTTCCTTATAATTTTCTCTCTCGAGCTCCCTTTCAGCAGCCCTTTTTGAAATGTGGGTGGAGTTTAGTCCCACTTTAACTACACAAACACCGGTCTGGTTACATCTCCTTGTTTGTTCCTTGGAACTCCCTGTGGCCTGATTCTCTTCACGTGAGCAGAGGATGGGGCTGTTTTATGGGTAAGTACTGTAGTTGTGCAGGTGTGTATCGCACAAGCTTGTTAGTGGCTGCTGGGTTGTACATGTTTTTCTTATTGGAAGCGCCACCGTAAGTTCAAATCCCCGTGGAATGATACACGATTCCACGAACGAAGGCGAAGAGGCAGATAATAACAGTGTCCATGTTTACTCGAAAATGGAAGGAAATTCAAATAGACAGGGATACAAGAAAACAAAAATAGATATTATTTCAGAGCATCTTACTATGTTGTTTTCGTATCACAACAATACTGGAGTCGTGTTATGTTGTATGTAGTTATATGACGTTTAAGGACTGGTTTTACACACTTGGATATACACAGATGAGATGAGCATGATTGACAGATGGAAAAATTAAAAGAAATGTCTGTCCACATCAAAACAACCATCGCAAGTAAAAAACAAAACAAAAAATACACTGAGGGCAACAGGACATCAAATTAAGAAGCTAAAAATCAAAAGTTACATGATTTAAAAAGGGAAAAGTAACAGCAAGTAACAGTATAGATCCCGGGTCTCCAATAGGCGGCCCATGGACAAACTCCGGACCCCAGTTAAGCCAATCTGGACTGGCCCGCGAGACCCCGACCACAATTTGAATGCCTCAATCAGGTTAGTTATGGACATTGTTCACAGTCAGACTCCCTCATCAATTTCAGGTATACAGTGGTCTCTCGTTTATCGCGGGGGTTACGTTCTAAAAATAACCCACAATAGGCAAAATCCACGAAGTAGTCAGCTTTATATTTTACAATTATTCTGCACCACACACATTCTACCCTTTTCTCAGACTGGCATTAAAGGAATAGTAACGTGTTTTTACAATCTGAACCTTATTTCGTTAATAAAACAACGTCATGTACACACACATTGTACTTTGGTATCATTTGGAGCATTTCTGGAGATTTTTTAAATTAGCGACATCCGTAACGTGAGTGCCCGGGGCAGGCCATTGCAGTCACCAAATAGCACAAACTTTAGCACTTTTGAAATCACAGAAGCTCAGTGTTAGTTTGCGCTTTCGCTGGAGTCAAAAGTGGCCTGTAATCTGATATCCATCCATATTTTCGTGTTTGGGTCCATTCTCAAAGCAACTAGCCACAGCTTCAATAACTCCGGATTGTGACGAGGAAGCCTGTGAAAACTCAACTTCGTCCAAGCTGTCATTTGGTTTTCGCAACCGGGATAAATGCATGTTCGCACCATTTCGGGTTTTCTCAAGCGGAGATGTTTATGACTGTGTAGCAGGTATTGAGCCAGAACAATCACCACTATCAGTTTAAAATATTTAGTTGGGGAAAGACTGGCTCTGAAAATACACACAATGACACGGACACGTTATGTTGGCTCGGCTTCGGCTTTCTGCTACTTCTGATTGACTTAAACTCATTGAGTGCCGGCCTGTTTTCAGAATTCCAACCTCAGAGTGCTGGAGGTTTTAGTGTATTTTCACTGATTTTCCAAGACCTACAGAATACTGAGTTCTTTGACTATATAAACATGGCACACATCAAAATAAAGTGTTGACTCTCTTCTTTCACCTAGAAAAAAAAATGTTTCTAACCTTTTCGGTTCTCAAGTAATTGATAGTAGAACATAGGGAAGTTTCAGCAAAAACATAGTTTTTTTTTACCACAAAGTGGAGAAAACGAGCATTTTGAGCAGATCGGTGATTTTGACGTCAATATTTATGGATTTAGTGACACCTCAAACACCTAAAACAACAGAGAAAGAGATTTTTGATGACAAAGTACATTTTTTATTTACAAATATAAGAATATAAGGCTCTGTGAATTGAAAATTCCTTCAAATCAATAGTGGCAAGAGATGTTTACGGGATATAATAATATCTTTTCATATAAAATAGAACTTTGTCACTTCACAACAATTTTGAGGCCCAGAGTACAGAACCATAATAAAAACGAATACACACACACACACACACACACACACACACACACACACACATATATATGTACATACACACAAGCCCATGCATAAACCTTTACACACACACAGCTATACCCACACACACACACGCGCACGCGCGCACACACGCACGCACGTACACACACATATAACTTCATTCATTACAATTACCACACAGCAGCATCATGTAAACTTAATTCTTCTCATCTCATGCCTCTTTGGAGACCAGGATCTACTGCTCCAAGTCAGTAATCCTCTTCCTTTGCGCTGTCGTAGTTTTGATCAGAGTCCCTGCTCTGAGCAACGCACACACGACACGTTGTCTGCCTCGGGCAGAGCAGATCTCGGCCCCGACCTCGCAGCCTGATCCGGTGTGTCTCTGTGATCCTCTGATCCGGGATCCTGGGTCCCAAGAGCGATCAGACCCCTCCATAGGCGCTGATCAACAGTCCTCTGCTTTTCCGGATTCCCTCGCCTCACCATCTTGCTCCTGTCGCCAATACACAGTACACACACTACACTCTTCCTCTCTTCCGTATCTCCGATCGGCAGATAATGATACAAGATCGCTACCTACAGGTTGGGAGGTGTGAATTACACCTTCAAAGTTGCTCCAGGTCGTATTCTAGCGATCCCCGCTGAAAAACGTCCTTGGCGAATATATTCGTCACGGCATTCGTTTGGATTCAACATGACGAGAAAACTCGTCACCGGCACTCAATGAGTTAATTGTACATACGCACAATACGACAATTACATTTTCAATTAAAATTACCTTTTACATTCATATAATTACAATATTCTCTCTTTCTGGTTCAAATTTACATCGTCCTTGGTCAATAAAACCACAAATTGATGAATAATGTCCATTTCCTAACAATCTGAAATTTACAATTTCAATTCAAAAATACATCATACTTGCCTTGACATAACCTTCATAATTATGCCATTCGTTTACAACTGTGTCAAAAATCTTACATGTGAACAAAAGAACAAGTACAAGCTGACGAAGCCTCTCGGATCAGCGGCGAAACATTTTCAACCAAACAAACTTTGTCCAGTTGACAAATTGAACTTCTCCTTTTATCATAACTGATGGAATAATTATATATTATTAACTTTTGTGATTCTTTAATTTTTAGAAATGAAGCTTTAAAAGTGCGTGACTTGTGATCATATGTTTTGAGTTGCAGAAAGGCCAGATATCTGAGGGGAGACGTAAGCAGACAGCTCGGCTCCTCCAGTATCTAAGTCCCAGGGACATTGTCCCTGTGAAAGATGTCATATCTGGGAATTATCTTATAAGTGTGTTGGGTTTTATGATTATGTTTTGGTTTTAATGATTATGTTTTGTCGGCTGTCCTGCCACATGTCCCCCACCCCTTATGGGCAGGACAGACCACGTGTAACTAGGGCTGTGAAAAACTGAATAAATAGCAAGCTGGGGGCACAGAGAACCAGGACGCTCAGAGCAGATTGGGCCAGCAAGAGCATTTTTGTAACCTGGGCATTCTCTCTGACTGTTCTCCACTTGCAAGTGAAAAAACCTAATCTCTCTTGTCTTCCTTTCCTGTGTACAGAATATGTTGGGTTTTTACCAGCACCCATCAATAACAAACACATACACACCACAGAAGTCATAAATCCACATTTTAGGTGTTTGATCAACTAAAATTTTTGGCAGATTTTTTTAGGACCCCAGTTTTAGCAATGTTTTAGCCCTCAAGGAAATTTAATTGAAAACCCCTGCTATAGATAATCATTCATATGAACAACTACAATCATCTCAATTACCAAATCACTGGAATAATATTACACTCAACAAAAATATGAACGCAACACTTTTGTTTTTGCTCCCATTTTTCATGAGATGGACTTAAAGATCTAAAATTCATTCCAGATACACAATATTACCATTTCTCTCAAACATTATTCACAAATCTGTCTAAATGTGTGATAGTGAGCACTGAGTGCACTGAGTGCACATAGTGAGATAATCCATCCCACCTCACAGGTGTGCCACATCAAGATGCTGATCTGACATCATGATTAGTGCACAGGTGTACCTTAGACTGCCCACAATAAAAGGCCACCCTGAAATGCATTTTTTTTTTTTTGCTTTATTGGGGGTCTGGGGACTCAGAACCAGTCAGTATCTGGTGTGACCACCATTTGCCTCATGCAGTGCAACACATCTTCTTCGCATAGAGTTTATCAGATTGTCAATTGTGGCCTGTGGAATGTTGGTCCACTCCTCTTCAATGGCTGTGCGAAGTTGCTGGATATTAGTGGGAGCTGGTACACGCTGTCGTATACGCCGGTCAAGCACATCCCAAACATGCTCAATGGGTGACATGTCCGGTGAGTATGCTGGCCATGCAAGAACTGGGCCATTTTCAGCTTCCAAGAATTGTGTACAGATCCTTGCAACATGGGGCCGTGCATTATCTTGCTGAAACATGAGGTGATGTTCATGGATGTATGGCACAACAATGGGCCTCAGGATCTCATCACGGTATCTCTGTGCATTCAAAATGCCATCAATAAAATGCACCTGTGTTCTTCATCCATAACAGATGCCTGCCCATACCATAACCCCACCACCACCATGGGCCACTCAATCCACAACATTGACATCAGCAATGCGCTCACCCACACGACGCCACACACGCTGTCTGCCATCTGCCCTGAACAATGTAAACCGAGATTCATCCGTGAAGAGAACACCTCTCCAACGTGCCAGACGCCATTGAATGTGAGCATTTGCCCACTCAAGTCTGTTACGGCGACGATCTGGAGTCAGGTTAAGACCCCGATGAGGACGACGAGCATGCAGTTGAGCTTCCCTGAGACGGTTTCTGACAGTTTGTGCAGAAATTGTTTGGTTATGCAAAACAATTGTTTCAGCAGCTGTCCGAGTGGCTGGTCTCAGACGATCTTGGAGGTGAACCTGCTGGATGTGGAGGTCCTGGGCTGGTGTGGTTACACGTGGTCTGCGGTTGTGAGGCCGGTTGGATGTACTGCCATATTCTCTGAAATGCCTTTGGAGACGGCTTATGGTGGAGAAATGAACATTCAATGCACGAGCAACAGATCTGGTTGACATTCCTGCTGTCAGCATGCCAATTGCACGCTCCCTCAGTGCTTGTGATATCTGTGGCATTTTGCTGTGAGACAAAACTGCACATTTCAGGGTGGCCTTTTATTGTGGGCAGTATAAGGCACACCTGTGCACTAATCATGATGTCAGATCAGCACCTTGATGTGGCACACCTGTGAGGTGGGATGGATTACCTCAGCAAAGCAGAAGTGCTCACTATCACACATTTAGACAGATTTGTGAACAATGTTTGAGAGAAATGGTAATATTGTGTATCTGGAATGAATTTTAGATCTTTAAGTCCATCTCATGAAAAATGAGAGCAAAAACAAAAGTGTTGCGTTTATATTTTTGTTGAGTGTAGTTTTGTTTAGGGCTGTCAACGTTAATGTGTTAACGCATGCAATAAATCACAAAAAAATATCGCACACATTTTTTTTAACGAAAATTACTCACACAATTTATTTTGACCGCACGTGCTCCTTTATCGAAAGCGCAGATGGTGACCTGAAAAGCGGCACAGGTTATCGGTGATCAGGTCTATCCATACCCCAATCTAAAGATAACTGATAAGACTATGGCCGGGGTGCTCAGCTGCAAATTTCTCTTCAAAAAACTTCCCGACGGAACTTTAGATAAAACTAGGGTAGTTTGCATATATTGCAGCGATGAACTCTCTTTCCACAGAAGCACAAGTTGAAAATACCATCTTAAAGCAAAACACGTTTTTGATTCAGCAGCTAGCAAGGACGCTACTTGTATACCGACATCAAGCCGAGCGCAACAAACGACGCTGGCGGAGTGCACCTGCGGAAATGTTGTCAACAAAAGTACTACAGATAAGGTAGTACCTTCGAGGAGGACGGTTTCCACAAGAATAAACGAACTGCCAAGATGCAACTGCTGGCTGATGCGGAATTTATTTCGCTTTTGTTTTTTATTTGTGTACATCAGCCACTTGTTTTTTGCACAATTGTTGAAAATGTGCACTTGGTTCAACTTCTTACTACACTGTTCCCATGTTTTGAGCAGATAATTGACATGCACTCATGTAAAACATAAAAAAAGTCTATAATCAGGGGTGTAGTGGGCGTGGTACGCGGGGGTACGCCGTCCACCCACGCCGTCCACCCACTTCTCCCGACGTCACGTTCAATTTTTACTTCGGTTTTAGCCCTGCACTAAAATGACAACTCAGCAGAAAAACAATGATTTTTATTTTCGGATTTTTATTTTCAGTATTCAGACACCCAATTCAGACACTTTGTGTGAGCAACCAGTCAGCGCCAACACCGAACTTCTCACTTCGTCAACTAATGCTCGCCATGGTGATGCTGGCGCGGAGGTGGCGGGGAGCTCCAGTAGCTCACCGTTCGCGATTTGGACTGAAGACATGTGGAAGAGAAAGAAGGAGGCCTATCCCTGGATCGACGATAAGGACGGGATAAGACCAGCCACCGAAACCCGCAGCGAACCTCCTGACCCAGTGTGGCGATTTCTTTGACAGTCAATGAAAACATCAAATGTAAGGGGTTTTTTTTTTGTTTTTTGTTTTGCTTTCGAAGCAGCGCTGTCTGCGGGTTATTGAAATGTTTGTTGATCATTGAAGTTCTAATGCGAGTTATGCTTAATAACGTTGGCCTGTGATTTTGAATAGCCTTACAAGCACAATATGGCGACCCATAATTTTGGAGTAGTAAAACATTAAATGTAACGTTAGTTCAACTGGTGATTTGTAAGGCGAATGTTTGGGTTATCTGAAGATTTAGTTCACACAAAACGCCATCTGCTCAAATGTGTTGTAGCCTATGATTGATGTTCTGTATGTGCTTATGAATGGCGTTAATATTAATAGCATAATTCTGCATCATTTTTGAGTAAAAAAAACATCAAATATTACTGCTTTTTACTGGGCCGGCGGCTTTATGTTTGTACTGAAAGTCAGTTGTTTTTAACAGTCTATAGCCTATGACACCTGTGTGTATTTCAGCAAGTTGAGTATATGGATTTTTTTAATTTTTTTTTTTTTGGGGGGGGGGCGTACACCCACTTAAAAAATCCCCACTACACCACTGTCTATAATATAACTTTCTGACAATAAATTGCATTTTTTTCAATATATGTGGGTGTTTTTATGAAGAATAATTAACTGTGATTAATCATGATTAATCAAAATTCTAAAGTGTGATTAATCTGATTTAAAAAATTAATCGTTTGACAGCACTAGTTTCGTTATAGTTCATGAACAATAAATGAAAAGAAGAAAACTGTTAAAGGCCAAAGTATTTGTGAGGATACAATAGGTTTATATCAAACTTGTGCTGTACTTGAATCTCAATTACTTAATTACAGTGATTAGCTGAGGCTCGTGCTACGTGCTGGTGGTGTTTGTATATTTGTAAAGGTTTGTAAAGCAAAGGAAATCAAGGAGAGACGGTCACGTTCATGGTGGAGCTCTTCTGCTGTTGCCATGAGGAGCGCTTGTGTTTACCGTTGGCCACAGAGATTGATCGCAGCTGTCCAAAATCGTGCTTGGAATTGCCAATCTCTACTGAACAAAAGGTTAAAAAAAAAAAAAAAGGTAGCTCTTAACATTATCTACCACTACCTGACATCACAAAGTGCAACAGAGCATTTTGAGCTTTGGAGATGTAGACAGACTAATAAAGGATTACTCAAACGTACACAACTACACAAACAAAACACGACTCGGTACGTTTTGATGAAGTAACAACATTATGACATGGCTAAAAGTGTCTAAAAGAGTCAATTTTGTGTAATCTAGGAACTTTAAACCCCTTTGTGTGTCAGCAAATACTACGTACAATGCAGTGTGTTGAGTATCAAGTAAAGCTTACAATGCTAGTGGTTACAGGAGCGAATTTGGTGCCTTTGGTCCTTTTTTTTCCATCTTGCTTTTTATTTCCGTGACTTTTTACACTGTACATTCTCGTTGCATTATATACTCACATCAGAACTACAAAAGACACACATGGAATGTAACAAACCCATGTGCACCTATTATCCCCTCCCCCAGCCAGCCAATACTTTAGTTACCTCTAGATGGGGTGTCAAATATCCGGCCCTCCAAGACCTTTTTGATTTTCTATAAAAATACTTTCATTATATTTTAATTTTCTCTTTTCTGCGCAGTTTAGCATAGCAGCATCTCCAGCGCCTCTGTGCTCCCACCAGAGCAGCACCAATGAAGACTCGCCTCTTTCCAAACGTTCTTAAAGGACCATCGTTTTGACTGTTGACCGTGACACCCTCATCAGCAAAATGTCAAAAATGAGAAAAGTGGATGCCGAGTACAGGATTTTCCAAGAAAAATGGCGCCTTAAAGGTCCCATGGCATGAAATTTTCACTTTCTGAGGTTTTTGAACGTTAATGTGAGCTCCCCTACCCTGTTTAGGGCCCCCCCCATGGTTAAAAGTTGCGAAATGTCTAAACTGAGTATTTGCGATCCTTTTCTGCGTTACAAAAAATCGGATCTCAAACGGGCGATTTTGAACAAGGCACCTTATTGACGTCAGATCGAAAAAAGAAATGCAAATGCAGTTCCACCCCCGTCTGTCTGAACTCAGCGTCTCTGTAAATCACGTCCAGAGAGTTTGGACTGCGAATGCGCTAGGCAATGCGAAATGCATTTTTTTATTTGCCTGGAAGCACGTCCGAGTGTTTCTAGGCTCGGAAGTCCTTTATCTGAGCCTCTGGACCTTTGAACAGCAGTGGTTTAATTTTATTTTCTGTGGAAATTTGTTTTTTTCATTGAAAAGGCTCTCCTTTCCTCCTCCGCTCTTAAAAGGCGGAAATGGATCAGCTGAGCACTCAGAGCAGAGAGCGGAGAGTTTGGCCACGCCCCCACCCTCTACTATTGGCCAGCTCTTTTCTCCTCATTTGCATTCAAGCAACAAGGCCCAGTATGGCCTGTTCTGAGAGAGAAAAAATACTCTTTCTCATCTTATCTCTGTTTCTCATGCACTGAGTGTTGATTTTGAAGAAGGATTCATTTACAGTATTAGGGAACCATTAAGGAGCCATATAAAAGCATCAAGAAGTACCATGTCATGGGATCTTTAATGGTTCCCTAATACTGTAAATGAATCTTTCTTCAAAATCAAGCCTTAGTGCATGAGAGAGCCTCATGAACACAGTCAGAGTCATAAATCTCTCTCTCAAACACTTTATTCTTGTTGCTTGAATGCAAATAAGGAGGACAGAGACAGGCCAGTGCAGCGGGTGGGTTGTGGCCAAATACGCCGCTGTTTCCTGGTTTAGCAGTGCGCTGTGCACTGGCCCCACTTCCGTGTTTTAAGCGTGGAGGAAGATACGAGACGATTTCCATAAAAAAAACAACAACACATTTCCACAGAAAATAAAATTAAACCACTGCTGTTTCAGAGGTTCGGAGGCTCGGATAAAGGACATCCGAGCCTGGAATACACTCTCACATGTCTCCAGGCAAATAAAAACTGCATCTCGCATTGCGTAGCTCGTTTGCGGTCCATACTCTCTGGGCGTGATTTCCAGAGACGGGGTGGACATCCAGATGGGGGGTGGAAACCTTTCCCCAAGTGTGACATCCGAAAGTTCCCTTGTTCAGAATCGCACGTTTGGGTTGTCTTTTTTTCAAATGCGGAAAAGGATCGCAAATGCTCAGTTTACACATTTTAGGGCCCTCATACACAAGAGGGCCCTAAACAGGGTAGGGGAGCTCACATTAACGTTCAAAAATCTCAGAAAGTGAAAATTTCATGCCATGGGACCTTTAAAGTTTCAGGTTGTTCATAATATTATAATATTTTGAAAAAGAAAGACTTCTGTAATAGATTTGTGTTTCTCTGCACAAATATTTGGACTTAGTGCTAGTTTTGGGGTATATTTGCCATGAGTTTTCTGATCCGGCCCCTTTGGGATCAAAGTAGGCTGGATACGGCCCCCGGACCAAAATGAGTTTGACACCCCTGATTTAGAGTTATTCAGTCTGATTAAAGAAGGGCTCCCAAATCTCATTGAAATTTGTAGCTTTCCATTTATCTTATATAAGGTGCTCATGAGAGGCGGTTTCACACAGAGTTGTAAACCTTTCTGTGTATGTGGGGATCTCGAGTGTCTTCTAATACTTAAGGATCACTCTCTTTGCTGTAATAAGGGCTACTTTTACCCATGTTGCCTTATTATAACTATAATTTTCCTTTAAATCCACTTTAAGATGCATAGGGTTGGATTAGAGAGAATATTCACTCCTATAACTTTACTCATTTTCAAGTCCACATTAAGAATAGGAATTTATGTCAAAATAGTCACATAAAAACACCAGGATCATGCAGAGAGGGTTAATACGAACATTTTTAAGACCAAAATAACAAGGGTGACAATTTTCCAATGCAAAGTCAAATGAAAACAGAGTCAGAGGAGCTGGAACAGCCTCCATGCTCACTTCCTATTTGAAATGCAGTGGCTAGTGGGTTAACCAAGTCTATTCTATTCTGCAAAAGTCATGCAGCCTGTCTCCTGTCTACCATCAATATTCTATGTTCTGCTTGTAAAAATTCTACAACAGCGATCGTACAGTAACAAGTGGAGGTACTGCAAAGCCATAATAATATACTGCAAATCACGACGTACAACAGGTCGTTTCAAAGTGTGTCCAGAAGTCTTCAACCTAATGATTTCACATAACTCCGTCAGTTAAACTAGGACGGCTGTGTTTCCGGTGCATTCCTAGAGCAAGGCCAGAGCCGTGCCAAACCCTTTTAGCGATGACAGGATTCGTTTTACATCAGCAGTAATGAGGGGCCTGGACGGGCAGGCACAGGCTGACAAACACCATCACTCCACTCCACAGAGCCAATAAGCGCCGCAATAAAAGATACGACCAGATAGAGGAGAGATAGGGAAGAGGGGAAGAGAGAAGAGGGAGCACGACAGCATGAGGCAGGGGCTATGTCAGGCCAATCACTGCGGCAGGCTACAGGTATGGTTCAGACTGTAGGCAAGATGAGGAATAAAATGTGCTGCGTAAATAAAGTGGATTTGGATTTGAAGGATACAAGGCAGGAATAAAGGAATAAACAAATGGAATCAGAAATAATATGTGTATTTCATATGCTCACATGATTGGGGATACCAGATGTTAGGCTACGTTCAGACTGCAGGGCTTAAAGGGATATATATATATATTTTTTATGTTAATCTGTATGGCTTCCCCTTCAACAGTGTCTTGAGATTAACACTGATTTACCCATGACAGCGTGATCTGGTCCGGGTTATCCTCCGTTAACGTAACTCGTAAACGTAGTTCCGGTAAATTCGCGGGGACAATTTAATAAAGCTTGTTCTCAAAACAACATTTGTCCGAAAAGTGATATATTTGCGTCCCAAACAGTTGTCCGCTAAAAATCCAGCAGCGTATTTCGCATTTGCATATTTTCACTCGATTCGTATCACTGCGCGCATATTAGCTCTATTAGCCTGTTAACTTTTAGCGGATGTGTACGGTGGATGCGGTACGGCGACATCCGCCGATGTTTACAAGTGAACAGGCTAATAGAGCTAACGTGGGCGCATTGATACGAATCTAGAGAGAAAATATGCGAATGCGAAATACACTGCTGAATTTTTAACTGTTTGTGATGCAAATATATCACTTTTCGGACAAATGTTGTTTTGAGAAGAAAAACAAGCTTTATTAAATTACTTACCGGAACTACATTTACGAGTTATGTTAACGGAGGAGAACCGGGACCAGATCACGCTGTCATGGGTAAATCAGTGTTAATCTCTGCACTATCCCTTTAAAGCTCAATTCGGATTTTTTGGTGAAATCCAATTTTTTTGTGAGATCGTTCTTATTTACAATTAAATGCGACTTGTATGTGATCTCCAGTGTGAACTTTAAATGCCCCAAAAGTGTCCCGCATGCGCCTTGGAGGACACGACGAGGTCACATGCAGCGAGCGTGGTCAGTGTTTACGGAAGTCGCCTAAAAATGGACACTAGCATTGAGCACCTGGAGATTTTAAAGTTGCTGTTGTACCAGAGCCAGAACATGTACAGCTTATTTGTTTTAAGGAGGAGATTGAGAAGGACAAGGACAAGGTTTTTGACCTTGGTGTTTTGTGGGGCAGTGGCAGCAACGTCCGTAGAAAGGAACGTGTTGGTGGTGAGGATTGCGATGTGCTTCGCCGCTTCACTGACATGGAGTTCATACACAATTTTCTTATGATGAGAAGAACGTTTGTGTACATTTGTGAGCGCCTACTTGAACCACACTCGCTTGTTGATGACGTGTAGGCCAGGGGAATGTGAGCTGGCCGTTCAGACTGAAGTCGCATGTCAAAAGATCGGGTATGTATCGGTTTTAGGACCACATATCCAAGTGGCCTGGATCGCATTTGAAAAAATCGGATCTGTGTCGTTCAGACTGTCATTAAAAAATCAGATACAGGTCGTATAGGAGCGAAAAAATCAGATTTGGATCACTTCAGGCTGTAGTCTGAACATAGCCTTAGAGCAGTGATTTGAAAAGTGGGGTCCAGAGCTCGTCCACTCAAGCATAAAACATTTTTAAAAAATTTAGTTTGATGTTAACTTGACATAATTTGCTTCATTTGCTACTTTAAAAGGTGCATTCTGTACCTTTTGTAGTTGAGGGTCCGTCAAATGCTTGTTATTGCTTTGTCTATCTTCATGGAGACCAAATCAGACCAAGATCAGATCTGTGGAAAGGCGACCCCACTCCCAGTCAGAATGCCTGTTTTTCTTGGTATTTTTGAGCAATAAAACCACCTGTAATTGAATAAACGTAAAGGTAGAGCTGTTTAATGCCTACTGTGGAACATTCAAAAGTGATGACATATCCATAGAAACCAGCAAGTGACGGATCCCCAACCAAAAAGTTAAATCAGTATTATAATATGTACTGTTAACTGAGAGTTAATTGAGAGGAAAACACTACATATTTGTAACAAACAGGTCAGTTTGTAATCAATCAGCAACACTTTTAATTAGTGATGTTACGAGACCTGCCAAGGCTTCGAAGCGTGTGTCAAGTAGTGAAGGGGGCGTTTCTTCAAAGTGCGTATCGAGGCTCGCTTCATTTGAGGGAGGAGCCAAAATGTTGACGTCCAAAGCCTCGCTGCCCGGCTGTACCACGTGATTGCTTCGGGAAGTGGTTCAGATTTTGCCGCGAGCTTTTCCAGTTGTATAGACCTCCCATGGGATTTGAAGGAGAGTTGCGTCAGTTGAGAGTTTGGATAGAGTTTGGAGAGTCTCGTTACTAGAGTTTGGATAGCGTTTATATAGTTTGGAGATATTTTGGAGAGAGTTTGGAGAGTTTAGGGAGAGAGTAGGAGGAGAGTAGGATAGGTGATAGGATGGAGCGCAGCGAGGAAGAGGAGGTCTTCCCCTGTGTGGGAACACTTTGATGTGAAAACCAAAACCTGTTGAGAAACTCTTGCTTCTGAATAAAAATGAATAAAGTTTCCCCTGTCCTGTACATCATTGTCCAAGTTACACAAGCATAATCTGTGCTCTTTTCCTAGTTCCACAAACACTTTCACTGTCCTCTGCCCGATTACACCCTTACCATTTTCAGAAAAACAGCTTAACCTGTCATATATGATCATTTTGGGAAAACTTACACACAGAGAATACATACAAAATGTATTATACACATATGATAATATATGTACAGAAATTATTTGGTCATACATGTTTTGTAATTCATAGTCATTCCCAACAGACACAAAAATCATCACACATTCTGTGGTTCAGATACAGCTGCCTGTGATTACACACTTGGCCAGTAGGTGGTTTCGTGCGCACATGAAGCTTCGAGAAATCAATTGGCTCAAGTGGTTCAATGCCTCATGAGGCTTCATCTCACCATCACAACTTTTAATGATTGGTGTTGTGTTTTGCTGAGTACTTACCTCCTGTTCTTCTGTCCAGGTCCTAAAAAGAGTCTCCCCGGAAACAGGCTCCCTTTTTATGGTCCAAGTCTAATTACTGTACAGGGGTAGTAGGATAGGTGTTTTATTGGCTTAGGGGTTTTAAGGTTTGCATGGTCTATGGTTTTACAGTTTTTATGTATATAGTTGGATTTTTAATAGTTATTTGGTTTTGGGTTTATTGCCAGGCTTCACTCACCTGACCTCGTGACCTTGATGACGCATGAAATTCAGATGGGGGAAGGAAGTGTTTTGTCCTCCTTCTAAACGCAGCGAATGAGTGACAGCGAGTATGCTTAAAGTTTGAACGGGCCGGCACAGACCCACTACCATGAAAAAAATAAGTCTAATTACAGGTTCTGACCCGTATGATATGAAGAACATACAATTTGGAGGATTTGCATGACGTCGAGGTGATGATATAATAAATGATCTGGTGCTGCAGATGTCTTATTACACTGTGAGCCAAATGAAAGCCTTGAAAAGCTTGGAGGTGTAATCCTACAACTATTTAGAATCTGGTCGGGTTTATAAAAAGGTATAATCAAAGGTCCATCAAATGCTTTTCTTCATGGAGATTTTTTTTTAAGTTGTAACATTAAACCTTTCTATCTTCATGGAGACCAAACCAGACCAAGTTAAGATAAGATAAGACTTTATTGATCTCACATAGGAGAAATTTACTTGCCCCAGTAGCTCCAGGCAGAGACAGTTTGGACAAGAAAGAAAGTGCCTGCAGGCAAGAATAAAATAAAATAAGTAATAATAAAATAAGTAATAATAATAAAAACAGTAACTAGGAGAGCAGTGAGAGTAGCGCTCCTTCTTGCACTGGGGGTGCAGAGGGTGAGAGGTATCGTCCATGATGGATGTGTATTTGGTCAGCACCCTCCTCTCAGCCACCTCCTCTACAGAGTCCAGGGGACAGTTACAGGTCAGATCTGGAGAGGCGACCCCGTTCAGAATCAGAATGCCTGTTTTTCTATGTATTTTTGAGCTCTAAAACCACCTCTAATTGAATCCATTTAATGTCATACTGTGGAACACTCCCGGCAGAGCAATGACATCTCCATAGAAACAAGCAGGTGACGGACCCTCCACCAGAAAAGTTACACAATGCACCTTTAGCTCTTCGTTAATGCGTGAAGAGTCCCTCAGTCGTCCAGGTAGAATCCATGATAAAAGGAGAAATTCAATTTGTCAACTGGACAAAGTGTTTGGTCGAAAACTTTTCGCCACTCATCCGAGAGGCTTCGTCAGCTCTGGTTCTCATGCTGGTTAGACCCTGTTTATATCTAGCTGCAGGGAGGAGCTACCTACACTGAAAAAAAGCTCTGAAAACTATCCCAGCTCCTCTGTCTCTTTTGTTTTAAGAATTCCTCTGGCGTCTAGTATTAGCATATCTATAAGCCCTAGGAGGCGCTCACTACACTGAAATAGCTCTGAAACAGATTAGTTGATAGTTTCAGAGCTATTTCAGTGTAGTGAGCGCCTGCAGCTAGATATAAACAGGGTCTAACCAGCATGAGAACCAGAGCTGACGAAGCCTCTCGGATGAGCGGCGAAACGTTTTCGACCAAACACTTTGTCCAGTTGACAAATTGAATTTCTCCTTTTATCTCTTCGTTAATGGTTAAAATTTCCATCCTATACCAAATACTACGGAAAGTATTGCAATATTGATACCTATTTAAACTTGGGCGGCGGTAGCTCAGTTGGTAGAGCGTTTGTCTACTGATGAGTGCTGCTGTTGTGTCCTTGGGCAAGACACTTAACCCCCCCCCCCTTTCCCAGTGTCTGCGGACACTAGTAGCCCCCATGACAGAAGTACATCAAAGCCAGTTGTGACGTGGAGGATCCATGGGGGCTGGTGCGTTGTGTTCTGGGCGGCAGATCTGCTTGGACCGCTGCCCCTGTGACCCAGAAATGGAGAGGTGGAAGAAGATGGATGGATGGACATACAGTGCCGTGAAAAAGTATTTGCCCCCTTCCTGATTTCTGTGTTTTTTGCATATTTATCACTCAAAACATTGTCAGATCATCAAACCAATTTTAATATCACACAGAAACAACCCAAGGAAAGACAAAATTCAGTTTTTGAATGATGATTCCATTTATTAGTGCACAAAAAAAATCTAAACCTATCTGGCCCTATGTGAAAAAGTAATTGCCCCCCCTTGTTAAATCACAAACTAACTGTGACTAACCACAGTTTTGAGAAAACTTAGTTCAGTTCTACATGCCACACCCACACCTGATTGTCACCACCTGTGTTGAATCAAGAAATCACTTAAATAGTTCCTGTCAAACAAAGTGAAGTTGGCTACAACATCTCAAGAACAAACACATCATGCCACGATCCAAAGAAATTCAAGAACAAATGAGAAAAAAAGTGATAGAAGTCTATAATTCAGGAAAAGGTTACAAAGCCATTCCCAAAGCTCTGGGGCTCCAGCGAACCACTGTCAGAGCCATTATTCAAAAATGGAGGAAACTGGGAACAGTTGCAACCCTTCCCAGGAGTGGTCGACCAACTAAGATTACTCCAAGAGTGCGACGACGGCTCATTCAGGAAGTCACAAAAGAACCTAGACGCACATCGAAAGAACTACAGGCCTCGTTGGCCTCAGTTAAGGTCAGTGTTCATGACTCCACCATTAGAAAAACACTGGCCAAAAATGGCATCCATGGAAGAGTTCCCAGGAGAAAACCACTGCTTTCACAAAAGAACACAAAGGCTCGTCTCACCTTTGCCAAAAAGCACCTTGATGACCCTCAAGACTTTTGGAGAAACATTTTGTGGACCGATGAGTCTAAAATTGAACTTTTTGGAAGGTCTGCAGCCCGTTTCATCTGGCGTAAAAATGGCACAGCATTTGATAAAAAGAACATGGTGCCCACAGTAAAGCATGGTGGTGGCAGTGTGATGGTCTGGGCCTGCTTTGCTGCCTCAGGACCAGGACAACTTGCTGTGATTGACGGAAAAATGAATTCTGCTGTTTACCAGAAGATCCTGAAGGAGAATGTCCGGCCATCAGTTCGTGCCCTCAAACTCAAGCGCTCTTGGATCATGCAACAGGACAATGATCCAAAACACACCAGCAAGTCCACCTCTGAATGGCTCAAAGAAAACAAAATTAAGGTTTTGGAGTGGCCAAGTCAAAGTCCGGATTTAAATCCGATTGAGATGCTGTGGTGTGACCTTAAACGGGCAGTTCATACAAGAAAACCCTCCAATATGGCAGAATTGAAACAATTCTGCATAGAAGAGTGGGCCAAAATCCCTCCCCAGCGGTGTGAAAGACTCATCACCAATTATCGCAAACGTTTGGTTACAGTTATTGCTGTCAAAGGAGGCTCAACTGGCTATTAGATTAAGGGGGCAATTACTTTTTCACATAGGGCCAGATAGGTTTAGATTTTTTTTGTGCACTAATAAATGGAATCATCATTCAAAAACTGAATTTTGTCTTTCCTTGGGTTGTTTCTGTGTGATATTAAAATTGGTTTGATGATCTGACAATGTTTTGAGTGATAAATATGCAAAAAACACAGAAATCAGGAAGGGGGCAAATACTTTTTCACGGCACTGTATTTCACCCTGACGTATTGAGGCCATCTTGCCTATGATCCAGAATACAGACTTCTCAAAGTTTGTTTGTATTAGTTTACTTCATGAATTTGATTGCACGGGCCTGGCTTCAAGAGTGAGGGAGGTTTGGTGACCAGACTGTACAGAGAGATCACTGTGGACTTGGCAGATAAGAGGCTATCATGATTTTTGCTCCATCCCAGCTTGAACTGAACATAAAAACGGCCCCATATTATGCTTTCTGATCTATGTTAATGCTGTTTCCTCATCACAAACACACCTGGAGTTGAGTTTTGTTTCATTCACACACGTTTAACACAGAAATGCCAAATGAGTTCTTTTCTCAAACAGAAAACACTCTGTTCCACTTTGTGATTGATGACTAAAACTCACAATAGTCAATTTCAGATCAAATAGTACCTTAAAGATCCCATGACATGGTACTTCTTGATGCTTTTATATGGCTCCTTAATGGTTCCTTAATACTGTAAATGAATCCTTCTTCAAAATCAACACTCAGTGCATGAGAAACAGAGATAAGATGAGAAAGAGTAATTTTTCTCTCTCTGGACACACCATAATGGGCGTTGTTGCTTGAATGCAAATGAGGAGAAAAGAGCTGGCCTATAGTAAAGGGTGGGGGCGTGGCCAAACGCTCCGCTCTGCGCTCTAGCTCTCAGCTGATCCATTTCCTTGTTTTTGCACGGGGGGAGAGATTTGAAGCGTTCCATTGAAAAATAAACACATTTCCACAGAAAATAAAATTAAACCACTGCTGTTCAAAGGTCCAGAGGCTCAGATAAAGGACTTCCGAGCCTAGAAACACTCGGACGTGCCTCCAGGCAAATAAAAAAACGCATTTCCCATTGCCTAGCGCATTCGCAGTCCAAACTCTCTGGGCGTGATTTACAGAGACGCTGAGTACAGACAGACGGGGGTGGAACTGCATTTGCATTTCTTTTTTCGATCTGACGTCAATAAGGTGCCTTGTTCAAAATCGCCCGTTTGAGCTCCGATTTTTTGTAAAACATTTGTTTTGCTAAACAGGGTAGGGGAGCTCACATTAACGTTCAAAAACCTCAGAAAGTGAAAATTTCATGCCATGGGACCTTTAAAAAAAAAAAAAGTTTCACCATTTTCACTTGAGAGTCAGTACTTTTTAATACAGTCAGGATACACCCAACACTAATATTATATTGGTTTGGTGATGAAATATTTACTTGACTTTGCCATGGATTCTATTGAGGGATTCTCCACATATCTTGAGTTAGTAACCAATAGTCGTGTAAATAATAATCAATTCGTATTGATGCATGGATCCTACAGCCGACGATCCAAATGCATCGATGCGTCCACAAGAGAATCCAATCGAATCGAATTTTTCTGTAATAAAATTTATTCAAAACATCATTAATACATAAAGTGAAAACTATGAACCATTGAATCGAATCGTATCGAATCGTGGGGAATTCTCAAGTATCGAAAATAATCGAATCGTTGGCTTAAGAAATCGTAGTAACCAAATTATATTGAGACAAAGATAATATCCACTAGCCGATACACAACACGGGATTCAGTCCATGAGACAAATTGAGATTTTAACACTTTTTTGTTCAATCCAAAACAAAAATCACAAGATACATTTTTGTCATCTTGTGGCAATTTAATCTCATCAGATCTGGCATGAGATCTTGTCCCATCCCTGCCAAAGTAATCTAAATTCTAAAACCAAAACTGCTACAGCTCCTATTGATACTTCATGTTGACATCACGCTGAGGGTATTCTACACACATCTCTATTGGAGGAATGCATAGCAGTTACCATGGTGACACAGTGCAAACAGAGTCAAAATGTTTTGAAATGGTACAGAAAATGGATTTAAACACATATTCAGGAGCCTGTGATCAATACGAGCGTTCATGGCCCTGTTTAGGTGTTTGATTTTCAATAAAAAGGTGAGAGTGATAAACTGAGAAACTGTTGGATAATGCTAGCTAGCTCGTGTGTTGTGAGAGACTTGCTTACGTGCACTACGTTCTTTATATTTGTTGTATTTAAACGAACAGTGCACAGAAAACACTGATCTCGAAGAGGAAAACTGCTACTAGCTACAAGCTCTTTTCTATCTGCAGTCCTTGGTCAGGTCCAGAACACATTAAACACATTAACTTTTTTTAAAATTAATTCTTATATACAGTAAAAATGCATCTTGTTAAAACTTTGTCCACAGAGATACAAAAATTTGTCCGGTTTTCTTGCCAGTATAGAACAGCATTGGCTACTCTCCAGTGACTGTATGGATTGCAAGTCGTGTTCCATTATTTATGATCCAAACACAGAGGATGAAGGCTCGTGTTGGCAGCCATGTTGGAGCATTTCTAATTCAGGAGGAAGTGCATTTGACCTTCAGTGATTACGGGCAGACACATGCACTGATTAAATGTATACACCCCTCCCCTTGTCCCCCTCCTGTGTACGTACAGGAGACATAATGACTTTTATATGTGACGCTCTGCATACACATGACCAAAGACCTCCCCACTGTCTCAGACGATGGGAGAGGATTCAGATTCAGAGTCATGTCATCCAAGAACCTTGTGCACTTTAAAGGAGAATTAACGTTTTTTACAATCTGAGCCTTATTTCGGTAATAAAACAAGTTGTTTTACTCACCCATAGCACTTTGGTGTCATTTGGAGCATTTCCGGAGATGTTTCAGATTAGTGATCCCCGTAATGTGAGTTCTCGGGGCAAATGTTTGCGGTCTCCAAATAACACAAACTTTAGCACTTTTCAAATCATAGAAGCTCGATGTCTTAGTCTACACTTTCGTTTGAGTCAAAAGTGGCCTGTAATCCGAGATTTATCCATAGTTTACAGCTTTGCGTTTCATGTTTGGGTCCCGAGAGCTGAGAGCGAAATAAGCTGTGACTCCGCACATGCGCACTGGCCTCCTCATCTACTTGAAACTATGGATAAATCTCGGATTACAGGCCACTTTTGACTCAAACGAAAGTGTAGACTAAGACATCGAGCTTCTATGATTTGAAAAGTGCTAAAATTTGTGTTATTTTGGTGACTGCAGCGTCGTGCCGCTAAACTAAAACATCTCCGGAAATGCTCCATATGACACCAAAGTGCTATGGGCTGAGTAAAATAACTTGTTTTATTACCAAAATAAGGCTCAGATTGTAAAAAACGTTAATTCTCCTTTAAGGATCGAGCAGTGAAAAGCATTAAGCAGTTTTACTTTTACTGGTTCCAAGAGATCTCCAGTCTGAAGACTCTTACGTTAGTTAACTTTTTAATGGTATTAAAAGGTCTGGTTTTATGCAAAAATACTCTTATGACCTTTAAGCCATGTTAAGGCTGCCAGACACTACACGATTTTTCAACAAAAAGCGTACACCATAGACACAAGGAGAATTTTATGAGATTTTAAATCTCCGAGATTGCAAAGACTGCTGCGGGATATCGCCGCGTACTCCAGGCTGTAAAGTTGTTAGCTCCTCAGCTGTTTCCTGTCTAGACTAAAACGACTTGCTCTGAGAGAGTGTGATTGATTTTTAATGCACAGAAGGCTGACGATAACGTACAGTACACAGTGTTGGGCAAGTTACTCAAAAACTGTAATGCACTACTTATTACTTGTTACTGTCATTTTAAAGTAATGCCTTACATTACAATATTACTCTAAATAAAAAGTAAGGCATTACACTACTTTTGCATTACTTTAGTTACTCTCGCCAAAATGACTGGAAATAAGGATTTGGCAATCTACAGTGCAAATGTGTCATGACTTTCACCTGCCATCCAGGAGGTTTTGGTATACAATATAGTCGGCAACGAGCCTTCTCACCTCTCGTGGCTGGAGATTCTCTGGTCGGGTCAACATCAGTTTCGGCTGCTTTGTTGGGGTTGTATCGTTCCCTGTCCCATCCCCTCCTTTCCTGACTGTGCTATGGCACCTCTGCAAGTGCTTCGTCAAATTGCTTGTACTACATTTCGACGTGGAAAGAGGTTTGGGATTCACACACAGTGTGCATTTAACTAAATGTTCTTGGAGTCCTTATTTTGAATGAAGTAATGCACAGAAGGCTGACGATAACGTGCAGTACACGGGAAGTGGAGTCTGATCGCTAACATGCAGCTCCGCCCTGAAGTCATCCACTGCATGGATGTAAAACAGACACACGTGAGGACTCGGCTTTTTACATTTAAGAACAATTCAAATTGGATTAAAAGCGATATTTTGTGGTCTGGGTGTCATTATTTGCGGAGGACAGTTTCTATGGATAATATGGAGATGCTGCAGTTTAATTGTGCAGTTTAATGAAAGGAGAGTAATAAAGTCTTCATTATTTTCTTCAATCTTCATTATTTTTGCTGTTTACTGAGTTTATATCTTGCGCCCCTGATGGTCTGTTTTATTGGCTCTTACCGTAACATTGCTGATATTTGGTGGTTACGATATGTCAGAGCAGAACTCGGGGAGAAGCAAATCGCAGCCAAAATCAGACAAATTCTCCTGTAGTGTGTGGCAGCCTTTAGAATGTTGTTACCTCATCAAATACATACCTTTGTTTCATTCACACGTTTGAGTAATCTCTTATTATTATTATTATTATTATTAGTCTGTCTCCAAAGCTCAACATGCTCTCTTCTCCCTTGTGATGTCATGAAGTGGTAGTTAAAGTTTAACTGCTACCTTTTTATCTTTAGTCCTGTACAGATCAGATCAGTGTTTTCTGTTTGAGAGAAGAACTCAGTATGCAGGATTTGTGTGTTAAACATATTCATCATCAAACCGCTGGTGTGAACACTAATCCTATATAAATCCTATATAAATCCTATATAAATATTCACACCTCCCCGGGCCAGTAGCCACATCCCCCTTCCCCTTCACACGGACCCAACCCAGCACCAGCCCCCCTCCACCCCCCACCTCCACCAGCCCCTGCAGTCCACCCCAGTCCCCCCCTCACTCCCCCTCTCCATCACACCAGACGAGGTGAGGAGGGAACTTAGGCGGCTCAACCAGAGGAAGTCCACAGGTCCTGATGGTATCTGCCCCAGGCTGCTGAGAACCTGTGCAGACCAGCTCTGTGAGGTTCTCTGCTACATGTTCAACCTGAGCCTCAGCCTGGAGAAGGTCCCCGTCCTGTGGAAGACCTCCTGTGTGGTCCCGGTTCCCAAAACAACAAACGCCAGGGAACCGGCCCACTACAGACCAGTCGCCTTGACCTCCCACCTCATGAAGACCATGGAGAGGGTGATCCTTAGCCACCTCCGCTCTGTGGTGAGCCCCACCCTGGACCCGCTGCAGTTTGCCTACAAGCCAAACGTAGGAGTAGAGGACGCCGTCATCTACTTGCTGCAGCGGGCGCTCACCCACCTAGAGACCGCCGGGAGTGCTGTGAGAGTCATGTTCTTTGACTTCTCCAGCGCCTTCAACACCATCAGGCCGGCGCTGCTGCGGGGGAAGCTAGAGGATGCGGGAGTTGATGGACATCTCGCTGCCTGGACCATCGACTACCTCACTGACCGTCCACAGTACGTGCGACTGCGCGGCTGTGAGTCAGAGGTGGTAGTCTGCAGCACGGGGGCTCCCCAGGGAACTGTCCTCTCACCCTTCCTCTTCACCATATACACCTCGGACTTCACATATAACATGGACAGCTGCCATCTCCAGAAGTTCTCTGACGACTCGGCCATTGTGGGCTGTGTGTCAGAGGGGAACGAGCTGGAGTACCGCTCGGTCATCAGTGACTTTGTGGACTGGTGTGGGCGCAACCACCTGAGCCTTAACACCAGTAAGACAAAGGAGCTGGTGATCGACTTCAGGAGGAGACCACTACCTCACTCACCGGTGAACATCCAGGGGCAGGACATAGAGACTGTGGACAGTTTCAAGTACCTGGGTGTTCACCTCAACAATAAACTGGACTGGTCCCACAACACCAACGCCCTGTACAAGAAGGGCCAAAGTCGCCTCCACCTCCTGAGGAGACTGAGTTCCTTTGGAGTGTGCAGGCCTCTGCTCAAGACTTTTTATGACTCTGTGGTGGCCTCTGCTCTCCTCTACGCTGTCGTCTGCTGGGCCCCGAGCAGCACAGAACGGGACAGAAAAAGACTCAACAAGCTGGTCAAGAGGGCCAGCTCTGTCCTGGGCTGTCCTCTGGACTCTGTAGAGGAGGTGGCTGAGAGGAGGGTACTGGCCAAATTCACGTCCATCATGGACGACACCTCTCATCCTCTGCACCGGACTGTAGAGGAGCTGAGCAGCTCCTTCAGCAGCCGACTGAGGCACCCCCAGTGCAAGAAGGAGCGCTACCGCAGATCCTTCATCCCCACCGCCATCAGACTGTATAATTCTACTGTATAGTCCTAGCGTGCAATATCGTTTTCCCAATGTGCAATATTGTTGTTTTTTCAATACTCCTATCGTGCAATATCGTTTTTCCAATTTTTTTCAATACTCTCCCTGTCACTGTTTTTTATTATTATCACTACTATTATTATTATTCGATTTATTACTTATTTTTTTAATTATTATTATCACCTATCTTTATGCCTTTTTTTGCCTGCATGCACTTGTCTTCTTGTTCAAACTGTCCCTACCTGGAGCTACTGTGACAAGTAAATTTCTCCTGTGTGAGATCAATAAAGTCTTATCTTATCTTATCTTATCTTATATGGCGGAAACACAGTATCATGTATATTGTTAAAGGGATAGTGCGTTGTTTTTTTTAAAATGTTAATCTGTATGGGTTTCCTTCTAAAAGTTACGTGTGTTGACACCGGCTTACCTCCGACAGTCTCAGCTGATCCCGGTTCGGCACGCTTTCTCAAGCCCACATAGGTAGGTCCGGTAACTTCTCTGGAACATGAAATAAAGCTTGTTTTTCTTCTCAAAACAAAACATTTGTCCGAAAGGTGATATATTTGCGTCCCAAACAGTTGTCAGCGAAACATCGATCAGCGAACTTAGCGATCGCGTATTGTGTCTGCCGACTCGTATCACTGCACTCACGTTAGCTGTATTAGCCTGTTAACCTTTAGCGGAAGTGTACGTCAGATGCCACAAGGGGAAGTTTAGAAGTGAACAGGCTAATAGAGCTAACGTGAGCGCAGTGATACAAGCCTGCAGACACAATACGCGATCGCTAAGTTCGCTGCTGGATGTTTTGTTGACAACGGCATAGGGCGCGGCGGTGTTGGAGTCATTGATGCGTGTCAGAATCAATCATCATGAGGCTAGTTTTTTTCACTTGTATTGGACTGGATTACCCACAGAATGGACTTTTACGCACATGGAATGAATTTCAGATGAGATGAAGGCAAAGGTAAGACAAATGTTCACTTTGGCTTGATTTCATTGCTACTTGTTTCTTGGCTGCTTGCTTGGTGATAGCTGGTGATAGAACCTTGAGGCAGGCAAACGCAATTCTTGGCGACAGTTCTCACGTACTGAACAGTGAAAACGTCCTCCTAAATTCTGGAAGGAGATTCAGCCTTCCTCTGTGCAAATACAATCGCTACAAGCACTCCTTCGTCCCCATATCTATGAAGCTACTTAATAACCAGAGAAGATCACTGATTGCCTGGACCCTTGTAGTTACCGTTTGGGGTTTTGTTTTGTTTTTTGAGTGAATGTGTTTGGCTTGAGGACTGATTTTATATTTATTTATGACTGGATGAATGTGTATTATGTACTCCTTATATAGTGGTGGTGCGTGGTTTGTGTGAAGGGTAATGATGGTGGGGATGGGGAATGATGGGAATGTTAGTGGGGATGCTGGAGCGGGTGATGGTTTAGGGGGAGGGTCGGAGGTGCGAGTGGGAACACCCAATACGTCTATGTCTGTGCCAACATCGCTATCTTTTATCTGATGTCGTGTATGTATTTTGTATGTCTGTATGTATGTATATTTCTGTCTGTACTGCAACCTTCCCTTACCTCCAAGACAAATTCCTCCCTGGTGGAGACTAATAAAGAAACCTAACCTAACCTAAAGTGGCTGGTATCGTTGTATTCACCACGGAACTAGCTTTCTGTAGATATATGGTTTGTTTGGATTGTTCGGAGCTTCTCTTTGCTTTGAGGCAGGAGCAGTGGTGAAAATAAAGCGGTGCACACCGGAACGCAGCAACGGTATAAAATTCACAGCCGGTACGCAAGAGAGGGTTTGTAAGAGAGGGTTTATGCTGCTTTTTTCCACATACAGTAGGCCTAGGTAGGCAGCAGCATTTACGTAGGCCCACAAAAATAGGAAATAATTAAGTATATTAAAAAAGTTATTTATCTATGAAAAAGGTGTAAAACGTAAAAAAAAAACATGTAAAACAAGTGTTTTTTTTTTTAATGGTGAAGTGATGCACTGGACATTATAGCACCTGTAAGAAATGAAAACTACTTCCACCACTGGGCAGGAGTTATAAGTTTGACAGTTGTTTTTTGATTTATGAGGATTTAGAGGGCTGCTGTTTGAGATGTGGCGTGCTGCGCTGAAAATGGAGTGGCTACATTGTTTGCTGTTCTTCTGCTGATTCCAGCGGTGTATATCGTGATAGCATAGCCCTGGGTATGTTGTATCTCCATATGTACCCACTTACAGGGGAGCTAGGATCCAAAACCGGGGGCAGTGGGGTTAAGGAGGAGACTGAGTGGAAAGGAGGAGTGTCATTAGGAACAGTGTGAGCGGTCAAACAGATATTCGCAGTTCAAACTCGATCCCTGCAGACAGGTGTTTGTAAATCACTAAAACCTGTCTGTAATGAGGGCAATCACTGTTTTTTGATCTAGTTTTGGCAGTGACATTGCCAAAGAGGACTGGGGAAAGTAAACAACACTGCCAAAACACCATATACACAATTTAGGAGCAAAAAAAAAAAAATACCCATATTGCTTTAGTGTTCAGCTCCACTTTAAATGCAGTCCTCGCGAGACACTTGTGAGCAAACAGGCTGCAGTGGGATTAGGATTCAGGCGAGCTGCTGCAGTAATTTGAACTGCTCTGACGCAAAGCCACATTTCTGTAACCTCCAGAAGTCACCTCAGCTCACTCCAATCCTGTTAGCCCGACCTGAAGGAGACTCCACACAAGCACGGCTAACAGAAGAACAGGTCAGCGGTGTAACCCAGTCCAACGAAAGACTGCAATTTATCAACTGACAGAAGAGGGGGAATCACATACGGTTTTATTTCGAATGAAAGGGTACGCTTTGGTTTGTGTGCCGCTCTGTTTGAAAGAAAAAATGCATTAATGTGACATTGCCTGGGATACATATAGGGTGTTTTCACACTTGGTCCCTTTCAGCGTTTAAAGCGAACTCAGATCGCTAACTGAGCATTATAGGTTTATATGTGAACACTCTAAGCGCACTCAGACCCCTTTAAAACGAACCGAACTGAGACCATCTCGGGAGGTGGTCTCAGTACGGTTCGCTAAAAGGTCCGCGGTACGGTTCGCCTAACCTGCGCAGTGTGTACACATAACGCTCCGGGTTCACTTCGCCTTTTGTGCAGTTTTATTACCTTCTAAGCATCCCGTAGACGGCGACACGGGGACAAAAAATAACAATACAGGACTCTTTCGAGGCCATGTAATTGGAATGAGTACACTTTAAATCCTTTAACGAGGATCCATTGGAGGGCAAGTCCGGTGCCAGCAGCCGCGGTAATTCCAGCTCCAATAGTGTATATTAAAGTTGCTGCAGTTAAAAAGCTCGTAGTTGGATCTCGGGTCTGAGCTGACGGTCCACCGCGAGGCGGGCCCCCGTCTGTCCCCCGTCTGTCCCAGCCCCTGGCTCTTGGCGCCCCCTCGATGCTCTTGGCTGAGTGTCCCGCGGGGTCCGAAGTGTTTACTTTGAAAAAATTAGATTGTTCAAGGCAGGCACGGTCGCCTGAATACTGCAGCTAGGAATAATGGAATAGGACCACGGTTCTATTTTGTGGGTTTTCTCTGAACTGGGGCCATGATTAAGAGGGATGGCCGTCACAGAGAATCCCAAGGAGTGAAGGTCTCAGAGCTCTAGAGAAGCTACAGTGTGAACAGAAAGAGGACTGAGGCTCCATCAGAGCTTAAGTGGACCAGAAAGAGAACTTGGTCCTCTTTCACAATGTGAACACAAACAGAACTGAGTTTGTGTTCTCTTGGTCCCCTTGTTGGTCCACTTTTAGGGGACTGAGTTCGGTTCGCTTAAAGGGGACTATATGTGAAAACACCCATAGTCACTTCTCCTTTTACAAAGATACAAAGAGTCTGTAAGTTCAGTTGATTGACAGGTGGATTAGCCAATGAGGGACACATAGGGTCTGTCTGTATCAAAATAAATATGGCTGCTTATGAGGGAAAAAAAGAAAGGAAAATAATGTATAGGAGGATGTCATGGGTTTTTATTGAAGAAAAAGAAATTATATGGAAATTATAGAGAAAAAATAAACAGATCTAAATTTACAATCTGTAGCAGTCCTTAGAACGCTCTTCCCCTTAACGCACAACTTCTGTGGAGGTGGGAGGCTTCTTTTTTAGTACGAGGTTATTTCTCTACTAATAGAAATACATACATTCCCCCATGAATACAAAAAAACAAAACAAAAACCAAACCCACAAATATTACCATAAACAAAAATATCCTAATAATAGGCTCTAAGATTATAAGATAAACAGTCATGTGGAAAAAATTAAAAATTAGGACACCCTTTGAAAGCCTGTGTGTTTTTGGAACATTCTTTAACTATATTAATACAGTAAGATTAAAGTAATATCACAATTAACACTGAAGAAAAGACTTTTCAAGATCATGAAAAAAATAAAATAAAATGTTGCAGACAAGTGCATATTTCAAGTGAGAACCCTATCACCTAATAGCTAGTGTGACCGCCTTTGGCTGAAATAACTGCAGTGAGACGCTTCTTGTAGCCATCTACCAGTCTCTGGCATCGGTCTGAGGAAAGTTTGCCCCACTCCTCAATACAGAATTCTTTCAGTTGTGTGATGTTTCAGGGGTTTCTTGCATGTAGAGCCCATTTCAAGTCAACCCACAGCATCTCCATGGGATTAAGATCTGGGCTTTGACTTGGCCATTCCAGAACTCTCCATTTTTTAGTTTTCAGCCAGTCCTTGGTGGATTTACTTGTAGATTTTGGGTCATTGTCGTGTTGCAGGGTCCAGTTCCGCTTCAGCTTTAATTGTCTTACAGATGGTCTCACATGTTCCTCCAGCACCCTCTGATATACAGTGGAATTCATGGTGGATTCTATGATGGTGAGCTGGCCAGGTCCTGCTGCAGCAAAGCAGCCCCAAACCATGACACTTCCATGTCCATGTTTCACAGCTGGTATGAGGTTCTTTTCCTCGAATGCTGTATTTGGTTTACGCCAAACATGTCTTCTGTTCTGGTGTCCAAATAATTCAATTTTAGACTCATCTGTCCACAGAAACTTCAGTCTGGCCTTGATGTTTTAGTTAGAGAGCAAAGGTTTCCTCCTGGCACACCTCCCATGCACGTTGAAGTTGTGCAGTCTCTTTCTGATTGTAGAGGCATGCACTTTCACATCAACAGTAGCCAGAGTGTGTTGTAGATCCTGCGATGATGTTTTGAGGGTTCTTGGAGACTTCTTTTAACATCTTGCGGTCTGCTCTTGGGGTGAACTTGCTTGGACGACCAGACCTGGCCATGTTGGCAGTTGTTTTGAAAGCCTTCCACTTGTACACGATTTTCTGGACAGTGGAATGGCTAATTGCAAAATCTTTGGAGATCTTTTTAAATCCCTTACCAGACTCATAAGCTTCTACAGTTTTCTTTCTGAAGGCTTCAGACAGATGTTTTGCTCTCGCCATGGTACTCACTCTCACTTCACCAGTCAGGACCACACCAAACTAAATGTCTGTGGTTTAAATAGGATAACCCTCCTTCAAAACGATGTGTAACCACCTTCTTATCATGTGCACCTGGTATGGTACACCTGTGTGTGATTTGAGCCATTTTAAGTGTAAATAAGTGTGGGGGTGTCCTAACTTTTAGAACAGTTAGAATATGCATTTTTCTGCAATTACATTTTACAGATGATCTTAACAATTAATTTGTTCACTTTTAATTGTTTAGTTATATTACTTTAATCTCTCAGTATTGTTAAAATTGAGGTTAAATATCCATAGATCCAAAAATGTTACAAAAATACACTTTCTTTCATAGGGTGTCCTAACTTTTCCACATGACTGTATAGCCTTTATTTTATTTATTTTTTAATTTATATCCTTTTATTGTCCCCGAAGGGATTTGTCCTCTGCATTTGACCCATCCTTTATTCAGGAGCAGTGGGCATCACATGACTGCGCCAGGGGACCATCTCCATGATCTTACTGCTTAGGCTTGGTCACAGAGCTGGAGGATTTTACCTATGGTGCATGTTTTTGGGTTGATGGGGGAAACCGGAGTGCCCGGAGGAAACTCACCCAGACACGGGGAGAACATGCAAACTCCACACAGAAAGGCCCGGGCGACCTGGGGAACCTTCTTGCTGTGAGGCATGAGTGCTAGCCACTCAGCCACCGTGCCGAAAACAGCAATTTGTTACTCGTGACGTTACACATACACACCCCCAACGCGAAGACTGCGGCACTTGATTTGGCCGACTGACACACACAGAGGAGTCGGCGGACAAGGGAAAAAGTTTGTAAATGGAACAATGGCTATGGCGAGTAGAAATGTTTGAGCAACAAGTGTGCACCCTGACCGTTGCAAACACTATTGAAGAAAATAAAGCTTTCAGGTGCACACACACGCTCACATAAACACTGAAGTTAGTCAATTGTTATATTGCTTATATTACTTAATATTGAAGGCACTGACTTGTTATTTCATTTAATCGTATAAACACAGAAGTCACATCTTTTATATTACTTAAACAATGGAATTATACAAATGTTTTAATGCTTATGCTGATAAATGTTTCATATTGTCTGCACGGGTGTTAGACAGAGTGCAGTTGTGTCTCTTCTGGAATGTGGGCAGGCTGACCGGAGGCCGGAGACAGAGATAAGGAGTGAGGGGGGAGTCTCTCACAGCTGCAGTCCCATGGGAAAGTGAGGATGAGCCCGGGCTGAACCTGATCATCATATTATTTGCATGTTCATAAACTGTATGTAATATCTGTCTGAGGGAAATGGGGGGTTGTCACTTCTTATGGGTAAAAACCACAAAATATTTTATCGGAAGTGCCATTTAGACAGGTTAGACGGCGTTTGGGGGGCTTAAAAACGCAAAAAACTGAAACCTCCCTCCAAAGTGGAAAACTTGAATACGCTCCGCCGTAGCGTTTTCGTCTACACTGCCCAAGACGCAAAACTCTGGTCAAATCTGCTGACGTTGCGTACGTGTTTACGCCACATCGGTCCATATATCAGTGTACTTTGTTTGGCAGGACTCCCAGTCCACACCTTGTTGCGCCTTCGTTGCTTTCTAGTCTAACGTGGTCTGAAGCAATAGTTGAACGAAGTCTGACCACACACATTTTTTTTGCTACCAGTAGCCATGTTTTGTTTTGCTTTTCGCGGCGCAGATGAGAAGAAGGAAGATTCTACGCATGAGCGCGGACATAGTGATAATGTATCACAGCACCACCTAGCCGCCTGGCATGCATACCCAATCCAATTCCACACACGTTTGCATCACCGTATGCACGCAGATTTCCTCCCGAAAATGCTCGTCTTAACGTGGAATAAAAAGTGAAGATGCGACCCCACTTTTGTGTCTTCTGTTCAGACCGTCATCATATAAACTTAGCCTTAAACACTTTTTTTGGCTTTCTACCATGTTATAACATTGTTCTCTCATCAAAAACCTGAAGAGGTTATAGATGTCACCCATGCATGCTTGAGTAATTTATTTTTTTTAGTTTTTTCAAACCCTGCTTATGTTTAGCTGTAAGATTCTGTCCAATGCTCTGCCCACAAGCCTACGTCACCCACGCTTCCACACGACAATTCTCCATAAATATACAAAAACATGATACAGAACTGCACACAGCAACTTTTGCATACCCAATCCAATTCCACACACATTTGCGTCACTGTATGCATGCAGATTTTCTCCCGAAAACGCTCGTCTAAACGTAGAATAAAAAGTGAAGACGCAGGCTATAAACATAGCCTAAGTCGTATGTAGATTGTACGCACCAGTGCAGAAATTTGGCATAAATTTAGAAATTAGAAATATTGTTAAGGAAATAAACTTTTGGTAAATTTTAACCTTTTTGAATCTTGGTCGTCTCTGGATAGAATGCGCAATATACAACACTATGCAAGGAAAACTTGGGGATAGTGGTAAACGGCCAAGCACTCCTCATCACTATGGCCTCCCCGCTTTGGTTGATGGAATTACTCTGTCACACAGGAGGCAAAAAAACATCACACATTTCTGCATAATCAATAAGCAAAGCATTAAATTCCGTTCATCTGAGGAGAGAGAAATGTTCCTTCGTCTCACATGAGTCACCGAAATGATCTGATTGCACAGTTCTGTCTTGATTTTTGGACTCTTGCTGTGTAAAATTTATCACTGAATTGCTGTAATAGAACATCACACCAGCCAGAGGATACACAGAACTGATGAGATTAAAATCAGTTAAAGTCTGATATAAAGGCAAGACTAATCTATGAAAAGCAGTGTTGTTTAGTTATTTTGGTACAAATGAAAAACAAAAAAAAGAAAAAATCTGCTACTTCTGTGATGACATTTAGGCCAAGGACAAGCATGTATTTTGCCCTACGTGAGTGTAATTCAATCTGGTGATAGAGGTAAATTCTCCTTGAATAAACCCTATGCATATGCAACTGTTTTACCCTTGGATCTGCATCAGTGTGGTCAGGTCTGGACTGGAACAAAAAAATGGCCCTGGCATTTTTGGCTTAGACCGGCCCCTCATAATTCGTCCTGATTTAGTCCTGGTTCAGACCTGATTTAGTCCTGATTTAGATCTGATTAGTCCTGGTTTAGTCCTGGGTCAATCCTGATTTAGTCCTGGTTCAGACCTGATTTAGTCATGATTTAGATGTAATTAGTCCTGGTTTAGTCCTGGTTCACTCATTTAGTCCTGGTTTAGTCCTGGTTCAGACCTGATTTAGTCCTGATTTAGATGTAATTAGTCCTGGTTTAGTCCTGGTTCACTCATTTAGTCCTGGTTTAGTCCTGGTTCAGACCTGATTTAGTCCTGATTTAGACCTGATTAGTCCTGGTTCAATCCTGATTAGTCCTGGTTTAATCCTGATTTAGTCCTGGTTTAGTCCTGATTTAGACCTGATTAATCCTGGTTTAGTCCTGGTTCAGTCCTGATTTAGTCTGTGTTTAGTCCTGGTTCAGACCTGATTTAGTCCTGATTTAGATGTAATTAGTCCTGGTTTAGTCCTGGTTCACTCATTTAGTCCTGGTTTAGTCCTGGTTCAGACCTGATTAGTCCTGGTTTAGTCCTGGTTCAATCCTGATTTAGTCCTGGTTTAGTCCTGGTTCAGTCCTAAATTGCGGGCCGGTCTCTAAGTAAAAAAAAAAAAAAAAAAGAAGAAGAAGAAGGGCATCGGCCCCTAGGACAGTCGGCCCACCGGGAAAATGCCCGGTATGCCCAATTACCAGTCCAGGTCTGCGTGTGGTGCATATTTTCTATTGCCTGGTGAATCATGGTGTACACTATGTGCCCATTTCAAGTGACCCTCAACAACCATTTCCTCTTGGATTTTTGTCTTCCCTTTGTCTGTTCCATTATCTTAGCTGTTGCTCACAGCTCTTTGTCTGCACAATTTGCCTAAAACAGATGATTCATACCGGTGCCTGGAGGGGACACAAAGCAGCCTTGTTTATTTTAAGGTCTGGATAATCCATTTGTGTTTGCCAGGTAAGCACTCAATGCCACAGACCTGTCCACTAACTCCAAAGGGAACAGGTTTGAGCAAATAATGGAAAACTAGAGGTCATGTTTTACCGTTAAACATGGAATCTTTACTATGAATGTAAAGACGAACTTGAGCTACAGTGTGTCTGATACTTGAGCACCCTGACATCACCTATATATAACTAGTGTTTTCTTCAGAAATCAAATCCAAATTGTACCTGAACTACACTTTTTATCCATAAGGCCAATCTCACAAAAAAGCAATTCACCAAAAAAAATTCACTTTCTCTGGGCCTATGCCCCATTTTAACATCTCTTTATGTAATGCACTGGGCTTGAGAGCACATTTAAAAGATAAAAAATATTCTAAATCTACAATATAGTTAAAAATCATGAGCTGCAATAAATACCCAGGAGAATGAAACACTTTAGTACTTTGCATCCATAATGAGTCCTAGTTATTAAACCTTTTACAGCTTGAATCTTATCGTACTGCCAAAAAAATCACCAAAACTCTCCCATTAGTGTAAAGTGCATGCGATAATTATTGACCCCCCCAAAAATATTCCAGCTTTCATATTGAATGATAAGTCCATCCATCCATTTTCTTCCGCTTATAAGATAAGAGATAAGATAAGACTTTATTGATCTCACACAGGAGCAACAGTCTAAGCAGATCTGCCGCTCAGATCTCCCTGCACCAGCACCTATAGATCCTCCTGCCCGGCCACCAGATGCTCGCTGTTGAGCACCCACCCCAGGCCTGGCTCCAGGTCGGGGCCCCCAGTAACTGCTCTTATTCTGACCCGTCCCAGAATCACCTGAGGTTTGGTATTCCTGCTGACCCAGAGAGTGACTCACACTCTTCGAACTTTATCTTTTCAATAAAATCCATTCCCATTCTGTTTTAGTTTGCCTTTTTTAAGCCCTAAACACCTGTACATGTCAGCATTTACGTGCATAACCTCACAAAACTACAGCCGCCTGTCAGTGCGAGGACGGCCACACCGGCAGCTCCGGTATGTTTCTCAATGGGAAAGCCGATGAAACCTGACTGTGCACGTGTGGTGCCCTGTTGCTTGAGGAGGTTTGTAACTCACATAATAAAAAATAAGCACTCGCGTATTTGCCTTTATCAATTTATAAATTCTATAACAAAAATATTATTTTTCTCTGTGGTTGACTTTCAATAGTGGTTAAAATAGTTCCTGTTCTCCTCTCGAGCTGCTGGCACTGCTTCCCCCGCCGTGCTGCTACAGGCGGCAAGATAAACCTGATTGCAGGAGGAAGGGAGGAGAGATCAGGATAAATGCATTAAGCTCAAATTTAATAATAAAAAAGTGCATTTAATAATACATAAATTCATCAAATGAATAATTTCTTAAATATAAACTGGCTACAACAGCACGTTTATCCACTACAGGTCTACAGGCTTGTATTTGCCGTCTAGACAGGCTGTTCACAGCAAACACAAGGATTTAATAGTAAATTTCAAAGCACTAATTTACAGTCTTTCTGGACCTGGGCTCTTTCAAACGATACGAAACTGTCCCATGGACATGTGCTGATGGTAAATGCACAAATACAACGATAGATGCATGCTCTATGTATTTTTATGGGAATATGCGCGTACACTCACTTAGCCTCAAAAAATAGGTTGGATTTTATTTTCTGAAATCTACTTGCTGCTCCATACACACGCCTAGCGTGGGCAGTGTGGCTTTTCTCATTCAATTTTAATGCATTCTAAAAATACGTATGATACAGTACACTATGAGAATCTTTTGGGATTACTTGGATTTCTGCATAAATTGGGTATAAAATGTGTCCTGATCTTCATCTAAGGCACAACAATAGACAAACACATTCTGCTTGAACTAATACTGCACAAAAATTATGTTTTCAGTTTTTCATTGAATACAACATGTACAAATTCACAGTCCAGGGTGGAAAAAGTATGTGAACCTGGATTTAATAACTGGTTGACCCTCAGCAATAACCTCAACCAAACGTTTCCTGTAACCGCAGATTAGACCTGCAGAACGGTCAGGAGGAATTCTGGACCATTCATCTTCACAAAAGGTCATGAGGTCATGCCAGAACATCTCACCCGGGTTGTAGTCAGGAATCTGACTGGGCAACTCCAGAAAATGTATTTTCTTCTGTTTGAGCCATTCTGTTCTTGATTTGCTTTTATGCTTGGGGTCGTTTTCTGTTGCATCACCCATCCTTGTTTGAGCTTCAGTTGGCGGAGAGATGGTTTTAGGTTTTCCTGCAAAATGTCTTGGTACAATTTAGAATTCATTTTTCCGTCTATGACAGCAATCTGTCCAGTCCCTGAGGCAGCAAACAGCCCCAAACCACGATGCTCCCTCCACCATATTGCACAGCTGAATGAGGTTTTGATGTTGGTGTGCTGTGCCTTTTTTCCTCCACACATAGCGTTGTGTGTTCCTTCCAAACAACTCAGTTTTTCATCTGTTTCATCTGTCCACAGAATGTTTTGCCAGTACTGCTGTGGAACATCCAGGTGATCTTTTGCAAACTTCAGACGTGCAGGAATTTTTTTATTTGACAGCAAGAAGGTTCCGGGTTCGATCCCCGGGTCGCCCGAGCCTTTCTGTGTGGAGTTTGCATGTTCTCCCCGTGTCTGGGTGGGTTTCCTCCGGGCACTCCAGTTTCCCTCAACAACCCAAAACATGCACCATAGGTACTCCAGCTTAGGTCCTGACCAAGCCGAAGCAAGAAGATCATGGAGATGGTCCCCGGGCGCCCTAATGTGTGTGCTGCCCACTGCTCCTAATATATGTATATATATATATATATATATATATATATATATATATATAGGATGGGTTAAAATGCAGAGAAGAATTTCTCCAGTGTGAGATCAATAAAGTTCACTTCTTCTTCTCTCATGAACTCCATTCATGTTTAAGGTTTTACGTATTGTAGAGATATCAACAAAAATGTTAGCATGTGCCAGAGAGTTTGCTGACACTAGGATTCCTTCTCACCTCATTGAACATTCTGCACTGTGATCTTTACAGGACGACCATGCGTAGGGAGAGGAGTAATAGTGTTGACCTTTCTCCATTTGTAGACAGTCTGTCTTACTGTAGACTCCTGGACATCTACGCCTTCAGAGATACTTTTATATCCCTTTCCAGCTTTATGTAACTTAATAATTCTTGATCGCAGATCTTCTGAGAGTTCTTTTGTGCGGGGCATCGTTCACATCAGGCAATCCTTCTTGAAAACAGCTTTCTTAAAACTAGTGTGACTTTTTATAGGGCAGGGCAGCTTTAACCAACACCTGCAAACCCATCACATTCAGTGGACCCCAGGTTGGCTGACACTTGGCTCTGATTCGTTCTTGGAGAAGTCATTAGCCTAGGTCAGGGGTGGGCAATTATTTTTCCCCAGGGGCCAAATGAGAAGCAGAAAATATTGTGGAGGGCCGGGCCAAAAGTTTGAAGCCTACTCTGGTTATTAATTTTATTCCTACGTTGAAATCAGTAAATGGCATTGTTTACAGAAGCTGGTAAGTTCTGTGTTATTATTCAGTAATAAGAGAGTGAGGTTTTACAAAAGCTGAATTTATTCAGTAAAATAATTAAAAACAATGGTAAATGTGAAACATTTGTAACTCTTTTTCAGTCACATTAACCCCACGATGCTTTCTGAGTTTAACTTTAACTTTATATTAAGACACCACAATGTCTTTGTTTGCCAAATAATATAAAACAAGATATGTCACATTTTTTGACCAACTGCCAAACTGTGTAGAAAGTCAAAGTTAGCATGTTTAGTGGTTTTTTTCTTGATCAGTGAGAGAAATCTAGCCTCTGTTGAGCTTTAACAAGTGCATCAAAATCAGGTTCATGTTTGAGGTGGAGATGTGAAGCACGTCCGACCGGTGATCATCAGTACAAATGCATTATGTACAATTTTGAAAGTAGGTTTTATTTTCTTAATTCCAAGCAACCTTTCCGTATTTGGCCCCCGGGCCTTGAAATGCCTGGGTCTAGCCTAGGGCTTCACATACTTTTTCCACCCTGCATGTTGTATTCAATGAAAAACTGAAACCATATCGTTTTTGTGCAGTATTAGTTCAAGCAGAATGTCTGTTTTTGTGACTGAGATGAAGATCAGGACACATTTTATGCCCAATTTATGCAGAAATCCAAGTAATCCCAAAGGTTTCACATAATTTTCCTAATATTAGTGATGTGACATTTGTGAAGGAGTAGGCTCTTTTGAAAGGTTCCTTAACGTGAACGATAAGAACCGGATCTCAGTTTTGAAACGAGCGGAATCTTTTTATTTCTAGTTTTTGTTTTTTAACTGATTAATGCTGAACCGACATAAGAATCAGCAGAGAAGCAGAAGAGACACAAGTGAGAGCTACAGTATACGCACAAAAACATTCGGTTTCTGGCATCATAATAACAGTTGTTTTTAAATGTATTATTATTGTTGTGTTTTTACATTCTGTATAACTTCAATCTGTAAACACACCCCCACTTTCAATTTGAACCGTTTTAAACAAACCTGAGCCTTTGTCATTCCTGTGATTAGTTTGTAGATAAAGTGAGTTCTCACATTGGCTTCTGTCATGTAAATAAATACAAAAAGAGCCGTTGTTTTGAACTCTTCACATTTCAGATCTCAAAAAAGAGTCGAAAGTCCCATCACTACATATCATAACTTTTATAGTATAGTAGCCTACACATAAATATATAGGCCATTTAAACTGAGTGTATCCTTAAAGGGACAGTGTGTAAGATTTTTACCCGTTAATTACTGAAATTGAAGATACACATTCAAAAATACATTGTTTTCCAAGCCTTTTCACTTCCATCATGAAATCAAAGTATTCTTTTGCACTTAGATATAGTCACATAAAAGGGGGATCTTCCCCATGCAGAGGCAGCCATTTTGAATACGAGAGCCGCAGAAGGACATTTGGGCTCCGCCTTCGCCTTCGGCAAGGCTCGTGGTTTTGGGTAAACAACACAAGCATGCTGCCGGATCAGACTCGTAATGAATCTAACATGTGTTTTGGACTAAATTGTTTTACTGGATTTTATTCGCTGGATCCTTACGGACAAATTGAGAGCAAGTTTATGGTGAAATACAGAGTTTGACCTGTGCAAAGCATTCTAAGGTAAGCTAACCTCGTTTTGTGCTTTTCCGTATAAAAGCCCCATGTGCTCGGGGAGTGATTGTTTTGCAGGGAAATGAATTGCATAGTCAAAAAGAGGAGACTGTAAGGTTTCATTTGATGTGTAGAGTGTTGTGGTACATGATCGGGAATGTGTGTTTTCATGACTGAGAAAAAAAAAAAAAAAAAACGGGACCGTGTTTTACTTATACAGTAGCGGCGCGCGGGTCCCTCAAGGTCTGCCGTAGCTAAAACAGAAAGTGCAATAGCGACTATCCACCTATGTGCCACGAATCCTACACACTGGGGCTTTAAAGAAAGAAACCAGAGGGACTCCGACTGCATTAACAACTATATATAAAAGGGGACAATCCTACGTTGTGATATGACAAACGTTGCGATATAGCATAATCTAGATAACATCTAGGCCTATATAATTTATGGTCATACTCAGTGGTGGAAGAAGTAAGATAAGATAAGATAAGATAAGACTTTATTGATATCACACAGGAGAAATTTACTTGCCACAGTAGCTCCAGGCAGAGACAGTTTGAACAAAAAAGAAAATGCATGAGGCAAGAATAAAATAGAATAAGTCATATTAATAAAAAACAGTATCTAGGAGAGTAAGGGAAAAATATTGCACGTTTGGACTATATAGTGGAGTTGTACAGTCTGATGGCGGTGGGGATGAAGGATCTGCGGTAGCGCTCCTTCTTACACCGGGGGGTGCCTCAGTCGGCTGCTGAAGGAGCTGCTCAGCTCCTCTACAGTCCGGTGCAGAGGGTGAGAGGTGTCGGTCATGATAGAGGTGAATTTGGCCAGTACCCTCCTCTCAGCCACCTCCTCTACAGAGTCCAGAGGACAGCCCAGGACAGAGCTGGCCCTCCTGACCAGCTTATTAAGTCTCTTCCTGTCCCGTTCTGTGCTACTCGGGGCCCAGCAGATGACAGCGTAGAGGAGAGCAGAGGCCACCACAGAGTCATAAAAAGTCTTGAGCAGAGGCCTGCTCACTCCAAAGGACCTCAGTCTCCTCAGGAGGTGGAGGCGACTTTGGCCCTTCTTGTACAGGGCGTCGGTGTTGTGGGACCAGTCCAGTTTATTGTTGAGGTGAACACCCAGGTACTTGAAACTGTCCACAGCCTCTATGTCCTGCCCCTGGATGTTCACCGGTGAGTGAGGTAGTGGTCTCAATTTTGTTTCTTAAGTGAAAGTACAGTCCCTTGAAAAATATGCATTCTACTGTAAACAGGTCCACCTCTCCACAAATTGGACTTGTACATTGGCTTAGTGCTTGTCTCCATGGACATAGATAAGTTTAACATCATACTGTTGAAGAAATGTTGAATTAATAAAGTTTTTAGGTGCATGCATATACTTAATCATATTTCTATACCATACGAATGATACATATAAACATTTATTTGTGTATTATTCGAATGAACACTGGAGCATACTAATGTTTTCTGCACAGTGGGGGTTGTCTTCTGGAACGTGTTGTGTGCAGATGCCCCGATGCCTCTAAAGGGAGATGAGGAGGGGGCGTGTCTGGTGGCAAAGTGGGGGAAAGTGAGGACCGAGCGAGTGAAATCCGATCCACATGTTTTGCATATTCATGATTATATTGGATATTGATCTGGGTCTGAGGGGGAAGGGGTAGTCACTTCTTTGTAAGCACTGGGTAAGTCTGACGTAGTTGTTAGTACTGGGGCAAAATTTGGACCCAGAGCTCTGTATTAGATTATTTTGTTAGGGGAATAAACTTTTAGTAAATTTGAACCTTTTTGAATCTTGGTTGTCTCTTGACAGATCACGCAATACACAACACTGTGGAAAAAGCAACGGACCCTCCACTCGGAAAGTTACACAGAGAACCTTTAATAGTAAAACCCCACAGCAGGAAGGAACCAGGTATCAGCTATAAAAATACAGAAATATCAAATGTGTATCCTTGCTTTTGGCTGAACCTAAATGTCAGCGTATCTACAGAGCGCGCAGACAGCTGCTCCTATGGGGAACGCATCTCTAAGCTGTTTGTTTTTCCTTTAATTAAATTAATTAGTGAAGGCTTTTGTTGTGACTAAACGGCGTGCTGTTGGCTAAATGAACTGGAGTTAATTAGTCTCATGAATAGCACGCTTTATGTCCACAGACGGATCGGCTTCAAATAAAAGAATTACTGTAGGAGACGACTGACATTGTTACTCATTTGTTCTTTGTTTTCTGATTTTTGTTCAATCAATCAAACAATATTTATAAAGCGCTTTTCATACAAAATGTAACACAAAGCGCCTTACAGTGATTAAGGACTAGAAGATTGACTTTTATTGATCTCACACAGGAGAAATTGTTTCTACATTTGACCCGGGGACCATCCCCAAGATTCTGTTGTTTAAGCTTGGTCAGGACCCAAGCTGGAGGATTTTACCTATCGTGCATGTTTTGGGTTGGTGGGGGAAACCGGAGTGCCCGGAGGAAACCCACCCAGACACGGGGAGAACATGCAAACTCCACACAGAAAGGCCCAGACGACCCGAACCTTCTTGCTGTGACCGTGCTGCCAACAGAGGAAAAAAAAATAATAATAAAAAAAAATAAATAAATAAAGACGAACAAACAAACAGACAAACAGACGAACAGACAAACGAGCAAACGAACGAGAGAACAAAACAAACACACAACCAAATTCAATCAAAGGCCAAGCTAAACAGGTGTGTCTTGAGCCCACTCTTAAAAACATGAACGTTCTCTGCAGCCCTGAGGTCCTCCGGTAGTTCCATAGACGAGGGCCGTAGTACTGAAAAGACGCCTCTCCATGAGTGTGTTCCTGACTTTGGGAATGACCAGGAGCCTGCTGCCGGAGGAGCACAGGGCCCGTGAAGATTTGTAAGGAAAAAGCAGTTCCGAAAGATAAGAAGGCCCAAGAGCATTAAGACATTTAAAAAAACAGTAAAAGAACTTTAAAATCTATCCTGAAACTCACAGGGAGCCAATGCGGTGATTTTAAGACCGGTGTAATGTGATCCCGCCCTCTGGTCCTAGTCAGGACACGTGCTGCTGAATTTTGTAATAATTGCAAACCTGAAATCCTCTTTTTGGGAAGACCAGAGAGCAGGGCATTACAGTAGTCTATACGACTGGTGACTGGTGTTCTTCCTACATTATGCGAAATTGAGTCTTGTGAGGTTTAGGCCATGTTATAATGCTGTTACCTCCTCAGAAACATGCCTGGAATTGTGTTTTGTTTCACAGAAGTTTGAGTAATCCTTTATTATTAGTCCGTCTACATCTCCAAAGCTCAAAATGCTCTGTTCCACCTTGTGATGTTCTGAAGTGGTAGTTCAAGTTAACAACTTCTTTTACCTTTAGTTCAGTAGAGATCGGCATTTCCAGGGATAAAATCATCCAAATTATTCTAACGAAGGTTGACAGATGGGTGGCCTCGCTTCTGTTTTGGCATCATGATTATTAACGGCAGAGGAGAAGCGTGAAAAGTCCCTCAGTCGTCCAGGTAGAATCCATGATAAAAGGAGAAGTTCAATTTGTCAACTGGACAAAGTTTGTTTGGTTGAAAACGTTTCGCCGCTCATTCGAGAGGCTTCGTCAGCTCTGGTTATTGTGCTGGTTAGACACTGCTTATATCTAGCTGCCGGGAGGCGCTCCCTACACTGAAAAAGCTCTGAAAACGATCCCCCCTAATCTGTCTCTTTGTTTTTCAAATTCCTCTGGCGACTAGTTTCGACCCCCTATTCAATGTCTAACGACCCTCTCCACCCCTCTGCCCTGGCTCGTCTGCCCTAATGTTTCTTTGTCTGTTTTGACTTGGTTTAAGAATCAAATTATACATGGGAGACAAGTTATGTCTAACTCCCCCATTTCTGTTTAACGACGGATTCTCTTTTTTGACAAAAATTGCCTCTTTAACCCCCCTCTCAAACCAGTTCTTTTCCCTGGCTAAGATCTGAACCTCACTGTCCTCAAAAGAATGGCCCGTGGCTTCTAGGTGAAGATGTACAGCAGATGACGGTCCACTCTCGCCCGCCTGTGTTGGTACATCCTCTTGTGAAGTGGCTGCTTGGTTTCCCCAATGTAGCGCTCACTGCAGTCTTCACTACACTGAATGGAGTAGACCACATTGCTTTGTTTGTGGCTCGGTGTTCTGTCCTTTGGGTGGACGAGTTTTTGTCTTAACGTGTTTGTGGGTTTGAAATAGACTGGAATTTCATATTGTCTGAAAATCCTCTGTAGTTTTTCCGAAATGGCAGAGGGGAAGAAACTGTTCTTGTGGTGAGAGATGAATGAATGGACCTCCTGTAGCCTCCTGCCCGAGGTTCAAATAGTCTGTGTCCAGAGTGAGAAGGGTCAGCTGTGATCTGACCTGTTCAGCCCTAGGCCTGGGGAGATGGGAGGCTACAGGAAGGAATAAGGGAAGAAGGGACAGATAACATAACATTCTTTCTGCTCCCTTTCATTAAATGTTTGTATTGTTATCGCACTGTTGATGTCTTTTTATACTTTATGAATGAAATAAACAAACAAAATTAAAAATAAATAAATAAATATATTTTTAAATTTCAGTTAACGAAAATATTTTTTCAATTTTAGTTTTCGTTTTTTCGTTCTTTTTCCTTAACTATAATAACCTTGTGTTACACAGCACATTGTCACAAGAAATCTAGATGTATACATTTTCTATTTCCAGACCAAAGGCTGTATTTATAAATAGACATAGTTAACCCTCAAGTGGAGGAGTTCAAGTATCTCGGGGTCTTGTTCACGACTGAGGGGAGGATGAGATTGACAGGCAGATCGGTGCAGCGTCGGCAGTGATGCGGTCGTTGTTCCGGACCGTTGTGGTGAAGAGGGAGCTCAGCCAAAAGGCAAAGCTCTCGATTTACTGGTAAATCTACGTTCCTACCCTCACCTATGGTCATGAGCTCTGGGTAATGACCGAAAGGACGAGATCGCGGATACAAGCGGCCGAAATGAGTTTCCTCCGCAGAGTAGCTGGGCGCACCCTTAGAGACAGTGTGAGGAGGTCAGTCACACGGGAGGAGCTCGGAGTAGAGCCGCTGATTATCCACATTGAGAGAAGCAGCAGAGGTGGCTCGGGCATCTGTTCTGGATGCCTCCTGGACACCTCCCTCGGGAGGTGTTCCAGGCATGTCCCACCTGAAGGAGGCTCCGGGGAAGACCCAGGACACACTGGAGGGACTATGTCTCTCGGCTGGCCTGGGAACGCCTTGGGGTCCTTCCGGAGGAGCTGGAGGAAGTGTCTGGGGTGAAGGAAGTCTGGGAATCCCTGCTTAGACTGTTGCCCACGCGACCCGGCCCCGGATAAGCGGAAGAAAATGGATGGATGGAATAACCCACATTATAAAGAGGAAGTGAACATGGAGGTGCTTCCAGCTCCAATTGCCTTTACACTGAAATGATCACCCCTTTCTCTGTAACTGCAGTGAGCCTCTTAAAATGTTCATATTAACGCGCTCTACATGATTCTGGTGGTTTATTTCATTATTTTTCCCATAAATAAATTCCTATTCCTAATATAAACCTGACACCAAATTTGCCGTTGTAACCGCTAGCCTCGGCGACCTTCAATTGACAGGAGCTATGGATGTTATACACCCTTAGTCCACTTTGTTATGCTCTGGACACAACAGCCATGTGCGTCAGATGAACCTTTAGCTGTGAGTGCGATGTATTTTTCTCATTAGATTTGTTTCATAACAGTTTCCACAGCTGTGATGGACAACATTACGATCTAAAGTGGACCTGCGACATGTCACCGTGGAAAGCTATAAACACTCTTTGCCTCCCCTCACTCTTCTTCTGTCACTTGTGCTTTTGTATTTCACTTGATTCATGCATGTTAAGAGTGTTCCTGTATTGTTTTGGAACTCTCCTTGAGTCCAGAGTAAATTTCATTTTTCACTTAACCCCTACGCACACCCTTGTTGTACTTCGGATACATATTTGATTATTGCGTAAGCATGTTATAATGTTGTTCCCTCATCAAAAACACGCCTGAAGAAGAGATTTTAGCTGTCATCCATGCATGTTTGAGTAATCTAGCAATCTCTCCCAGATCCTATTCAAATCCTCCTTACAGTTCGTTGCCCACAAACCCATAAAATAAAATCCATAAACAAAAGCATGATACAAGTAGTAGTAGTTTCAGACTGCAGCCTGAAGTGACCCAAATCGATTTTTGTTTTTTTCTTTGTCCCTATGTGGCCTGTATCTGATCTTTTAATAACAGCCTGAACGGATTTTTTCAAATGTGACCCAGGTCAGTTGGATATGTGGTCCTAAAACCGATACATATCCGATCTTTTGACATGCGACTTCGGTCTGAACAGCCAGGTCGCATTCCCCCGACCTACACGTCCTCAACAAGCGAGAGTGGTACAAGTAGTGTACACAAACGTTCTTCTCGTCATACGAAAATTGTGTATGAACTCCGTGTCAGTGAAGCAGCGAAGAACATAGCACTCCCACCACTCTCAGCACCAACACTTCTTTCTGCGGACGTTGCTGCCACTGCCCCACAAAACGCCAAAGCCAAGTCCTTCTCAGTCTCCTCCTTAAAACAAATAAGTTGTACATGTTCTGGCTCCGGTACGACATCAACTTTAAAATCTCCAGGTGCTCAATGCTAGATATAGAAATATTCAAATATTATTTAGCAACAGAGAAGGAAATTATAATTTAAGAAATTATTTAAATTTTAAGAAATAATTTTTCCGTACAATATGTAAAAAAAATGTGCATCACAAGATGTGGGGTGGATTTGTGGAATAATTTAAATGACGAAGTTAAGAGTTGCCCAAATAAATATTGTTTTAAACATCTGATCAAAAACATTATACTTGATAATTATTTAGACATAGGATGAGTTAAGGTGATGTATGTATGTATGTATATATGTATATATATATGTAAGTATGTATGTATGTGTATATGTATATTAGGGGTGTGCAAAATAATCGTCATGACAATGCATTGCGATACTAACTTTCACAATATACTGCATCGATTCTTGATGCCAAAAATCGATTATTATTAATTAATAATTTAATATTTAATAATTTAATATTCATAAATAAATAAATAAATTATTAGTTGTTGTTGTTTTTATAAATCCTATGCACTTTTTTCTTTGTGAAAGGGTATTGTTTGTTATGATGGTAGCTACCTCCAAAATGGCAAATGTTTGAACATCATTTTTTGTTTTAGAAAAAATCCTATGCACTTTTTTTGTTATTGGTTTGGTTTATTTGTTTTTGTTATTCAATAAATTCAGTTATGAATTGAGTTGCTCAGAGTTCTGTATCAATTGAAGACACTACCCAGATACACAGCCACTGATATTTAAGTTATCCTCTTTTTTTTGGTACATTTTCACTGAAGTATGTCGAATATATTGCAATGCATCGCAATAATTCAAGTATCGTGATGCATCGTGATATGATAGTATCGCATCGTGGCATATGAATCATGATTCAAATTGAATCGTGACTTCTTTGCCAATACCCACCCCTAATCTATCTATCTATCTATCTATCTATCTATCTATCTATCTATCTATATATATATATATATATATATATATATATATATATATATATAATATAATATACTGTATTTTTTTTTCTTTTTCTATTCAATTTACTGGTAAAATCAAAGTAGTATTGTATAGATATATACATATATTGTATTGTGCAGGATGGCCTGAAGTATTGTTTTATATTATATTATATTATATCATATTATATTATTACATATATTATCATATTATATATTACTATAGCTGTCAATATGGAATGTGTGAGAATATGGAGCAGGAGTAAATAAGTTTATACTTCCACCTGCTCCATTTTGAGCAAAAGGAACTGTAGAGTTATGTGACACAAGTTTGTCTTTGTAGAATTCATGAGTTTGTATTTGTGAAATTTCGTTTAAATAGAACCTGCAAGTTGCTCAAATAAACCTAAACCTAGCGTCCTGAGCACGTTTGCTGCGTGTGACGTCATCGTGTCCTCCAAGGCGCATGCGGGACACTTTTGGGGTGTTTAAAGTTCACACTGGAGATCACATACAAGTTGCATTTAATTGGAAATGTGCACAACCTCGCAAAAAAATTGGATTTCACAAAAAAATCCGAATTGAGCGTTAAGCCCTGCAGTCTGAACGTAGCCGTAGTAGCGCATGGAACAAAGCTGTGAACAGAGCTGTAAAGCTGTAGACAGACTAATACTAAACTAATAATAATAAAGGACCGTTAATACTGTAGCATTAACTGTACTATAAGTTAGTAGGAGGTCTCGTGTCCGGAGACCCCAACCAAACCATCCAGACAAGGTTTTAGCACGTTTTTTCCGATTATTTTTAACTTATGTTGTTATAAAGACATGTTGAGATTTACGCACCCTTTTGCGCATCTGTGCCAAGAGCTTAACATTGCAATGGGACTTTTTTTGCAATTTCATTATGCATTGAGTGGAGGCACTGAAGGTGAACTATGCGACTTTTTGGCTGAGCGTCCGTCACCTGCTTGTTTCTACGGATATGTCATGCCTGGAATGTTCCGCAGTGTGACATTAAACAGCTCTACCTTACATTTATTCAATTGCAGGTGGTTTTATAACTCAAAAATACCCAGAAAAACAGGCATTCTGACTGTGAGCGGGGTTGCTTCTCCACAGATTTGACCTGTAGCTTGGCCTGGTTTGGTTTATGTGAAAATAGAAAGGTTTAATATCATACTGTGACACATTCCAGACAAGCAATAACAAAACATTTGATGGACCCTCCACCAGAAAAGTTAAACAATGCATTTTTAAATTACAATCTAAAGCAGGCGTGGATATAAAATAAAGACTGAAGTATAAGTTTAAGTTAAGTATGAATAAATGGTTATGCAGACAAATAAGTCAGCAAATACCTACATTTTTACCAGTCTATCTAAGGATACAAATGGCTTTACTAACAAACCAACATTCTCCAATTATTAGTTTATTATTACTTTGGCATAATCTATATTTCTTTCTAGCCTTTCCTCTCACAGACCACACATTCACAGAGGTGGTTACATTTTCAGTCTGAGCCCACAACAGCCGCATGCATCGGTCAGAACTCGAACCAAACTAACCTTTAGCAGCAAATGTGACATATTTTCCTCATTATATTTGTTTCATAACAGTCTCCACAGCTCTATAAACCCGCTGACAGACAGTATTATGATCCAAACAGCCCTGAGACACCTCACGGCGGACATCTGAGACAGCTGTAAACAGTCTGTCTCGCTTCAATCTTCGTCTGTTATTTGTGTGTGTTTTTTTCAGTCTTGGAGCGACACTGACAGGCTGGATATTAAAGGACCAAACTCACAACGGGGCATTAACAAGACCTGGCAGACCCCAACGCAACGTCAATACAAATGCCCGCCTCATTTCAGTCGCTTGTACCTTCACATTTCACAAAGATTTTGGGAGAGCTGTGCGTAAGGGACGAGTGGATACAAGATGAGATCAGGAGAACAAAGTGAAAATCTAAAGAAGGAGTCAGGGGAAAGTGAGAAATAATGGAAGACAAAATGATGGTTAAAGTGCCTATGAGAGGCTTGACTACTCATTTTACTAAAACACAGGTTAAAGGTGCATTGTGTAACTTTTCTGGTGGAGGGTCCGTCCTCTGCTTGTTTCAATGGAGATGTAATTGCTCTGCCTGGACATCGAACATCTCTACTTTATTATTTATTCAACTACAGATGGTTTTATAGCTCAAAAATACCTAGAAAAACAGGCATTCTGACTGTGTGCGGGGTCGCCTCTACACAGATCTGACCTGTAACTTGTTCTGGTTTTGGTCTCTGTGAAGATAAAGAGGTTTAATGCCATACTGTGAAAGATTCTAGACAAAGCAATCACATCTCCATGGAGAAAAGCATTTGAAAGACCACCAGAAAAGTGCACTTTTAAGCTCATTATACTTAAGATTTTATTAAAATAATAATAATAATAATAATTTGGGGGTTTCTTTAGGTTTAAAATTTCATAACTGTTACATAGCAACCATGCAGTACACTGGGTCAAAACTACACAGAAATATTAAATGACATATACAATTATTAGAAAACACCTTTGTTTGTTGTACTGACTTTTTGGATAGAATTCTCCCTAGTATGATGTCAGCAACTCTTCACGTCCTGTAATTTTCATCATATTTTTTTTTTTACTTTTGTTGATTTCTGTTTATATCTCTGCAAAAATGAAGGAAAAAAAAAAAAAAAGAGTCGCAGAGGCACAGAGATGGATCTGCAGTATGTTTAATGATTCACAGCATCAGGGCGACGCACAAGCAAAACAATATCAGAGCGTCTTTAAGCATCTAGATAAGTTTTCTGAAAGTCTTGAGAGTCTCGACGTCTAACAAAGCCTTATTATTATATTTTAGCTGATACTTTATTCTGGGAATATTCCGGAGCTTCTGCAGTTTGTATCATATACAAGAATGAGAACTTTGCGCTTCAGTTTCTTCAAACGGGTGCGTTGGAGCGGTCCCAGAACATACGATATAATCAAGCTGTTAAGATACTGGACAAAAAGCCACTGAGATATCATCACTGTCCAATATTTGCATAACATGCTAAAGTTTGACTATTGAATTATCTGTTCAAATGTGCGTTTAGTCTTTAAAATCTTAAATAACACAGTGCCTCCTCCAATGAAAACATTTGTACAGCTCTGAACAAACAGCCAGGACTAGTGATGGGCAGATCGATACCAAAGTATCGATATTTCGATCCTGATGGGGTATTTAATATGGATCGATCCTGGTATTAAATTATTGATACCAAGTCATGTTTTCTTACTGACTTAGCTTTCAGTTTATTTAGTTCAAATTCATTTATGTTTTGTTCGTTATTCAACCATTGCCACTTGTCAGGCACTACTTTTCCTTCCGCGTTCTCACCAAACGTGGGGTAGTACGTCATCCCGCGATAGACTCACTGCTGTGAGATTTCAGTCAAAGTGGCGCGCAAAGTTAGAGATCAATGCTAGAGATCAAGGATACAAGTGCAAGTTTTATTACGTTCTGCACGTTCATAATTGTTTTGTCTGTGTAAAAGAGTAAGAGGCACTTTTTTGTAATTGTGCTGTTTGTGGATCCGTACGCCTTAAGTTGCCATTAGTATATGGTCAAAAATGGGAGAGCTCATCAGCCAACTCAGAAATATTAAGTCATGTTTGTGAGTGCCATTGTTATGTGAAAATAAACATTCTGATATTTCATTTGTTGTCTTTTTCATAGGCTGCAAGTGCCCAACTTACAATAGTTTTGATGTCTGCATTGCCATTTTCATCAAAGAATTTTTTTCAGATATCTGGTGTTAGAATGTGTGGAGCTAAGCCCCCTGGTGGAGCTTTGCGAAGCCAAGGTATCGAGTTAGAGCCAGGTTAGTGTTTTTCTGCAGTATTAAAAAATGTATGAAAGTATTGGTATCGATGTCGGGATTCTAACCCTGGTATTACTTGGTATCGCATCGAAACAAAAATAACTGGTATCGCCCATCCCTAGCCAGGACCTCCAGGTGGCTGCAGACGACCTAAACGCCCAGACAGATTTTTCTTTTTGGAATAAACTGCCACAAAGTCTGAAACTTTCCTCTGACATGAAAAACTTTTCATTTAATGTTAAGAAATTATTATTAGAGAATCAACAGTGTCAGCATTAAGAATGGTAATTGGTCTGATATAATGATAAAAGGAGAAGTTCAATTTGTCAACTGGACAAAGTATGTTTGGTTGAAAACGTTTCGCCGCTCATCCGAGAGGCTTCGTCAGCTCTTCCTCTTCCTTCGCCAGCTATTCAAACAACCAGAGCTGACGAAGCCTCTCGGATGAGCGGCGAAACGTTTTCAACCAAACAAACTTTGTCCAGTTGACAAATTGAACTTCTCCTTTTATCATGGATTCTACCTGGACGACTGAGGGACTTTTCACGGTCTGATATAATCTTTGTGAGATTTTATTGTAAAATTTTATTGTGTAATAATTGGTCATTTGTAGCGTGTGTGTGTATTGATTGATTATTGATTATATTGCTTACATTTGATGTTGTAATTCTCACCTGCTCAGGGACTACAGGTGGAAACTAGCTTCAGCTTTAATCTGGTGTAAAGCATCTTTAATGTTTTTGCACATTGTCCCTGTCAAATAAACTAATAAAATAAGAAAGAAGAAAGAAGAAAATAATCCCGCACTCCGTCTTACTTGCAAAATGTAAGATTTATTCAGACATGCACTAGGCACTAGGCCTTCATTTTGCTGAAACATTGCATGTCTTAATAAATCTTGCAGTTTGTATCAAAAAACAGAACAGCATTCATCATTCAAGGTTAAAACATTTAAACGTTTTGTACTCAAACTGTAGCAAGCTTATTGTACTAATTATTAGTACAGTAAGTCGATTATACACTTTTCCTCACAATTTGCTTCTTGATTGGTGTAAAACTAATTTATATTTGTGTTCTTTAACAAGTCTTACACATAAAATGACAATCACTTTCACCTTTTTGGTGAAAATCAAACCTACACTGGACCATGAGTGCTTGTCTTGCTCACAGGCTCCTGGAAATGTTGATTTATTTATTTATTTATTTGATAGGGACAATGCACATTAATGAACATAAGTATAAAACAAATGGAAATATGCCAAATTTTAGCTACAAAGCTAGTTTTCATCCGTAGTCCCTCGGCAGGCAAATACATAAAAATACAACATCCAATACAAGCAGCGCAAACAAAAGTCTAGTGGTCACATGACTGGTTGGTTTTCAGCCATAGTTTCAGTTGTGTTTTAAAAGTGATCAGTGTAGAGCTCTCCTGTATGTGCAGAAGAAGACTGTTCCAGATGTTAGTGGCCCTCACAGAGAGAGTGTTCTGACCAAAGGCGGTTCTTCTGTGGGGGACTTCACAGTCTCTGGAGGAGGCCCTGGTTTTCAGACCACTTGATGTCTTAGGTTTGAAAAAGACAGACATGGGGGGTGGGGTTAGTCCATGTAGCGCTTTGTAAATGAAGCATACATACTTAAAATGTATACAATTTTCAAAATTTAAAAGATTGTACTTATTTAAAATATTACATACATGAAATGAATTAGGTTTTTGGTCAAAAACTTTAAGAGATTTTTTAAACAGTGATTCAATTATGTTCAAATTGGTAACAGTGGTGAGAGACCAACTTGTGATTCAATATTCAATATGGGATAAAATAATTGAGTGAAGAAACATTCTAGCAGCACCAAGTGTTATAAAAGACCTGATTTGTTTAAAATTTTTAAGATTATATTTGACAGTATTGGCAAGTTTTTTAATATGATTTTTGAAAGACAAAGTGGAATCAAGTGTCACACCAAGATACTTGAATTCTGTGACCAGTTGTAATTCCTCTCCTCTCAAGAATACTCCGGAGCTTTTTATCTCTTTTGATTGCTTTGAGAACATCATACAGACCGTTTTTTGGAATTTAGAAGCAAACATGATTTAAAAAGCCAGTCATTTACTTGTTCCATAGCTGAGGTCAGAATGGAAGCTGCCTCTTTCACGCTCCTTGCCTGAGAATAAATTACAGCGTCATCTGCATACATTTGAAAATTCACGTTATTACATGTTTTGGGAAGGTCATTTATGTACAGTGAGAATAACAGAGGTCCAAGTATTGATCCTTGGGGAACCCCGACAGAGACATCCAACACTGATGATTTTACACAGTCAATTTGTACACATTGTTTTCTTGAAGTTATTGTTATTGATTTAATCCACTGAATTGCCTCTGGCGAGAAGTTGAAGTCTGTTAATTTTGTTAGAAGTATTTCATGGCTAACAGTGTCAAAAGCATTTTTAAGATCAAGGAACACTGCACCAACACAGGGATATTTATCCAATTTAAAATGTGTTGTTTAAATCCATTTTGGATTTTTTTTTCTTGCGAAAATACAACCATTTTGGACAGTGTGTGTTAATGTATGCATCACATCCAACATAGAGATACATGTAGAACACCCCAAGGATGATGTCACTTTATAGTATCAATACTTCACCCATAAGGTTTGACCAGTATAGAGTACTGAAAAAATACCCCCAAAGTATTAGGTATCGTACCATACCAAAACTCGCGGTATACTGCATTCATATACAAGGCACAGAGCTCCATCATAACTTCACCAGGCTATAGGGCTGAACGATTTTAAGAAAAAATTGAATTGCGATTTTTCTGGCAGATATTGTGATTTCGATTTCATTCACGATTTCTTTCAAATTAAGTTTCAGTGCACATGAACATTTGCAAACATCACAAACACTTACATCATACCATTCAAACACTAAATTCCACTAAACTGTAATCCAAGAATGAAAACTAAAGTCAATAATTTATTTCAAATGTAGTCCTATTTATTAAAAACAAACATGCTGTACATAGTCTACTACATTGAGCGCTAAAAGAGCATCTATGTCTTAAGTAGAGCAAAAAATGTATTTTAAAGTAGTGCAAGGTCAGTCTTTTATGGCTCAAGGGAGGTTGACTGTTGTATTTTATAACAAAAGTATAAAATACAACGCAACTTAAGATAAGATAAGATAAGACTTTATTGATCTCACACAGGAGAAATTTACTCGCCACAGTAGCTCCAGGACAATTGGACAGGAGGGAAAAAGTGCATGCAGGCAGGGAGGGGATAAAGTAAGTAATAAATAGTGCAAATAGTAATATGTAATAATAATAATAATAATGGAAAATAGTAATAATGATAATAGTAACAACAAGCATCAACATGAAAAGGAGGATATTGCATGTCTGGCCTATATGTTAGAATTATACAGTCTGATGGCTGTGGGGATGAAGGATCTGCGGTAGCGCTCCTTCTTGCACTGGGGGTGCCTCAGTCGGCTGCTAAAGGAGCTGCTCAGCTCCTCAATAGTCCGGTGCAGAGGGTGAGAGGTGTCGTCCTTAATGGACATGAATTTGGCCAGTACCCTCCTCTCAGCCACCTCCTCTACACGGTCCAGAGGACAGCCCAGGACAGAGCTGGCCCTCTTAACCAGCTTATTCAGTCTTTTTCTGTCCCGTTCTGTGCTGCTCGGGGCCCAGCAGACGACAGCATAGAGGAGAGCAGAGGCCACCACAGAGTCATAAAAAGTCTTGAGCAGAGGCCTGCTCACTCCAAAGGAACTCAGTCTCCTCAGGAGGTGGAGGCGACTTTGGCCCTTCTTGTACAGGGCGTCAGTGTTGTGGGACCAGTCCAGTTTATTGTTGAGGTGAACACCCAGGTACTTGAAACTGTCCACAGTCTCTATGTCCTGCCCCTGGATGTTCACCGGTGAGTGAGGTAGTGGTCTCCTCCTGAAGTCGATCACCAGCTCCTTTGTCTTACTAGTGTTAAGGCACAGGTGGTTGCGCCCACACCAGTCTACAAAGTCACTGATGACCGAGCGGTACTCCAGCTCGTTCCCCTCTGACACACAGCCCACAATGGCCGAGTCGTCGGAGAACTTCTGGAGATGGCAGCTGTCCGTGTTGTATGTGAAGTCCGAGGTGTATATGGTGAAGAGGAAGGGTGAGAGGACAGTACCCTGGGGGCCCCCGTGCTGCATACTACCACCTCTGACTCACAGCTGCGCAGCCGCACGTACTGTGGACGGTCAGTGAGGTAGTCGATGGTCCAGGCAGCGAGATGTCCATCCACTCCCGCGTCCTCCAGCTTCCCCCGCAGCAGCGCCGGCCTGATGGTGTTGAAGGCGCTGGAGAAGTCAAAGAACATGACTCTCACAGCACTCCCGGCGGTCTCAAGGTGGGTGAGCGCCCGCTGCAGAAAGTAGATGACGGCGTCCTCTACTCCTACGTTTGGCTTGTAGGCAAACTGCAGCGGGTCCAGGGTGGGGCTCACCACAGAGCGGAGCTGGCTGAGGATCACCCTCTCCATGGTCTTCATGAGGTGGGAGGTCAAGGCGACTGGTCTGTAGTGGGCCGGTTCCCTGGCGTTTGTTGTTTTGGGAACCGGGACCACGCAGGAGGTCTTCCACAGGACGGGGACCTTCTCCAGGCTGAGGCTCAGATTGAACATGTAGCAGAGAACCTCACAGAGCTGGTCTGCACAGGTTCTCAGCAGCCTGGGGCAGATACCATCGGGTCCTGCGGCTTTCCTCTGCCTGAGTCGTCTGGAGCTCCCTCCTCACCTCGTCCGGTGTGATGGAGAGGGGGGAGAGGGGGGGGACTGGGGTGGACTGCGGGGGGTGGTGGTGGGGGGTGGAGGGGGGCTGGTGCTGGGTTGAGTCCGTGTGAGGGGAAGGGGGTATGCCTACTGGCCCGGGGAGGTGTGAAGAGGAGGAGGGGGAGTCGGCAGAGGGGCAGAGGGGGTGGGGGCGCATTAAACCTGTTGAAGTAACAGTTTAATTCGTCTCCGCCCAGCGCTGATCACCATCAGCTGTCCCTCTGCCACTCTGTCCAAAACCAGACATGCTCCTCAGTCCTCTCCACACGCCCCGTGCATTGTTTTGGGCCAGCTGCTCCTCCATCCTCCTCCCATAGTCCTTCTTGGCCCGTCGGATCCTCCACTGAAGCTCTCTCTGGACCCTTTTCTGCTCCTCTCTGTCCCCTGAGCTGAAAGCCCTTTTCTTCTGGTTCAGGAGGGCTTTAAGCTCAGGGGTGACCCAGGGGTGGTTGTTGGGGAAACACCGTACCCTCCTGGTTGGCACAGTGTTCTCCACGCAGAAGTTGATATAGTCTGTGATGCAATGGGTCAGGCCGTTGATGTCGTCTCCATAAGAGTCAGTGAAAATGTCCCAGTCAGTGTTCTGGAAACAGTCTCTCAGACTCTCACAGGCCTCCTGAGTCCAAAGCTTCACAGACCGCTTCCGCACAGGTTCTTTCCGCACCCTGGTGTGTATTGCGGGAGCAGGTAGACCAGACAGTGATCCGAGCGGCCGAGCGCGGGGAGGGGGGCGGAGGTGTAAGCGTCTTTGATATTGGCGTAAAACAAGTCCAGAGTCTTATTGTCTCTCGTGGGGAAAGTGACGTATTGGGTGAATGTGGGGAGAGTAGTGGAGAGAGATGTATGATTAGATAAAAACTTAAAAAACTTAAACTTAACTTAAATATAGCGATGCTAAATATAGCGATGCTAATCGCGGTAGCCTTTCTATAGTGTTTGTAATGTAAACTAGCCTTATGCTAACAGTTTGTCAGGTAACAACAGAGGGGAATACCTCATCCATCGTGCGGAGGAGACTTTTAAACGACTCTTTGGTCACCATGTTTACAGGCACTATTTCCTTGGCGATGTCGTGTGTTACGGCAGTCCTTATCTCCTGATGTCGTTGGCTGCTTCTGTCATACGGAGTTACACTGACAAAAGAAGTTGTATCTGTCTGTTTGGCCCGAGTATCACTTTTATTAGACATTTCTCCGGCCTTTCTCGCCATGCACTCGAATGACGGATTACGGACATTGATTAAACGGGGGCTAACACCAGCCTCACCAACCTGTCTTGCTTGCCGCTTCTGATTGGTGGGTTTAGCAGCGTGGCGGGGAGGCGGGCCAGGCGGCATACACGTGTGAAATAGTTGATGAAACAAAACCTGGGACAGTTGGGAGCACTGCAAAAAACTTTAACGATCTTTAATGATTTTAAGCAACTTTAACGATCCCAAAATTCCGTTGTGTGAGATCGCGATTTTCGATCTAAAACGATAGATTGTTCAGCCCTACCAGGCCAATATACTGTTTTCCTGCTCACATTTTGGTAAAATAAGATTTACCATAAGAAGAAACTCACAAAAATCACACTGATCCTTATCCTTTCATAGCTGTAAATAACTTTTCTTCTGCATCGTTCAGTAGTCTTTGAGAAGCTCTTTTCAGCATAATAACATTTGATTCGGTACTATAAACCACCTCTCCAATGGACTGCCTTTCTCATACTTTGAAACCCTTTTTTTCTTCTCTTTCTGAATAGTAGCTGAAATTATATATTTTTTTGACATTTTCAAGTACTCGCCTTCCACTAGAATCCTCAAGGACCAATTGTTGTTTCTTTAATATCGCTGTCACTGCAGAAAACATTCTCTGCTATTGACTTTTTGCTCAAAAGTACAGTCTTTTTGGAGTGGTTGAGAAGTAGCTCTGATAGTGTAGCGGTAGAGGAGTGTCCAGGAGCCACAAGGTTGAGCGTTCAAATTTTATAGTACTGTCAGAGTATTGTTATATGATTAAGTTACTACAATTTGGTATATTTTTGTTGACATTTGTAATACTGTAATACAGGGGGTCCTCGGGTTACGACGGTCTCGGGTTACGACGTTTCGTGGTTACGAACGCACCCCCATTAAAAAAATAATAATAATATTACACGTCATTCCGTCTTACGCGGTTTAGCGTGGTAAGCGACGTAAACAAACGCGAACGGCGCGCGGCGCACGGCGGAAGAATACGCTTTGTTGTGGTTGTAGGGCGAAGGAGACGGCCTTGTCTGTGTCGTGTCGCCCAATGTGGGCGGAAGTACCTGATGTGGGCTCTGATCTGCTCCTATGAAAGCGACAGTGATAACCAAGCAGCGTAGTGGTCTAATAATTGAGATGGAAAGTTTATTGGTGCTTTGGTTGGAAGATCAAAGTCAAAATCCGACTTACGACGAAATTCGGGTTACGACGCGTCTTAAAGGCAAATTAACGTTTTTTTTTACAATCTGAGCCTTCTTTCGGCAATAAAACAAGTAGTTTTACTCACCCATAGCATTTTTCTGTCAATTGGAGCAGTATCGCAGAACTTATGTTGAGCCGTTCTGTTCTAGTAATGATCCCGTATCCGTTAACATGGTGCTGTATCATTTGCTCGGGGCATTACTTTGCGGTGTCCAAATAACACAAACTTTAGCACTTTTCAAATCATAGAAGCCCGATGTCTTAATGTAATATTTCGTTTGAAGCAAAAGTGGCCTGTAATCCGAGATTTAGCCATAGTTTCGAGTAGATGAGGACGCCAGTGCGCATGCGCGGACTGCTCCCGGGACCCAAACATGAAACGCAAAGCTGAAAACTATGGATAAATCTCGGATTACAGGCCACTTTTGCTTCAAACGAAATATTACATTAAGACATCGGGCTTCTATGATTTGAAAAGTGCTAAAGTTTGTGTTATCTGCTTTCTTCTTTCACCCTGCCCTCCATCTCCCAAATCTCCACTCTCATTCAGAACTCCAAATCCTCCACCTGTCAACTAGATCCTCTCCCTACAGTCCTCATCAAAACCTCCATCCCTGCACTGTCCCCCCTCATAACTAATATCATTCACTCCTCTCTCATTTCCGGTACTGTTCCCTCCACTCTCAAAACCGCTGCAGTCACTCCAATACTCAAAAAACCCGGTTCTGATCCCTCTGACCTCAATAACTTCCGTCCTATTTCAAACCTACCCTTCATTTCCAAACTTCTTGAGAAAACTGTTGCTGCCCAACTCCACACCCATCTTTCCTCCAATAACATCTACGAACAATTTCAATCTGGCTTCCGTCCCCTCCACAGCACTGAAACTGCCCTTCTGAAAATCACCAATGACCTCCTCCTCTCTGCTGATTCTGGTTCACTCTCCATCCTCCTCCTGCTAGACCTCAGTGCAGCATTTGACACCATTTCACACTCCATCCTCCTCGACAGACTTTCCTCCATCGGCATCTCTGGTACTCCCCTCTCCTGGTTCCACTCCTACCTCTCACACCGCTCCCAGTTTATTCAGGTCAAGTCATTCACCTCACAGCCCTCCCCTGTCACGTCAGGTGTTCCTCAGGGTTCTGTCCTCGGTCCTCTTCTATTTTTAATCTATCTTCTCCCCCTTGGTTCCATCTTTAGAAAACACCACATCCACTTTCACTGCTACGCGGATGACACCCAGCTCTACATCTCCACTAAACCCAACTCCACACTTCCACCCTCCTCTCTGACTAACTGTCTCACTGAAATACAAACCTGGTTCACCTCAAACTTCCTCAAACTTAACGGCAATAAAACAGAACTCCTCCTCATCGGCACCAAATCCACCCTAAGCAAAATAAACCCTTTCTCCATATCCATCGACGGCTCCTCTATCTCCCCCTCCCCTCAGGTAAAGAGTCTGGGTGTCATCCTCGACAGCACACTTTCCTTCACCTCCCATATCAACAACACCACCCGGTCCGCCTACTTCCACCTCAGAAACATCCGCCGCCTCCGTCCCTCACTCACCCCACACACCACCGCCATCCTCATCCATAGCCTGGTCACTTCCCGTTTAGACTACTGTAACTCTCTCCTGTTCGGTCCCCCACAAAAATCACTCCATAAACTCCAACTGGTCCAAAACTCAGCCGCGCGCATTATCACACACACACCCTCCCATCACCACATCACACCTGTCCTGCAACAGCTCCACTGGCTCCCCATCACACACCGCATTCACTACAAAATCATACTCCTCACCTACAAAGCCATCCACAACCTCGCCCCTCCATACCTGTCGAACCTCATCCACATCTCCACACCTGCCCGCTCCCTCCGCTCCTCCTCCTCCTCCCTGCACCTCACTGTCCCTCCTGCCCGTCTCGTCACTATGGGAAGCAGAGCCTTCAGCCGCTCTGCTCCCCAGCTCTGGAACTCCCTCCCCCATGCTCTCCGCGACACACACTCACTCTCACACTTCAAATCTCAACTCAAAACTCATCTGTTTAGAGAGGCCTTCTCACTCTGACCACTCTGACCATAACTGCACTGTCTTTTAATCTGTATCTGTTTTTAAAATGTATTTCTACACTGTTTTTATTTTGTTTTATCTTGTTTTTATGTACTGTATTATTTAATTAATGTATTTAATTGCTTGATGTACGGCGACCTTGAGAGCCTTGAAAGGCGCCTAACAAATAAAATGTATTATTATTATTATTATTATTATTTGGAGACCGCAAAATAATGCCCCGAATACAAATGCTAACGGATACGCTACAACATAACTTTCTTCAAACAGCTCCAAATGACACGAACGTGATATGGGTGAGTCAAACGACTTGTTTTATTACCGAAAGAAGGCTCAGATTGTAAAATAACGTTACTTTTCCTTTAAGAACGGATCAACGTCGTAAGCCGAGGACCCCCTGTAATTGTAATACCATTAGGTCCCATCTACATTCTATTCAAATTCAGAAGGACTGAAAATGGAAACGAGAGCATAAAAAACCTCCATCCAAACTTGAGATGATCCAACCTTAGCTGCTAATTTGTATCATGTGTCTCTCAAATGTTGAAGAAATCAAAATTCTCGTAACATTCAGGACAAAAAATATAACTTCTTCTAGTTTGGCGCTTCGATTGTTGATTCTATAAAGATCTGCAGTTTCTCCGTCCTTTATGTTGTTTTTTCCCCCTTTTTACAAGTAAGCAGCCGTGTTTGTTTTTGACACCGCCAGAGCCTGCATCTCTCTGATTGGTTAATCCGCCTGTCAATCATGCCCATCACAGAATACGGCTCCAGATCCACTCGTCTTTGTAAAGTTTTGGTCAGGTAAGTAAGGCCCCGTTTACACGTACACTGGTATTTTTAAAAACGGAGACATTTCCCTTTGTTTGTACTAGGGATGCACCGATGTGAAAATTTTAGCCGATACCGATATCCGATATTAATGCTGCTGTTGTGGCCGATAACCGATATTAACCAATATCGTTTTTTTTTTGTTTTTTTTCTGAGATAACATTTTATACAGACTGAAAATCATGCAAAATGAATTTTTGAATGTCTTCTTTTATTTTCAAAACGTGTTTTGACTCCATAAAGCTTAAAGGGATATGCCACCCCCAGGTCAAATTTGGGCATCTCCCCACAGTCCAGAGACTAAAATAAGTGGTGGAAAGCGTTTTCCTGCTCACCCAGCCATTGTCCGAGTCTGTCGCCACTGACCGCCGCGGTATCTGGTGCTCCTCCGCCTTAGACTGGAGTCTAACGTCGCCAGAGAAAGATTTCGGCCAAAAGGAATTAATTTGCTCGATGCGTTTCCCAATTACTTTGTGTGTAGTGCGCATTCATATCGAGTGCAAATAAATGTGCAAATCAACACGGAGAGCTTGCCTTGGTCATTTTGGGTGGGAACTATTTTCCAGTGCGTAAGAATACAGCCGTATCACGCAGTACGCTACCAGGGGAATCCCAGTTACGCACCGGGAAGGGAGTTCCCCTGTTGCACAACGTGGTGCGTGATACGACTGTATTCTTACGCACTGGAAAATAGTTCCCACCCAAAATGACCAAGGCAAGCTCTCCGTGTTGATTTGCACATTTATTTGCACTCGATATGAATGCGCACTACACACAAAGTAATTGGGAAACGCATCGAGCAAATTAATTCCTTTTGGCCGAAATCTTTCTCTGGCTACGTTAGACTCCAGTCTAAGGCGGAGGAGCACCAGTTACCACGTCGGTCAGTGGCGACAGACTCGGACAATGGCTGGGTGAGCAGGAAAACGCTTTCCACCACTTATTTTAGTCTCTGGACTGTGGGGAGATGCCCAAATTTGACCTGGGGGTGGCATATCCCTTTAACTTATTGTATTCACAAAACCCCTGTGAGAAAGTTTAGATAAAAAAACAAAACAAAAAAAAAACACAAGGATGATAAATTACCATGTCACTCTTAATCTGCATTTCACATGGCTCCCATATCACCACATATACTTCAGGTTTGGGGGCCATTTTGTGTATTGCCAAGAAAAGGAACTGCAACACATTTTGTCAAATTAAAATAAACTTAAACATGGACAGATACAAGATAAACACAACGTTTTATAACCAAGATCCCTGTACAGCTCGACCTTATTAAGGACAGCTCCCAGTGCTCTGCCTGAAGTGTGATAGAACTTTTATTTGTTTTTCAAAGCAAGGTATTTATAGTACTGACAAATATCAGTTGTTAATATCAACCCAGTTTTACACATCGGGCCAATACCGATATGTTAAAAAAAAATTATTGCAATATCGGCCGATACCTATGTTAATGCCGATATATCGTGCAACCCTAGTTTGTACCCATCTTTTACAATTCGCCTCTGAAAATTAATCTTTCTAAAAACTCCGACTAGAGTGAAGATTCTGAAAAACTAGTTTCACGTGTGCGTGTAAAGTGAGATAAATAGAGTTTTAGGCAGCTGACGCACCAAAAGTGTGATTCTGATTGGCTTGCAGAGCGTTCTCCTTCGTTTTCAGAGGCGAATTCGCCGTTTGCGTGTAAAAGATGGGTACAAACGAAGGGAAATGTCTCTGTTTTTAAAAATACCAGTGTACTTGTAAACGGGGCCTCTTGAGGTCAAAATAAGTCCGCTACATCCTGTCTGCATCTAATTATGAAGCGTTTTATTGTCTGATAATCAGGATGTGCATGTTACCATGCTTTACCTTCACAGCAAAACTCTACTTTGGTCTCTGGAAGTTGTGAAAAGCACTTATAAACTCATGGTGGTGAATAATTATGATGCTAGGAATACAAAAGGTAAGTGAGGAATAGCTTTGGACCAATACAAACCTTTTAAAACAAAGTAGCTCTGCTTTTTAATACTTTGTAGATGGTAAAAATCAAGTACAGCACCCTTTCTCGAGCTAAATCTTTGAGCCTTCACAGTGATGAAAATGAATTTTGATAAAAGCAATTACCTGCGAATATTCTCCTAAAGTCCGTCCTATTCACCAACTATTTCAAAGGGGCTTTCAGACTTGGTTTATAATGGTGGTTTAATTAAAATCTTCCAAGAAAGACACGACAAAAGAAAAGATGCAGCACAGACACATACCCACCGCTTTGGTACAGACCCACTTTACTCTATATCAGGGGTCCTCAAACTACGACCTGGGGACCGGATGCGGCCCCCCACGCCCCTTAGACCGGCCGCCCAGCCCCTCCTCCCCCCACCACATGAACTGGCCCTATGAGGCAATCATCAAAAGTTGTCATGGGCTATTTTTTTTAATTACTTTTTGGCAAATAATAACATGCCTGTATCTTGTATTTTGTTGACTTTTTCAATCAAAAAGATATTTATATGAAGTATTTATAATTCTATATTTATGTGACGTTTTGTATTTTGTCACCTGACAAGCTCGAGATCAAAACGTTAACGCACATGAGCAATTTACCGTTAGTGCACATAACGGCAGCAAAAAAAAAAAAGTCTAAACGAAAAATCGAAAAATCGACAGGGAGTGCAGAATTTTTAATGAACAGTGAACCAACGTTTATTTTTTTGTTCAATGTAAGGACCGTGCCGTGTGTTTAATTTGTAAAGAAAGTGTGGCAGTTTTCAAAGAGTTCAATTTGCGTCATCACCACTAAACCCGCCACAAAGACTACGCTAGCTTGAGAGGGCAGGCGAGAGAGGATAGGATTCGGCGGATGAAAGGCGGACTGGCTGCACAACAGCAAGTATCAAACCCACATCAACCAGGCTGCTGTCCGAGCGAGCTATAAGGTAGCTCACCTACTAGCTACAAATGGAAAGCAGTTTACTGATGGGGACTTTGTTAAATGTAAATGTTTGTTAAATTTCTCACCTTTAATGTTGTATTAGAAAATAAATAAATGAGATACCTGTACTATTTCAAATTACAACAAAGTGTGAGGTGCTTCCTACTACTTTTGCAAACCACAAGTAACATTTATGTTTTAACATTTATGTGTAACATTTAATGCGGCAGGAATTATGTGTTGATATAGTATTGTGGATAACGATGCCAGGCTAGTCATTTCTACTATGTAATGAGGCCTGCTGGTGGTCATTTTGGTCTGGGACATACAATTCTATTATACAGTCTACCTGACCCCGGCCCCCCTATCACAGTCAGGAGTGATAATGTGGCCCCCAGAGAAAAAAGTTTGGTGACCCCTGCTCTATATTCAAAGAAAACTATTACAGTAGTAAATGCAGCCCTTTGAGGCCTCTTCTTGGTGGTAAAGTACAGTTTGTCCTCAGACTCGTCCATAACACTTACAAGGCTAATGACAGGAGCTCCCACCGGCCCCTTCAGACAGTGTTCCCATGATTACAGCCTCCTCAGATATTGATGACATTTTCTATCGGGCCATCTCCCGTGACGGTAGAGCGTGTGTGGCAGTTTTACGAGGCTCATAAGGCACTGACTTTATGATGCATCCTGATGTGTCAAAGAAACTGCTTTGTGAACTTTTCTGGTGGAGGGTCCCTCGAAAGCTTTTCTCCAGGGAGATGTTATTGCTTTGTCGGGGATTAAACCTTTCAATCTTCACAGAGAACAAACCAGACCAAGTTACAGGTCAGATCTGCGGAGAGACAGCCCCGTTCGCAGTCAGAATGTCTGTTTTTCTAGTTTTTGTGGAGTTATAAAACCATGTATAATTGAATAAATGTAAGGTGGAACTGTTTAGAAATCAGGAAGGTTTTTATCTATCCGCGATGTTATCCTGTGCCAGACGGACTTTCACAGATTGGATGTTACAGTTCAATCTGTGTTTTCCCTTCTGATCTCGTCCTCCCTAGTCTGCCGCAGCCCCACTATCGTGTAAAATGACCTCCGGTGGCTCGGGGCTCTTTTATCCGCTCGGCTCCAATTAGTGATGGGTCAGAAAAACATCCTCCAGGCCAATCCAGATGTCCTGCCATCAAAATTCCAATAGTAAATCGTTCCGCGTCCTCCAGTAACAGCGGTGACAGATGCACGACGCGTCCCTCGTGTATCCGGCAGCAGTTTCCCTTGAGACTGTCCGGCTCTCCGGATCGGCGCTCCTCCGTGAAAAAGTATGTCAGTAGCGTTGTGGGGACCAGCTTTATCCAATTCATGATTTAGGATTTCGAAAATCTGTTCCAACAGGAGAAAAATTACGAGACGAGAGAAATAAAACATCAGACAGAGCCAAGATAAGGGAGGAAGAAGAAAACGTGTCTTCTTTCCACGGCAGCTAGAACAGCATCACACTATGGAACATTCCAGGCAGAGCAACAAGCAGGTGATGGATCTCCAAACAAACAATTTTACTTCTATGGGCTTTAACTGCTAACACATCACATATTTGATCATAATATTACCTTTTTATTGTTTTGAAAATGAAAACATTTGAAGAAATCAACATATTAAAATGTTGAATACGTTTCAGTTAATTTTTTTACGCTCCGATTCACGCGCACAACACAGAGTGCATCCCATCAATGAAACTACAGCACATCGTGTCAGGTTTTGCCGTGTACAGTTTTGTATTGTGCTTTTGTATATTTATGGAGACTTGCCGTGTGGGAGGATGTGTGACAAAGCTGAGCACTGGACAGAAATGTACTGCTCACCACAAGGAGTCTTTGAATAGGGCCTGGGAGATTATTTGTGTCCCACCACGTGAAAACCCGCTACAACTCGGCATTTGTGAAACTGAGAAAATTATGTTTATAGGGGTTTTTTGTGTGATTTAGTTTTTTGTTTTTTTGCAGAATGTGCTAATTAAGATCATGAAGAAGCCACTCCATGTTTCAGATAACAGCAATAGTTGTGTTTAAAACATACATTTTTAATTTCAAATTGGCTTGTTTTTCGGAAAGAAAGGAGGCATGCATAAATCACCATAATTTCCCACGCTCACACTCCGGCCAATCATGTTCCGTGTAGCGCTGTTATGTTTTCGCCTGTACGCCTATCAGCTGTGAGGAGCACGTGAATATGTACGCGGCATTTCAAGAGAATAAGGACATGAAAATGGACTTTTAACTTCTACTTGGACACGTGACACATTCGGGACACGTTCGGGACACATCCGTTTCTCCGGAGCTCCGAAAGTCCGTGGATATACGTGATACGCGCATACACGTGGAGATACGCGAATTATTGGACAACACGGCAACACGGGGTGAGCTGTTTTATTATCATATGATTTCTGCATGAAATGGAGATATTAGGTGAAAGCAGCGGCTTGTGTCAACATTAATGTGTGTACGTGTGTGTACAGGACTAAACCAGGGCTAAACCAGGACTAAATCGGGACTAAACCAGGGCTAAAACCAGGACTAAACCAGAAATAAACCAGGACTAAACCAGGGCTAAAACCCGGGCTAAAACACAATTTGAACCTTTGCAGTGATGAACACAGGGCTCTCAGAGTGTGACACACGCAATTTGACGTATGCCATGTATGGCATTTCTCACGCTGATTTCTTTTTTTTAAATTTTTTTTATTTTTTTTGTGCCCAGAAAATCGGTCTGTGTGGCTTAATTTATGCAGGCTTTTTTTCGTTTTCAGCGAAAAAAAACTCCCCCGAGCGAGGCCGGAGCAGACGCGCCGTCCCCCGGGCACGTCCTGAGCCTCAGTCCCGGTGCCACGTCTCCTCTGAGACGCACCGACTCCGGTCCCGGTGTCTCCGTCTGTGCATAACGTGTCCCGCCCCGACGGCTTACGCGTGGAATACGCGGGGCCCAGAGCCGAACTGCACATGGTGAGACGCGGTGAGACGCGGGCCCGGTGCATTAACCAGACTCTTACATGAATCCGTTAAAAATGTCCCGCTCCCCCCCGCCCCGGTCCCTCCTCCCCGCCCCTCTCAGCGCGCACTGACAAAGTGCAGTGATGATAAAACAAACTGAGAACCATCAAGTAATAACTTCATTTATATAACTCTCATTAGTTGCTTTGTAGTTTAAGTTTGCTCAAACAGGGCTCTCAACACGCAATTCGACGTGCACACGGCATTTCTTCTCCCCCCCCCCCCTTCTCTGTGAACATGAATTTTGATTAATGCAATTAAGTGCTACAGTCTGGGTACTCAAATTATTTCAAAGGGGCTTTCAGACTGGATTTATAATGGTGGGTTAATGAATATCACATAAGAAAGACTCAACAATATAATACACGGCTTTAGTACTGACCCACTTTACCGTATATTCAATGATAGACTATTTTCATGGTCCTTCGATATACATTTTTATATGCTGCTAAAAGTGTATTTGACAGAATAATATAGCCTATTTTTTCTATTTATGACTTGGTTTGGTGGGATAGTACCGATGGTAAATAATAATCATAATTTTACATCAAGTAGTTGTAAAAAAAACCACAAATACAAGTACAAAAATACAGGAAGTAGCTCTGAGTTCTAAAACAAAATACCCCAAACTACGTCATCAACACCTAAAAGCAGGGCTCTCAAGTCTCACGCTTTGAGAGTGTGACACACGCAATTCGACGTGTTCACATGCTTACACGCCACACATGGTATTTCTCACGCAGAGAAATTTCTCACAGCGCTCCACACACCTTCACTAGAACCATCTGGATAATTTCAGCCCTGGAATTGCCGATCTCCACTGAACAATAGGTAAAAGTTAGCCGTCAACTTGAAAACTACCACTACATGACATCACAAGGTGGAACAGATAATTTTGAGCTTTGGAGATGTAGACAGACTAATAATAAAGGATTACGCTAACACAACAAAACACAACTCCAGGTGTGTTTTTGATGAGGTAACATTTTAACATGGCTAAAAGCTCATTTTTGGGTAATATAGGCTCTTTAAACTACCCAGAATGCATTGCAACCTGATGTCATTTTTACTGCCTATTGCCAGAGTATTCCCTGCCTGTTTTGTGCTTGTCTAAGCTTAGTGTGGAAAATAAAAGCTCTCAAAAACGATACACCAATGTTGTTAGCAAATGTAACTGAAACACATTAGTTTTCCATTTTCAGCAGAGGCACTTGAGGGTCATATTACAGGAGACAAGTGTTTGAGTGTGGATCTGGAGAAGCTGCAGCGTGTTGAGCACAAATGGACCACGGATAGCAGCGTATGAAAAACCAAAGGAAGAAAAAGTCGACATGCGAGAAAAGAAGAGCCGTATGTGAGCTTATATAAGAGTGGATCTCACTTGGCCACTTTCGAAACAAAAACACACTTATTTTATGCTCTTACTGTTATAAAAGAAGAACTATACAAGAAGAATTTGCAGAGGACCAAAGTTATTCTTCATTTCTAACGCATTCTGAGCATCCTAATTATTTACCATCGCAGTAAAACTAAAAAACAGCTAGCGTGCTATAACATACTTTGGCTCTTTGACAATAAAACACTTAATAATTACATTCAGGCAGCATACAGTGGTCTCATTTACTGGAGCAAAACAATATAATAAATTCATATTTGCACTGTATTTTGAGGTTGTGGTTCTTCCTAAATGTATAGGACTCAGAACCTCCAAAATTCACTCCCTGAGCTGCAAAGGCTGCATTAGCACTGACTCAAGTTTACCGGCAGGTGCTGGGTTTGAGTCTGATCAGAGAGACCTTTTTATTACAGATTTACTTAGTGTGCATTGTGTTCTGGGCAGCATATCTGCTTGGACTGCTGTCCCCGCGACCCAGAAAAATGGAAAAAGCGGAAGAAGATGAATGAATGAATAGTTAGTGTGAGGCTTGGTTATTTAGTTATTTGTTTATTTTTCGCCAATACAATTAGGCACAGATACAAGACATCTTGCAGAGGGTAGCTACTGCTGTACTGCTTTCTTAAATCATGTTACAAAAGTTATCTGTAAAAGCAATATTTAAACACAATTACCACACACACACAAAAAAAAAGTGTGTTCCTCACGTTCCACGGTGGTTGGTCTCTCTCACTCTCACCAGCTCGGGTCCTCCTGGGAGCTTGCGAGTTCTGCGCAGTATCTTTGCTGTTCCTACTACTGCACTTTTCTGGACTGAGATGTCTGATGTTTTTCCTGGGATCTGCTGTAACCACTCCTCCAGTTTGGGGGTTACAGCCCCGAGTGCTCCGATCACCACAGGCACCACTGATGCCTTCACCTTCTAGGCCTTCTCCAGCTCTTCCTTGAGCCCCTGGTATTTTTCTAGTTTCTCGTGTTCCTTTTTCCTGATGTTACCATCACTTGGTATTGCAGTGTCCACCACCACAGATTTGTTCTGTTGCATAACCACCACTACTATGATCTTGGATCTTGATCTCATTCGCCGCAACCTTCGGAGGTGTTTCCCACCTTGACCTTGGGGTCTCCAGCCTGTACTCTGCACAGATGTTTCTGTACACTATGCCCGCGCTCCATGTATGCTTTCCCTGCCAGCATCTTACACCCTGCAGTTATGTGCTGGACTGTCTCAGGCAGTACTCGAGTTGAGGGGGGATGGGGGGGGCTGCTTCCCCCCTGTGGGAAAAAATGGTCAAAATCTTCCCTCTTCTAAAATGGTCATCCCTTCTTCCATCCCTTGTGGCATTTTATCAATCAGGCATGAAAATCCCTCACCTTTTGGCAAATTCGCCATTTTGAAGTCAAAATAGCCAGTGCCAAGAGCCAATCATAGGCCAAACTGCCCTCCAGCTTCCAATCGTGTTGCAGCATAATTACCCACCGATCACGCTCCCGCCAATCATGACGATTAGCGCTGTTGTGTTTGCGCCTATTCCCCGATCAGCTGTGAGCGAGCCTCATGAATGGTTACGCAGCATTTCCAAGAGAAGAAGAATCCTTAACTTGCTATGATAATGCTACGTAAGAAGGAACTCTCGCCTCGGGACACGGGATACGTTCGGGATTATGTCCGTTTCTCCGGAGCTCCGGATTATTAAAGACAACACGGCAAACTGTTAGAATGGAGCTGACTGCATTGTTATGGGTAAGTCATATTATCAGATTATTTCTGCATCAAAAGGACAGATTAGCGGACAGCAGGGGCCTTATGTCAGCGTGTGTGTGTACAGGACTAAACCGGGACTAAACCAGGTCTAAACCAGGACTAAACCAGGACTAAACCAGGACTAAACCAGGACTAAACCAGGACTAAACCCAGGGCCGGCCCAAGGCATAAGCGAACTAAGCGGCCGCTTAGGGCCCCCACGCCACCAGGGGGCCCCCAAGACCAGTTGGGGGGCCCCAACCCCCCCGGTCCTCGGGAAAAAAGTAGTGACTAGGGGGCCCCCAAATCAAATTCTGCTTAGGGCCCCATAAAGGCTTGGGCCGGCCCTGACTAAACCAAAACTAAACCAGGTCTAAACCAAGACTAAGCCAGGAGTAAAACAGGTCTAAACCAGGACTAAGCCAGGAGGGGTTGTTTCTTTCCGATAAATAGTATTGTCTTGTGGAGGCCATGCAACTGAGAATGCAAGCTATGAATCAGATGGGATTTAGGATTTGCCATGTCTAGCAAGTCACCCTAAAATGGACTAGAATGCCCCCTCCCAGGCTGATGATTCTGAGGTGCTAAAAACGCCATACGTCTGGATTCCAGTTATTTCCAGCACAATGCAAACTCCTGCAGAGCCTATTTTATAGCTATGTTTTATACCAACAACAAGGACAGCAGGAAACAATTCATACACACAACACAACACATACACACACACACACACACACACACACACAAAGGCTAACACACAGCGCTTTTAGTACCTGATTATAATTTATTCTTCTCGAGAAAAATGCACTTTACATCAGGCATTATAAAAGCAAATATTATCTATTTATAGTACACATTTCCATTTCCCAGGTAATAATTAATACAGAAAACACATTATTACTAAGGATCAGAGAAAAAAACAACAACTGCCTGACACTTTCCCAGACATTTACTTCTCTGTCATGATGTTTTTTCAAAAGTGACAAAAAAAAAAAACAAATATAGGAAGAGATTGAAAACTAAACGTAAACAACAGCCTGACACTATCCCAGATGCTTGAATCCCAGTCGTGGTGCATTTTCAAGAGACAAAAAAAACATAATGCTGAGAGTTGAGCGCTATAAGAAAACAATAGCATGACACTATCCCAGACAGTTGAAAATATTCTGCAGAATTTTGCGTTTTGGACTTAAAATGATCACATTACAGGTATTAATTAGCACGTCGCTGGTTAGCCTCCATCATAACTTTATACTCTTAATATTTAATACATTTTTCGAAAAAGTCTATGGGAAAAATGAATGGAAAATTTTGTCCCATAACCGGAGCGGACCCGTGCAAATGTCCAAGCACCCAACGGAATTTTCCCCGAACTTAATTTAAACAAAATTTAATGGCCTATAGGCTAAAACAAGCGCTATTCGCTGAAACACAAGCAAAGAGAGGCATTACGTGACTTTTCAGTTAGGGGTCCATCACCGTCTTGTTCCACAGTGTGACATTAAACAGCTCTACTTTATATTTATTAAATTACAGGTGGTTTTACTGCTGAAAAATACCTCAAAAAACAAGCATTCTGACTGTGAGTGGGGATCACCTCTCCACAGATCTGACCTGTAACTCGGTCTAGTTTGGTCTCCTTGAAGATGGAGAAGAAAGAAAAGTTGAATACCATACTGTAACTTTAACATTCCACGGAGAAAAGCATTTGACGCACCCTCCAACAGAAAAGTTACATAGTGCACCTTTAAGAGGAAGGATGAGAAAGTGAGACAAATTCAGAAAACACTTTACTAAAACTTTACTTAAAGGGATATGCCACCCCCAGGTCAAATTTGGGCATCTCCCCACAGTCCAGAGACTAAAATAAGTGGTGGAAAGCGTTTTCCTGCTTACCCAGCCATTGTCCGAGTCTGTCGCCACTGACCGCCGCGGTAACTGGTGCTCCTCCGCCTTAGACTGGAGTCTAACGTAGCCAGAGAAAGATTTCGGCCAAAAGGAATTAATTTGCTCGATGCGTTTCCCAATTACTTTGTGTGTAGTGCGCATTCATATCGAGTGCAAATAAATGTGCAAATCAACACGGAGAGCTTGACTTGGTCATTTTGGGTGGGAACTATTTTCCAGTGCGTAAGAATACAGCCGTATCACGCACCACGTTGTGCAACAGGGGAACTCCCTTCCCGGTGCGTAACAGGGATTCCCCTGGTAGCGTGCTGCGTGATACGGCTGTATTCTTACGCACTGGAAAATAGTTCCCACCCAAAATGACCAAGTCAAGCTCTCCGTGTTGATTTGCACATTTATTTGCACTCGATATGAATGCGCACTACACACAAAGTAATTGGGAAACGCATCGAGCAAATTAATTCCTTTTGGCCGAAATCTTTCTCTGGCGACGTTAGACTCCAGTCTAAGGCGGAGGAGCACCAGATACCGCGGCGGTCAGTGGCGACAGACTCGGACAATGGCTGGGTGAGCAGGAAAACGCTTTCCACCACTTATTTTAGTCTCTGGACTGTGGGGAGATGCCCAAATTTGACCTGGGGGTGGCATATCCCTTTAACTAAAATCAAGGGAATACATAATAACCAAAGTGAGGCTTCAAACTGCACAATATAAGTAAGAAAAATAGAAAACATTGCTCTTGTGGGAATGCAAATGCAATTTCTACACAGTGAAACAAAAATACACTGATTATGTAATTAAAATTGATGTAAACGTATTCAAAGTATTCAGAATAAAGTACTCTGATTGGCCCATGTATCAGAATATGTTGCACAATACGTTTTAATGCAGGTATTGAGTGTTCTGTAACTAAATACATTTTCAAAACAGAGCAAAAATTTCAAAGTAGAGCCATCCATTTTCTTCAGCTTATCCGGGGCCAGGTCGCGGGGGCAACAGTCTAAGCAGGGACTCTCAAACTTCCTTCACCCCAGACACTTCCCCAAGGCGTTACCAGGCCAGCCGAGAGACGTAGTCCCTCCAGCGTGTCCTGGGTCTTCCCCGGAGCCTCCTCCCGGTGGAACGTGCCCGGAACACCTCCCGAACACCTCCCAGGAGACGTCCGGAACAGATACCCGAGCCACCTCAGCTGCTCCTCTTGACGTGGAGGAGCAGTGGCTCTACTCTGAGCTCTTCCCGTGTGACTGAGCTCCTCACCCTCTCTCTAAGGGAGCGCCCAGCCACTCTGCGGAGGAAACTCATTTCGGCCGCTTATATCCTCGATCTCGTCCTTTCGGTCATTACCCAGAGCTCATGACCATAGGTGAGGGGAGGAACGTAGATTGACGGTAAATCGAGAGCTTTGTGTTTCAGCTCAGCTCCCTCTTTACCACAACGGTCCGGTACAGCGACCGCATCACTGTCGACGCTGCACCGATCCGCCTGTCAATCTCACGCTCCATCCTCCCCTCACTCGTGAAAAAGACCCCAAGATACTTGAACTTGACTCTCCACCCACCCAGAGAGGGCAAGCCACCAAAGTAGAGCTAAAATTTCAAAAACAAATGCCTGACTGACATGGTTTGAAATGAGGTACAGGCCTTTTAACATTGGTGCACTTGAAACTCCCATGTCCCCACTGTGGAGCTGAAGATTGAAGGGTCCATTTTCAAAAGGCCAGTTTGTCCGAGAACCGCAGAAGGTCGAGTCCGGACGGAGACTCTAGACGAGGAGGAGGAGGAGGCTGCTGTGAGATGAGAACATGGCTCTCAAGTACTGTAGTGATGAAGAAAGCAGAAAGAAAGTAAAAGAAGTAAAACAACTTTGTCACTGTTACGTTTCAGTTTGACAGTGTGTATACTTTTATTTGATTAGCTTTTGAGTTGCCTGGGAAATGCAGAATATCTCTCTCTGTATATTTTTTTTTAATACAGATTGATAAATGTCTGATCTGGTCCCCACGGCCTCCACTGGAATCAGATTTGTATTTTTCAGCGACACATGTCAAACGAAGGAGCTCAATGGTCTCGTATCATTTAAGTTGAACGTTTCTCTTATTGATTCTGCAGAAATCCGAGTGTTTTTCAATCCCCTGTGATATTTTGTTTCTTTATTTTTGTCGATACGAATGGAGCATGTGTGTTCCTGAAGTACGGAATGTTCTGAAGTTTTTATTTCCATAGCATTGCTTTAATCTTTATACTTATAAAAAAAAAAAAATCCATAAACCTTTACACGTGTGGTAAGAGCTGCTTTTGCATGGAATTAACTCCTCTGTGGAATTATTAAATTATTGTAGTTACATTTACTTGAGTCACTTTTTACATCTGTACATTTCAGATTATAGTTTTAGCAGCATAATTTTACTCCTACTTCAGAAATATTTTTATATTTGAATATATTTTATACTTAAAGTTTTTGCTTACTCTTCCCACTGTGAGTAAGTCTGTGAAATATGAAATGATTTGAGCATTTGTGTCATTCAGATATACCGTAATTTCCGGACTATTGAGCACACCTGAATATAAGCCACGTCAACTATTCAAAGAATTTTATTTTTGGCCATACCTGTCTAAAAGCTGCAGGTGTCCACGTCTTCAAGAACGTTTTCAGCGTCTCATCATCGACTCATCGATGCCGAGCTCACGTGCAGCAGCTCAATTTCATTCTTCCACAGCCAGATCGATTGTCTTTAACTTAAAAGCTGCATCATACGCATGTCTTCATGTGTTTTCCATGAGGAGGGTGTTGAACTGTTGAAAACAAAATCAAACGAGCATCTTTCTCGGCGCGTCATCTCTTCACCGTCTGTCTCGCTCTTACACCCCATCACTTCACTTCTCTACTGCGCATGTCTCCTGGGGAAAGAGCCGCTGTCCTGGGATCATGTCCGTGTCTCGTAGGATTTCAGCAGATTTCAGGCTCTCCTGGGGAAGCGGGGATAGGTGTATTGATCAGGTGTGAGTGGATGTCCGACTACTGAAGTTTCAGATGTTTCTTCATGTCATTTACGCACTTAAGATGTGCCCCACTCATTAAGACTACGTTCACACTGCAGGGCTTAATGCTCAATTCAGATTTTTTTGTGAAATCAGATTTTTTTGTGAGGCCGTTCACATTTCCAATTAAATGCGATTTGTATGTGATCTCCAGTGTGAACTTTAAACTCCCCCAAAGTGTCCCGCATGCGCCTTGGAGGACACGATGAAGTCACATGCAGCGAACGTGCTCAATGGTTACGGAAGTCGCCTAAAGTTGCTGCGTAGCGGAGCTAAAACATGTACAACTTATTTGTTTTAAAGAGGAGACGGAGAAAGAGAAGGACAAGGTTTCTGGCCACAGTGTTTTGTGGAGCAGTGACAGCAACGTCTGCAGAAATGAACATGTGGGTGCAGAGTCGCAGACTTGCGTGGTGGGATTGCTAAGTGCTACGCCGCTTCGGCGTACCACATAGCATGGAGTGCTACGTGCTACGGAGTTTATATATTATTTTCGCATAACGAGAACGTTTTGGGTACATTTACTTGTACCACTCTCGCTGGAGGAAACACGGGCAGGTCGGATGAATGCGACCTGGCCGTTCAGAGTGAAGTCGCATGCCAAAAGATCGGATATGTATCGGTTTTAGGACCACATATCCAAGTGGCCAGGATCGCATTTGAAAAAATCGGATCTGTGTCGCTCAGACTGTCATTAGAAGGTCAGATACAGGTCGCATAGAGGCAAAAAATCGGATTTGGGTCATTTCAGGCTGCAGTGTGAACATAGCCTAATTATTTTATCACACAGCGATAAACTGTTTTACTGCTGACGACAGCGCTCGCTCGTGTTATAACTTCATGTTCACCGCACAGACAGCGGCGCTTTCTGCACTCAGGCTGCACACATCCGCTGTGTTCATAAACAAATAATCCGTCCATATATTAGCCGCATAGTTGTAAAAGCTGTTCAAAGTTCAAAGTGTGAGGAAAAAAGTAGCAACTTATAGTCCAGAAATGACGGTAATTTCACTTTTTTTTATTTGTGTCTATCCTTTGGAAATACCAGATTTTGTGCATTATTTAAAGTCTTTCTAACTACAATCACTTCAAGTTACAAATCAGACATTACATTAAGACAGTTACTCTTTAAGTTACTCTTACTTGAGCAGTGCTTTTCCCAAATACTTTTTACTCTCACTTGAGTAAAGTCTTGGACCACTACTTTGTACTTCAAATTGTATTATTATTTTGAAGTAACATAAACCTGTACAATTTTTGACGGCTCTCCCCAGCTGTGCACACTGAGCCATGTTTGCGGGTTGTTTACCGGTCTGCAGGTGTTATACTTATACTTTGATGAATATTTGATAAAGCAGCAGCCTGGGCTCGTGTACGCGGCGATAACCCGGAGTCAGTGTTTTTCACACAGCACACATTTCACATTTGAACCTCTTTGACGTTGGGGGAACATTCAGATTTCATTTTTGGTTTGACAAATTTAGCAGCACTCTAGAGCGAAGTGGTTCCAAAAGAACACCGTGTCAAACTAAACACAGGGCGGCACAGCTCTCAGGAGGCGGGGTAGGTGGTGGCTGTCGTCGTGGTTTCTCATCATCGCCACTCCATCTGCCGACGTTTCCCCTGAGGCTCTCCACGAAGTAAAGTCATTCAGAGAAAAATTACTTTAAAGTGCGCCTGACAGTTTTCATTTCTTTGTAATTATGACTTGGTTTGGTGGCGGTTAAGTGACAGTTTGAGGGAAAAATAAATAAATAAATAAATTGAGAAGAAAAGTATGAAAATTCCATCCAAAATGCTTACTAGTCCAACATGTGATGTCATGCGGTGATACAGGAGGTGCTCCACTGTGTTTCCATACACTTTCACTAGAATCATTTGGATGTTTTCAGTCCTGGTATTGTCAGTCTTTATTGAACTAAAGCTAAAACGTAGCTGTTAACTTGGAAACTACAGCTTGATGACATCACAAGGTGGAAGAGAGCATTTTGAGCTTTGGAGATGTAGACAGACAGATAATAAAGAATTACTCAAACATATCTGAATGAAACAAAACACAACCAACCAATCAGGTATGTTTTTGAGGAGATAACAACATTATAACATAGCTTAAAGTCAATTTTGTGTAATATAAGACCTTTAACTAGTTCTGTTTATCACATTTTTCAGACAGCAAAAATCAGGTACAGCATGTATGTGTATATGTGACTGAGCACCCAGAAAGAGGCCGCAACTCGGGATTAGTAAAACCCAGATAATCGAGTTTTTAGTTTTTAGGTTGTTTTTTGTTTTTGTTTTTTTCAAAATTTGTGATTTGAATTTTTTTGCAGAATGTGCTAGTTGAGATCACGAAGAACCCACTACAGGGGGTCCTCGGGTTACGACGTTGATCCGTTCTTAAGATGCGTCGTAACCCGAATTTCGTCGTAAGTCGGATTTTGCCTTTGATCTTCCAACCAAAGCACCAATAACCTTTCCATCTCAATAATTAGACCACTACGCTGCTTGGTTATCACTGCTGCTTTCATAGGAGCAGATCAGAGCCCACATCAGGTACTTCCGCCCACATTGGGCACGCACACGAGGCGTCTTCTTCTCCCTACAACCACAACAGAGCGTATTCTTCCGCCGTGCGCCGCGCGCCGTTCGCGTTTGTTTACATCTCTTACCACGCTAAACCGCGTAAGACGGAATGACGCGTAATATATATATATATATTTTTTTTAATGGGGGCGCGTTCGTAACCACGAAACGTCGTAAACCAAGACCGTCGTAACCCGAGGACCCCCTGTATATGTTTCAGATAACAGCATTGGCTGCTTAAAAAGCATACATTTTGTCTGTGAAATTGGCTTGATTTTTGGAAAGAATCGAGGCGTGTCTAAATGACCATCCTGCAGCTGCTGACCAATCACGTGACATTAGCGCTCTTTTGTTTTCTTTTTCCACCTATCAGCTGTGATTATGTAGCTACAGTTCAACAGGATCCGTAACTTAAGAAATTCGTATCTTTGGGATCAAAGTAGGTTGGATACGGCCCCCGGACTAAAATGAGTTTGACACTCCTGGTGTAAACATTGTTGTTTTAAAATGAATTTGATCTTGTTTCTTTGCATTGTTTGAGCTCTGAAAAAACATGTATCTTTTTTGTTATTTTGATCATTTGTCATTTTCTGCAAATAAATGCTCTAAACGATAATATTTTTATTTGGAATTTGGGGGAAATGTTGTCAGTAGTTTATAGACTCAAACAAAAATGTTCCTTTTGCCCAAACACACACCTATAAGTAGTAAAATCAGAAAAACTGATAATTTTGCAGTGGTCTCTTATTTTTTTCCAGAGCTGTAGATGGAATAGCAAAAAAGAGCAATAGACCAGTGTCAAATGAGACATAATTATAAGAATTTAAAAAAAAGATAATAAATGTATATGTACAAATCAGAATAAAATAGAAAAATAAGTAATAAAATATAAAATACAATATCAAATAAAATGTCCAAACACAGCTGTATACAGTTGTAGGGAGGACTTGGAATGGGGTGAACTGCTGGTAGCTCCGGAGTTACAGGTTGGTTTAAAAACACATCGCAGCACTTTCTGTATCACCACATGACATCACAAGGTGGAACAGAGTGTTTCCTGATTGAGAACTCAGTCTAAATATGCAGGGTCTGTGTGTTAAACATGTGCGAATGAAACGAAACACATCTCCAGGTGTGTTTGTGACGAGGAAACGACATTAGAACATCGAAAACAGCTTAATACGCTCCTGTTAATATCTCATTTCCTTTTGAGTGTCACAAACATTATTAACACAGGCCTCTATTAGCTTCACGGGTGTCACTTTGGGCACAGCTCAGAGGCCCTCCCAAACGCCTCAAACAGCCCACTTCAGCTGGCAGCCATATTTCACAGTCAGATGAACTAAACGCATTACAATGGCATAATGAATACTTACCTCACGCAATTCTTTAGTTAAAGTACTGTCAAGAAGTGCCCGTGGGCTCAAGTTAGCAATTTAGACTTTCAAATAGGCTCTGCTGCTGGGGAATGAAGCACTCAGGGCGCTGGATCTTTGTGCAAATTTAGTCTGCAGGACTTAATAACATTTAAAACTCACGTAATGTATGCTTTTCTTATCATTCTTAGGCACATTTTTGCACTTTGCCCTGGCCAACCCTGATTAAAGTAAGTAAAAAAAAGTCAAATTTTAAGAGCCTATTATGCTATTTTCTGATTTATGTAATAATAATGCTGTTTCCCCACTTGTTTTGCTTCATTCACACATGTTTAACACACACAATGTTTATTCTCAGTGCTATTTCTCATTCCATGGATTGCTTTTGAGGTAGTAGCTGAAGTCTGATTATTGTAGTTACAGGCTGGGGTAAGTGCAATAAATGCTCGGGTCCTTAGTGTAATGCAAAGTTAGACCTCAGAGCTGGCAGAAAGCACTTTAAACTTCTAGAACTGTATGTACTTTCACTTTGTTAAAGTTATACAGCGCTGGTACACTGTAAAGAGCTCATATTACACTTATTTCTGATCTATGTTATAATGTGTCCTCATCACAAATGTACCCAGAGTTGTGATTTGGATCATTTTCAGCTCTGGCATTTAAAATTTTCTCTTTCTTTCTTTCTTTGATTTATTTGACAAGGACCATGTACAGGAGCATTAATCACAATCAATGAAGAGATGCTTTGTACCAGACTATAACTCTTCGAGCTAATTTCCATCTGCAGTCCCTGAGACACACAACACTACAAAACGTTAATAAACACAGCATACAATAATGCATTTCATAAACATTTCATCAAAGGTACATTATTTACATTAGATAAAATGGATTCCCCGTCTCAGGTTTGTCTTAATGCTGACAGGTTTGTATTCTCAAGAAATGTCGATTGACTCCTACACTAAATAGTTTTAAGACTTTGCACAGTTTTAGCTCAGTGGAAAGTTTGTTCCATTCTGAGATCGTTTTAACAGAAAATGCAGATTGTCCCAGTGATGTTTTACATTTTGGTATTGTACAGTACATTGGCCACTGACCGTTGACCTGGTGGTCTGGACCATTTGGTCAGATGTTAATTTGACAAACTTTTTCAATGGTGGAGGTGCCACATTATTTAAGGGATAGTGTGTGTGTGTGTTTTTTTTTTATGTTAATCTGTTTGGGTTTCCTTCTAAAAGTTAGAAGACACCGGCTTACCTCTGACAGTCTCAGCTGATCCCGGTTCGGCTCGCTTTCTGGAGCCCACGTAAGTAGGTCCGGTATCTTCCCTGGAACATGAAATAAAGCTTGTTTTTCTTCTCAAAACAAAACATTTGTCCGAAAGATGATATATTTGCGTCCTAAACTGTTGTCCACGAAACATCCAGCAGCGTAGTTAGCGTTCGCGTATTGTGTATTGTGTTCTGTTGTGTTCTGTACTGTTCACTTGTAAACGTCCCCTTACGGCGGACCGCATCTGCCGTATTAGGGTGACCACCGGCATGAAACAGGAAAGGAGGACACTTGCGTCCAAAAAGGAGGACAAAGGCCCTAAAGTGAGGACACCTTGTTTTTTTTTGTTTTCCCTCGGTCAAGAAAAACAACTTATGAATAATGTATGAAGTCAACATATATTTATTAACATCACCCACCAAAAACAAAAATCTGGCAAATTATGGTCAAGATGATATGAACAAAAAACAATATCATCACTAATTCACTGAAAAAACAGTCTTTGCCATGCCATCATATGGCGCCAAAAAGCAAAAAAACATGAAAAATTGCGCGCATCTGAGGAGCAAAAATCAGTCAATAGCCTGAGCGGAGCTTTTGAGTGACAGCAGCTTCCAGACAATCAGGGGCTGCAGGGGCTGTATCAGCTGCGCGCGCATCGCGAATGTTTGCATACGACACAACATCAGAGTAGCAAGTGTAAATAATGGGTGGGGTGTGCGCCGACGAGGGTCCGAAAGGAGGACAAAATGTAAAAAAGGAGGACACGTGACAGACGGCCGGACAGACAGCTCTAAAACCGGACTGTCCGGACGAAATCCGGACGAATGGTCACCCTATGCCGTATACTTCCGCTAAATGTTAACAGGCTAATACAGCTAATATGCGCCCAGTGATACGAGTCGAGAGAGACAATACGCGAACGCAATCTACGCTGCTGGATGTTTCGTGGACAACTGTTTGGGACGCAAATATATCACCTTTCGGACAAATGTTTTGTTTTGAGAAGAAAAACAAGTTTTATTTCATGTTCCAGGGAAGTTACCGGACTTACCTACGTGGGCTCCAGAAAGCGAGCCGAACCGGGGTCAACTGAGACTGTCAGAGGTAAGCCGGTGTCAACACACGTAACTTTTAGAAGGAAACCCATACAGATTAACCATTTTTTTAAAAACGCACTATCCCTTTAATGATCTTGAATAGTAATCTAAGACAGGCTGATTTGATCATATATTCAAAACTGAGCATTTTATGTTTCGCTAATATTTGACAGTGGTGATATTGTCGCGGTTTCTTATCTTGGATCCTAATAGCTTGTTTATAAAGAGATTCTAGAGGTTTTATCGTAGTTTCATTGGCTTGTGACCAACAGGAGACACCAAACATTAAGTGAGGCAGGATCATCGCATTTAAATAGGTTTTTGCTCCTTATTTTGTTAAGGAGTTTCGTATAAAACTCATGTAATGTCTGCTTTTCTTATCATTCTTAAGCACATTTTTGCGCTTTGTCCTGGCCAAACCTGATTAAAGTAAGTAAAACAAGTCCCCATTAGGCTATTTTTTGATTTGTTCCAATGTTTCAGAGTGTTCTTGAAGGTCGAGGACCCACAGTTCCTGACATGAGCGGATAATGTGTTCCATGACTGTGATCCTCTGATAGACGTCGCCGTTTGGCCAAATTTGGTCCTGCGTCTCTGTACGTTCCAGTCTCCTCTGGTCGATGCTCCCGTGTTAACTCGGTTTGTCGTTTTTTTACTTATAAAATCCATTAATGGTTGAGGAGAGCTTGGCCAGAGAGAAACGAAATTTCGATCCACTGTATGTTCAACACATATGGCAGAACTGACAGTAAAGCTGACTTTGAACTTGAACTTGGAACTTTGAAGGAACGAGTCCATTTAAAACTTCAAAAATAAGGCAAGGATCCATAAATACCTGATAACTTTCAAGATCCAAAATATTATACTTAAGATATTACAATAGTGATACTGTAGAGCCTTTTTGTCACGTGTTTTCAGTGTTTTTTTTGAAGAGGGACTTTAGGGGCTTCAGGATGGCCTCAGATGTATGAGACCGTGTGGTACAGCAGTAAGATAAGTTGAAAGTTGTTTTACTCTCGACTCTTATGACATTTAAATGAAGACGAGCACGCCACAATCAGGTTTGTGGAGTCAGGTTTGTGGAGAGGCAAGTAACAGTAACAACAGTAAGTTTTGGTTTTTAATGGCTTCTTTTTTTGTGTTAAAATGGTGGGGCTTTAATGTTCAAACTTGTTTTTTTATGTGTAATTATCTTTCATCTATATGTACAGACGCTCCTCAACCTACGAACGAGTTATGTTCTGAACGGCTGTTCGTTTGTTGAATTTGTTGGTAAGTCGTTGTAGGGCATTCTTTAGAAGGGAATGTATGTTTAAGGCTTGTATAAGTAATCTCTGTGGATTTGTACTGCATTTAAATAACACTAAATAGTAACAAAACAATATGCTTTTTAAAAATATGGAAAACTGATGAGATAAAAAGAAGAGAGAGACACAGAGGCAGACGCAGTAGACACAGCTGAGAGAGAGAGCCAGCCAGTGAGTGAGAGAGTGTGTGTGTGTGAATGTATGTGTGAGACTGTGTGTGTGTAGCCTATTTTTAAAAAATGCAAGTTTAGCTTACTTTGGAAGAGGTACTCGAAGGGTTGATGAGTTTCTCCAGCTCTTCCATGAGTTTCCCTTTCTTCTTGCATATGAGGGTGGATTGCATACCCGCTGCACTTTTCACATGCTCCATAATGCGGTCCTTTTGTTTATATATCGTACCGATCGTCGAACGGTTCACGTTGTACTCGCGTGCCACATTCACCATCTTCTCACCAGCATCAAGTTTCTTTATTATCGCCACCTTCTTTTCAAATGAGATGGCTTGCCGCTTTTTCACATTTCCACTAGAAGCTTCACTAGAAGCTTTTCACTTTTCACCTAACATTTTGGATTACGTATGCAAGATAAAACAACAAAGTTCGTAACACCGCAAGTACGTCTGAACACTTCAACTGAGTGGGTGTGATGCTTGGGGGATGCTGGGCACACGATCGCAGCACCCTGCCTGTGCATCAGCGGTGGAAATACGCACTACGAACTGTACGCGGAAGTCGGAATAGGCGCTAAATACAAAAACTCACTTACGTACATGTACAGAGCTTTTGCCCAAACATTTAACTTTTTTTTTTTAATTTTCGAACCTGTTCGTAACTCCGAATGATCGTAAGTCGTATGCTCGTATGTAGAGGAGCGTCTGTACCTCTATGGTTGTATTAGTTCAGTGTTAGAAATTCCGACTGCTATGTGTCAGTGAAGGCATCACTGTGCATGGCAACTTGCTGCTTTCTTCAGGTAGCTGCACGGCACGTTTATTCAGTTGTAAATAAAGTTTTGTATAAATCGTATTGGTGGGGGTCTCTTCTAATGTGCTTTCTGATCAAGGCTGAAGGTGCAGGAGCTGTGGTGATGATGATCTTCTGAATACATCGTAAAGGCCAGTTCTTTACAGTTTACTTGATTGGTGTTTAATGACATCCACTAAGTTGAATATAATTTCTGTCTATAGATTCCCTCTGCCGCTCGTAATTAAGCTCTCTGTTATGATTTATTCTCAGTGCTATTTCTCATTCCATGGATTGCTTTTGAGGTAGTAGCTGAAGTCTGATTATTGTAGTTACAGGCTGGGGTAAGTGCAATAAATGCTCGGGTCCTTAGTGTAATGCAAAGTTAGACCTCACAGCTGGCAGAAAGCACTTTAAACTTCTAGAACCGTATGTACTTTAAATTTGTTAAAGTTATACAGTGCTGGTACACTGTAAAGAGCTCATATTACACTTATTTTTAATCTATGTTATAATGTGTCCTCATCACAAATGTACCCAGGGTTGTGATTTGGATCATTTTCAGCCCTGGCATTTAAAACTCACGTAATGTACCGTACTTTTTGGACTATAAGCTGCTACTTTTTTCTCACGCTTTGGACCCTGCGGCTTATAGTCAGGTGTGGCTTATGTAAGGATTAATTCTTTATGAAGACAGCGAAGGTAGTACGGTACATAAGAAACGAGAGTTTTAGCCACTTAAAATCTCCTACACAGGTATCAACAGTTCCGTGAGATTGAGTTCAGGGGGTTTACCCTTAAAGCCCCAGTGTGTTTACCTGGCGAGCCAAATGATATCTCTCTGTATTTCCTATACAGCGCGATACCATCTGGACACCCTCGCTCCACCCTCGCTCCTCCGGTTAAAAACGGACTCCGCGATTCTGATTCGTTCAAAGATGGTGACGTCAGTGCACCCGCCTTTGCCCGCAAAGTCACTCTTAGGCAGCGGAAGTTCCGCCTCAGTTTTGAATCAAGATGGCGCAATCTCTGATTGGTTCACTTAGCTGTCTGTCTACGCGCAACCGCAGCGCATTCTGTGGATCAAGTGTTACCAGACTCACTCGCTGGTACAGCGATGAGTCATGGATTCTTCCAGGCAACCAGTGTGTAGGATGTGTGGCGCATAGGTGGATAGTGGCTATGGCACTTCCTGTTTTAGCTACGGAAGACCTCGAGGGTCACCCGGGCGTACCCGGGTCTTGCGCGTACCCGCGTACCCGCGCAAGAACCGCGCGCCGCTACGGTATAAATAAAACGCGGTCCCTTTCACTGTTTTTTTTTCTTTTCGCATGAAAACACACATTCCCGATCGTGTACCATGACAATCTACACATCAAATGAAACCTTACAGTCTCCTCTTTTTGACTCTGCAATTCATTTCCCTGCAAAACAATCACTCCCCGAGCACATGGGGCTTTTATACGGAAAAGCACAAAACAAGGTTAGCTTACCTTAGAAGGCTCTGGACAGGTCAAACTCTGTATTTCACCATAAGCTTGTTCTCAATCTGTGCGTAAGGATCCAGCGAATAAAATCCAATAAAACAATTTAGTCCAAAACACGTGTTAGATCCATTACGACGTGTGATCCGGCAACATGCTTGTGTTGTTTACCCAAAACCACGAGCCTTGCCGAAGGCGAAGGCGGAGCCCAAATGTCCTTCTGCGGCTCTCGTATTCAAAATGGCTGCCGCTGCATGGGGAAGATCCCCCTTTTATGTGACTATATCTAAGTCCAAAAGAATACTTTGATTTCATGATGGAAGTGAAAAGGCTTGGAAAACAATGTATTTTTGAATGGGTATCTTCAATTTCGGTAATTAACAGGTAAAAATCTTACACACTGTCCCTTTAAATTTGGTTGGTGCGGTTTTAGTCAGGTGCGCTCTATAGTACAAAAAGTACGGTATGCTTTTCTTATTATTCTTAGGCACATTTTTGCGCTTTGTCCTGGCCAAACCTGATTAAAGTAAGTAAAAAAAAGTCCAATTTAAAGAGCCCATTAGGCTATTTTTTGATTTATGTAATAATAATGCTGTTTCCTCACTCGTTTTGTTTCATTCACACATGTTTATAACACAAATCCTGCATATTTAGAAAAAAAATAAGTGGAAAATATTTATATAAAATGACCTTTGTCCTTAGTCTGGTTAACACCTGACCATATCACAAGTGAGATATGGGTCTGGAAACTCGCTTCGAAAAATCCCGTAGCGGAGGTGTGGTTAGCGATTGCCAACGGCCGTTTATTGAGCGTTATGAATGTCTATCATTGAGCGTATACGTAAGTCCATAGCCAATCATGTCAGTTGTCAGTTCAAACTACAAGCTTCCGTTTGTCATGTAGTACGCGTCACCGTCTTGCCACACCTCCCCCGCTCTCTGATTGGGGCCCTAAATCTGGGACTCTCGCTTGGACAAGTTTCCAGGCCGCCTTCCAGTTCGAAACGAACGGAAGCGGCCTGGGAATTCCCAGGCTACTTTGTCCTTGCTTTTTCCAGACTTATCTCTTAATTTGTTTCTTAAGCACATTTTTGCGCTTTGTCCTGGCCAAACCTGATTAAAGTAAGTAAAACAAGTCCCCATTAGGCTATTTTTTGATTTGTTCCAATGTTTCACAGTGTTCTTGAAGGTCGAGGACCCACAGTTTCTGACATGAGCGGATAATGTGTTCCATGACTGTGATCCTCTGATAGACGTCGCCGTTTGGCCAAATTTGGTCCTGCGTCTCTGTACGTTCCAGTCTACTCTGGTCGTGGCTCCCGTGTTAACTCGGTTTGTCGTTTTTTTTAACTTATAAAATCCATTAATGGTTGAGGAGAGCTTGGCCAGAGAGAAACGAAATTTCGATCCACTGTATGTTGAACACATATGGCAGAACTGACAATAAAGCTGACTTTGAACTTGAACTTGAGGTTTGTTACTTAGCTTACCTTTGAAGGCTCTGGACAGGTCAAACTCTGTATTTCACCATAAGCTTGGTCTCAATCTGTCCGTAAGGATCCAGCGAATAAAATCCAGTAAAACAATTTAGTCCAAAACACGTGTTAGATCCATTACGACGTGTGATCCGGCAGCATGCTTGTGTTGTTTACCCAAAACCACGAGCCTTGCCGAAGGCGAAGGCAGAGCCCAAATGTCCTTCTGCGGCTCTCGTAGTTAAAATGGCTGCCTCTACATGGGGTCAATCTCCCTTTTATGTGACTATATCCAAGTCCAAAAGAATACTTGGATTTCATGATGGAAGTGAAAAGGCTTGGAAAACAATGTATTTTTGAATGGGTATCTTCAATTTCGGTAATTAACGGGTAAAAATCTTACACACTGTCCCTTTAAATTTGGTTGGTGCGGTTTTAGTCAGGTGCGCTCTATAGTACAAAAAGTACGGTATGCTTTTCTTATTCTTAGGCACATTTTTGTGCTTTGTCCTGGCCAAACCTGATTAAAGTAAGTAAAAAAAAGTCCAATTTAAAGAGCCCAGTAGGCTATTTTTTGATTTATGTAATAATGCTGTTTCCTCACTCGTTTTGTTTCATTCACACATGTTTATAACCAGTGTTGGGAGTAACTCGTTACAAAAGTAATTAATTACTGTAATGCATTACTTTTTGGTGTAACGCAGTAATGTAACGCATTACAGGGAAGAAAATTGGTAATATATTACTCGTTACAATGCCAGTAACGCACATTACAATGCATTTTTAACCTGCTTTGTTTTTGTGGGTTTTGCGTTTTCTTCATACAAAATTCGCGGATCACCGCGAGATCATCTACTGAATCTGATAAGTCCACGCAGAACATTACATTTCATACAAAGTTCCGCGAGATCAGCTAGTGATATAAAAGTCCGTGCAGACCATTCCATTTCCTTTTACTTCGTCTCGAACTGGCAGACTGACAAAGGATGACAGAACCAGAAGAATCGGATAGTGCTAGCTCCTTTTCAAGATGGGCATACGCCCACTACTTTCACTTCGTTCAAAATAAGGACTCCAAGAACATTTTTGTTAAATGCACAGTGTGTGTGAATTCCAAACCTCTTTCCACGTCGAAATGCAGTACAAGCAATTTGATGAAGCTCTTGCAGAGGTACCATAGCACCACGAAATTAGTCAGGAAAGGAGGGGATGGGACAGGGAACAATACAACCCCAACAAAGCAGCCGAAACTGATGTTGACCCGACCAGAGAATCTCCAGCCACGAGAGGTGAGAAGGCTCGTTGCCTCCTGGATGGCAGGTGAAAGTCATGACACATGAGAGATTTGCACTGTAGATTGCCAAATCCTTATTTCCAGTCATTTTGGCGAGAGTAACTAAAGTAATGCAAAAAGTAGTATAATGCCTTACTTTTTATTTAGAGTAATATTGTAATGTAAGGCATTACTTTAAAATGACAGTAACAAGTAATAAGTAGTGCATTACAGTTTTTGAGTAACTTGCCCAACACTGTTTATAACACAAATCCTGCATATTTAGGCTGAGTTCTTCACTCAAACAGGAGGTGCTCCACTGTCTTTTTAAACCCCATTCACCTTCACTATGAATCATTTGCAGCATTTCAGCTCTGGAGTTGCCAATCTCTTCTGAACTAAATGTAAAAGGAGCTGTTAACTTGAAAACTACTGCTTCATGACATCACAAGGTGGAACAGAACATTAAGAGGTTTGGAGATGTAGACAGACGAATAATAAAGAGTTACTCAAGGTATGTTTTTGATAAGGTAACAACATTTTAACATGGATTAAAGCTCACAAGAATCAATTTTCCTTAACGCAGAATGTTTAAAGCCTAATTTAGTACCCAATTTGCTTCCCCATGACTTTGAGGAGGTAAAAGGTAAGGTAAAAGGAGCTGTTAACTTGAAACAAGATGAAAAAGAGCTTTTTGTGCTTTGGAGATGTAAATAAACAAATAAAGTAACACTGAAACATGTGGAAATGACATAAAACACAACTCCAGGTATGCTTTTGGGGAGGCAACAACTTTATGTCTTAAAGTTTAGAAGAATCGGACCTTTAAACTAGAAGAAAAAGCAAAATAAGTGGAAATATTTATATAAAATGACCTTTGTCCTTGCTTTTTCCAGACTTATCTCTGAATTTGTTATAAAACGGGACCCCTAACCTGCCTATCTCCCTCAAAGTAATGTAAATGAATGTGTGTTCTTTACAGGTACGCTATGTAACTTATCCGCTGGGAGTTTCCAACATTTTAAAAAGCAAGATAGCCATACTGTAGAACATTCCAGACTAAGCAATAGCACTTCAGGGAAAAATAGGTGCTGTACCTTCCACCAGAAATGTTATACTGTATACCGCTCATTTAAATGATATTTTATCTCCACAGATTTTAATTCCACATCCAATTTTACCTGTTCACCAAATCCATAACCCCGTCCCCACACTCCACCCTCACAAACTGCGTCTCTGAAATAAAATCCTGCCCACGTTTTCTTTATTTTTTCAATTCCCAAAATAAACTGCTCAAGTGCAAAGTGCAGTGCAAATAGGTGCCAGGAGGATCGGGAGCAGCACGTTCTTCTCCAGCAGCAGAATACAGAATGGTAAAACCCCAGGGGAAACTTTTGGCCCGACACCTGGACACAAGACATGGATAAGTAAAAGCACAGTTTACCCTTACCCACAGCCATTAGAGGTATGCATATTTACATAGCATCATCTTGTTAGAAGAGATTTTAAAGTTATTGTAAGAAGAAGAAGAAGAAATGCTTTATTTATCCCCGTAGGGAAATTATTTCTCTGCATTTGACCCATCCTTCAGGAGCAGTGGGCAGCTCATCTTTCAGGCGCCCGGGGACCCATCTCCATGATCTTATTGCTGGAGGATTTTACCTGGAGCATGTTTTGGGTTGATGGGGGAAACTGGAGTGCCCGGAGGAAACCCACCCAGACACGGGGAGAACATGCAAACTCCGGATCGAACCCGGACCATGCATGCAAACTCCACACAGAACACACACAGAACGGCCCAGGCGACCTTCTTGCTGTGAAGCATGAGTGCTAGCTACTCAGCCACCATGCCGCCAAAACTTTGCACTTTACACTTGTCTTCCACCTGCAAGCCACAAGGAGCTTTGCTGCAGCTAAAGCCCTATTCGGACGGGATTAGTTTTATGGGGTGACATGGGGTGAAGTAATAATTACCAGGGAATTTAGTCCTGTCTGAACGCACCATGTCCGTAAACATAACGGAGTATGTCTGTGAAATTTACAGCGAGTTTCACCTTCTGCAAAACGGTCTGGAGGAATTACCATAGGTGATTAATCCCGTGCAAATGCGACCCTCGGTAAAGATGTATGTAATATTTCGTCACATCCGTTTAAAGAAATAATTTACCGCAATTTTCAAACACGGAGGAGCTTGAAGCGCTTTGTTTTGCCGGCAAGAAAAATGTGTCCCACCACGGAAGCTGCACATGTCGGCATTACAGATTCTCAGGAAATGCGTTTTTTGTGTTGTTGTTGTTGTTGTTTTTTTCAAAATTTGTGATTTTCTTTTTTTTGCATAATGTGCTAGTTGAGATCATGAAGAAGCCTCTCCATGTTTCAGATAACAGCATTAGTGACGTTAAAAAACATACATTTTTAAATAGGCAAGGAAGGCTGAAGAGACCAAACTTTCAGAGGCTGTTTCTGGAATTTATGGGATCTGCTATGGTTGCTTTCAAATAGAGATAACTTTTTTAAATATTGTCAGATTTTCACATGTAAGACATCATTGGAAAGCTTAGAACTTGTACTTTCAGAATCTGTGAATAACTCAAAACACCTCTGCGACGACTTGGTATTGGTTTTCCTGCGGTTGGACACAAATGATCTACCAGTACTCTCAAACAAACGCACACATCGACTAATGAAAAAGCCCAAGATGTATAAATCAGTCATCAGAGGCATGAAACTTCTGCTTGTTTTAGGTAATGTATGCTCTATTAGTCCTGATTATGGGCAATAATTTGCATAGTTTGCTAATATTTCACATAGGCTAATCATGACTTCTCTATCTTCAGCTGATGCTTTATGCCCTGCCCCACCAACGTGCACGGCGACGAATACGTGACGGCAGAGCATAAACAAACTCCTCCCATGTCAAATAAATATTGCGGACATTTCCTGTCCTGTGTGAATGGGGTCATTTATATTACAGAGGTCCTGTGATAAACCGACATTACTCTACATCCCCCTGTGAAACTAATCCCGTCCGAATAGGGCTTAAGATGCGTCTTTCCATAAAATGTCAAACATAAATTGGAGGTGTCATTCAATAAACATATTTCTGGTAGGCATGGTATTGTTTTTATTTTGTAATATTTGAGAAAGAGTTATTGCAACATTCTCACAAAAGGAGGATAATTTAGTGCATTCCCAAACTAAATGGATAAATGATCCTATGGTGTTACAACCGCAGAGTGCAATTGGGTGAGGAAAGAGCTCCTATTTTGAACAATATGGAGGGAGTGAAATAACTTCTATGAATAATATTGAAGTGCTGGGCGGCAGATCTGTTTGGACTGCTGCTCCCGCGACCCAGAAATGGAGAAGCGGAAGAAGATGGATGGATGGAAACTTGGTGATTGGGGTTGAGATGAGAGCTAACTTGTTTAGCTAAACAAGACCCCAGACAGAAACTGAAAACAAAGAGGTGGGATAGTTTCATAGTAATTTCATTGTAGTTAACGCCTCCCTTCAGGCAGATATAAGCAGTGTCCACCAGCACTCTAGCCAGAACTGATGAAGTAGCTTGGACGAGCTGAGAAACGTCTTCGACCAAATAAACTTTGTCCAGTTGACAAATTGGATTTCTCCTTTTGTCATGGATTCTACCTGGACAACTGAGGGATTCTACACACATTTAATCTAATGTTAATAATTTGGCGTCATTTCTGCGTAAAGCCTGGAAGAAGAAGCCTGGAAACTGGCCTTTTTTTTTTTTTTTGGGCTGTCTTATAAGCCCATGAAAGTGCCAGGCAAATCTGTATCCAAGACACAATAATAAAACACATTCAAATGAATTCAGAGTGTGTTTAAAAGCTGACATTATTTATCAGTTATCATTTATTATCAGTTATAAAAATTGAACCACTTTTCCTAAGGTGACTACAGCATGTTTAGATGGGAATTAGGGACACAAGTGACACATAAAAGCTACACAGTGCACCTTTAACTTGGCAATAACATCTATTTACCTATATTTTTTAAACTTTTAGTTGCAGAGGTTGTAATATAGTCTTACTTTCCCAAACTGATATTGGACAAAGGCACAGAGGAGACCAAACTCCCAGCGCTCCAAAACCTAGAGCCAGAATACAAGTTTAATTTGGGGACTGCTGCCTGCACTGTGGGCTGATTGTGTGGGGGATATTGGTTTTTCTCTGGGCCCATGCAGGAAAAGCGTCTGATCAGCGGGCCCTAATCCGGTCATCAGTTTCAGGCCGGAGCACACATGCCAGAGCTCTTGATTTTATTCCCACTTTGGTCTGAGTCAGTGAACGCATCCTCAGTCTTATCACTGTAGTCATTATTTGCCCAGAGCAAGTGAAGTGTGTGTAGTTGTGTAGCTTTGTAGTTGTGGCAATACCGGCTTGTCAAAGCCTGAGCTCGTCAGACCTCAGAAGCTACGCAAGGTCGGGCCTGGGTAGTACTCGGACGGGTGACCACAGGGGTTGCCAGTGTCATTCTGTCCTGAGGCAAGACACTTCACTGACATTGTCTAGTAAGAAATTGGAGTGTGTGTGTGAGTGTTGGTCGGAGGTAACCTGGGAAATCCCAGGCTGCTTTTGTTCGTTCCAATCTGAAAGACAGCCTGGCAACTATGGCAAGCAAACTCTCCTGATTCTGGGAGCCAATCAGAGAGCGGGGAGGGGTGGCAAGATGGTGACGTGTACTACGTGACAAACGGAAGCTTGTAGTTTGAACTGACATGATTGGCTATGGGCTACGTATACGCCAAATGATCAAATAATCGACATTCGTAACGCCCAATAAATGGCCGTTGGCGATCGTAAAGCACACCTCCGCTACGAGATATTTCGAAGGTGGCTCCCAGACCATATATCAGTTGTGATATGGTCAGGTGTAAACCAGGCAAGGTCGGAGGGGCTGATGGCGCAGATTGGCAGCCTTGCCTATGTCAGTCTGCCTCAGGGCAGCTGTGGCTATAATAGTAGTTTACCACCACTGAGTGTTGAGTGAATGAAAAATGAACTGTAAAGCGCTTTAGATGAAAGGTGCTATATAAATGCAATAATTCATTAATTTGTTAATTGTAACTTGCACTTCAGTTGAAGAATAGGTAGGTTTCATGATCTAATATGTCTCAGTATATATACTGGGACTATCCACATGAAAAACAAACAAATACAAAAAAAATAACACACACAAAGTTCAGTGTAATTTATGTTAGTAGATTACACTGAATGAAGGTGAATTTTCAGTCAGACCGTTATACTGCTGAAACTCAGAAAAGTTTATCACGCTTAAATATGAACCTTCTCAAAAACCACTGATAGCCCTTGCCACCAGAGTGATACCGAAATGTTGTCTGGCCCATGGACTAGAAGTTAATTTTGATATAGTGTTAAAGGGATAGTGCAGTTTTTGTTTTTTTGTTTTTTAATGTTAATCTGTATGGGTTTCCTTCTAAAAGTGTCGTGCGGTAACACTGGCTTACCTCTAACAGTCTCGTCTCAGCCCGGTTCTGCTCGGGTTCTGGAGCTCACTTAAGTAGGTCCGATAAGTTCACAGGGACACGAAATAAAACTTGTTTTTCTTCGCAAAACAACATTAGTCCAAAAGGTGATATATATTTCCGTCACAGACAGTTGTCTGAAAAAATCCAGCAGCCTAATTTGCAATCGCATATTTTCTCTAGATTCGTATCACTCCGTCCACGTTAGCTCTATTAGCCTGTTCACTTGTAAGCGGATGTATACGGCAGATGCAGTACGGCGTAAGCGGATGTTTACAAGTGAACAGGCTATAGGCTAGGCTACGCGCGCAGTGATACAACTCCGAGAGAAAAGGGAACCATGCGAATTAGGGAAAATAGGCTGCTTTTTTCGGGCAACTGTTTGTGATGGAAATATATATATCACTTTTTGGACTAATGTTGTTTTGCAAAGAAAAACAAGCTTTATTACCTATCCCCGCGAACTTACCGGACCTACTTACATGAGCTCCAGAACCCGAACAGAACCGGGCTAAGACAAGACTGTCAGAGGTAAGCCAGTGTTAACGCACGACACTATTAGAAGGAAACCCACACAGATTAACATAAAAAACAAAACAAAAACAAAAAAACGCACTATCCCTTTAAAGAGCACATATTATGCTAAATTGCCTTTTTTGAGCTTTTTGCCATGGTATAACATCAAAATCATCCTTGGAGTTGTATTTTACTTCAATCACAAAGGTTCAGTAACCATCTGTAGAAAGTCTTTAGTCTCTGAGCTGACACCAAACAACAGGATTGTGATGTCACAGACAGAAGCCCTGTGCAGTCTAAGTTAAGCATCACCAAACATTCAATTCTGCCATCAAACCTGGTGTGACTGAGCTCCTCACGCTCACATAAGAGAGAGCTTTGCCTTTCGACTCAGCTCGTTCTTCACCACAGTCCAATACAGTCAGTTGAAAGGACATTAACACATAAAATTAATACGGAACACATGAGGAGTCCCAAAGCCAAAGGAATGCAATGGAATTATGATATGTATATGTATGTTTTTTAACACTTTAAGAACAACAGAAATGATCTATGGTTAGAACATGATCTGAGAAAGAATGGAAACATCATTATAAAAACAGGACCACTGAAGGAATGAGAAATACGCCCCAAGAACGCCGGGAGGCAGACAGTGGAAGCAGAGATGAAGCAACCAAAGCTCACATGGGCCTTATTCAGAACAAGACAAAGGACCCACTGGGATGGAGAGAAGCTGCTGCTCTACACATCAGAAGATGTACGTGAGATAGTATGAAAGAAAGTATAAAGAAAAAGCATGTTTAGCAACAAGGAGAGATCTTGTTAATATATAGGTGTTTGCAGAGATCATTTGAGTGCAAGGATCGTCACAGTAGGGCTGGGCGGTATACCGGTGCATACCGAATACCGGTGTGTTTTTTTTTAACGACATGAATTTTTCATTTACCGCAATACCGGTGAGTGTGTGCGTACAAAACGTCGGGAACACAGTGCGGCGGAATGTTGCGGCGGCTCCGAAGGCTGCGAAAGCTGCAGCCCTCCAACTAGCCTCCGCGGAACGCAAGGGAATTAGGACAGGTCCACAGAGCCACTCGCAGCGCCCAGACACGCTACTAACGCTAATGCTAACAACACGCACCACACAAATGACCCACACGGATCAATAACATGGCTAGAGTGTGTGTTGAGCGGTGAACAACATTATACGGTGAACTCATACTGAAAAGAGGAGCCGTGTCAGTTGTGCGGAAGTACTTCGGCTTTAAAAAATCTGACGCTGATCAAACAAACATATTCTGTAATGTTGGGCTAAAGTTGTAGCGACTCAGACGTCACTCAAAGACGCGTTTGCTATGGGCACCGCCTACGACAAGAAAAGCAAATGGAACGATATTACCAACGCCATTAATATCGATTTAGACATGGTACCACTTAGTCCTGTTGAGAAAGGAGCTTCTTTCTTTTCTTTATTTATTTCATTCGTTAAAACAAAACAAAAAATAACAGATGCAACACAATTGCATCTATTCAATTATAACTCAAATATGAATGAAAAGGGAACAGAAAGAAGCATAAGCTTATGATATCTGCCCCTTATCAACTCAAAATTATATTACAACAAAATATTATATATTACAACAAACAATAATAATAATAATAATAATAATAATAATAATAATAATAATAATAATAATAATAATAAAACAATCTTTTTACTGCACAGTACTACTATATCTTTTCATGAAATCAAGGAGATGATTAAAGCACTGGACCCAGATGTGTTTTACCAAGTCCAATTTCCTGCAGTAATTACTCTCTAAATTATTAGGAAATGGGGTTAACACCTCGTCATGCATGAAAAAAAATACCGTCAAATACCGTGATACCGGTAAAAATTTTGAAAAATACCGTGATATCAATTTTTAGTCATACCGCCCAGCTCTACGTCACAGTGAGTCCGATGATGGTTTTTGGACTTAAAAACAACAAAGGACACTTCCAGAGTCCCATTCCATTACATAGCAACCTGGGGGAAATTTCAAAGCAGTGATTTTTGTGCTGTTATAGGAAGACAACCTTGTAAACAGAATGATAAAAACAAGCAATATGCAACTCCAGCTATGTTTTAAGTGATGGAACATGCTGAAAAACTCCCCTTTAAAAACAAATATATAGGAGCACTATTAGTTCATTTGCTTTGACAAATTTGAACAATTCAGGTATGCTGTTAAGGTGCAAATGGTAGTATAGATAGTTGTTACGACCCGGCTCTATGAATGCAACAGAGAAAGGTGGCAGACACGACTACGGCAAAGGTTTAAGCTCTTTGCTGGAGCAGAGTATGACAGGAAACCTCACATTTATTCAATTACAGGTGGTTTTATGGCTCAAAAATACCTTGAAAAACAGGCATTCTGAGTGTTAGCGGGGCTGCCTCTCCACAGATCTGAGTAACACACTTTTGGGTATCTCATAATACACTGAGGTTGTTTTTCACCACACTGATAATAACATATACTGAGAATGAGAAAAACTTCTATGTATCCTCTGCATGCAAGTTAAGGCACTGGCAACCCAGGTTCAGTTACGATTCTAGCATCTTTTAAAAACTTCACAGTGTTATTGCTTTGCCTAGAATGTTCCAAAGTATGGCATTAAAGGGCCGGTATTACGCTATGTTCTGATCTCTGTTCCAATGTTCTTTTCTCATCCCACTCAGACTTGGAGTTGTGTTTTGTTTCATTCACACATGTTTAACACACATATCCTGCATATTTAGGCTGAGTTCTTCTCTAAAACTGAAAACACACCTTGTGATGTCATGTGTTAATACAGGAAGTGCTCCACTGTGTTTTTAAACACCTTCACTAGAACCGTGTGGATCATCTGGAATTACCAATCTCTACTGAAGTAAAGGTAAAAGCTGTTCACTTGACATCACAAGGTGGAACAGAACATTTTGAGCTTTGGAGATGTAGACAGACTAATAATAAAGGGTTTTTCAAAATAAAATAAAAAATTAACGCAATTAATTATGAGTGGCAATTCAATGCGCATTTTAAATTTGGTGTGCAGCAAATTGCTGTCAGGGCCTTTGAACGGCAAGTTTATTTATGAAAAGAACGAAGACGGGACGATCAACAAGAACGCGGTGATTTGGAGCTTTTGTAAAAAAGAATTTTCCGATCACCGAAGCTGCTCCAGCCTGACGGATCATTTGAACGATAAACATGTCCGGACAAGTTCCATCGTTACTGGTGATAGAGCGAGCGTGAGCGAACTTCAACAAACCACCAAACCAACAAACCACCAAACCAACAAACCATCAAATGACCAAACCATCAAACGACCAAACGACCAAACCACCAAACCACCAAACCACCAAACCAACAAACCATCAAACCATCAAATGACCAAACCATCAAACCATCAAACCATCAAACGACCAAACCAACAAACCACCAAACCACTAAACCACCAAACCAACAAACCACGCTCACAAAATTTGGGAAACAAATGAGCAAAACGCCCACAGAAAAACTGCCAAACTCAATCGCAAAGTTGGTTGCCCCTCTCGCTCTCAGATTAAAATATGATTAATTAGATTAATTAATTACATTATTATTATTAGATTATTTTTTTAATCGCCTGACAGCACTAGTGTGAATGAAACGAAACACAACTCCAGATGTTTTTGAGGAAGTAACAACATTCTAACATGGCTAAAACCTCACAAGAGTCAATTTTGTGTAATATAGGACCTTTAAACTTATCGCCATGACGACAAGCAGGTGGCACCACTAAGCCGAATAAGATCTGTGGAGAAATACGCTCTCATATTTTCCACGTTTGCCTTCAAGACAAAATGCATATTTTCATTCCTTTTCCAAACATCTTTGAAAATCCTGTCCCTTAGTTTTGCAACAGTCCGCAAAGACAAGCTCAATTTCAGCTCTCGTGCTTTTAGATTTATGTGTGAGCTAAGCGGAAATAGCAGTCAAAAAGCTTCGAGGCGCAGGGCTGAAGAGATGGATGGGTCCAGCCGAGTCGGAGAGTCAACGTAGCAAAAAAACATTGTACAAATACATCATCTAAAGAGCTTGACCCTAAATGTTCTGGATATCGAAGAAGTTCTTTTTCCGTTGACCACAAATCAATATTATGACAGACTTGAGACTTGAGTGACTGGAGACTATTGGCGTAACACAAGGATGAGAGGAGCTTGTCTGTATTGGTAAAAGTGACAAGTACTGCTCGAAAATGTCAAGAAAAATGAAAACGTTTGTGCCTGAGCTAATCAAAGCAAAGATGATTGAGGAAAGATCAATGGTGGAAGGTAAGAAAGTAAAAGCAGTAGATATTAGGTGTCTGTACTTTACTAAAGTACATTTTAAAGTGGACACCTTTTACTTCACTACATTTGAGAGCAGATACCTGTACTTTTTACTCCACTGCATTTTTGAAAAGGACTGAAAATTAAAAGTATAGTTTTGTTATAGTTTGAGACCTGCAGAAAAGGCTGAGGGTTTATTTTTAGCACGTTTACGCTGCACCCCATTACTCTGTCTTACCCCTTCCTCTATCTTTGTCTTTGTCTTGCCCTTTGATACCGAGCTGAGAGGGCTCGGGGTACGAATGTTCCCCTAAGAAATGGGACACCACTCGATTACCGTTTGCGTCATCATCCCTTGCCTCTATCTGGCTGCTACGTCTACAGAGGCGCCAAAAACTGACACAAACAAACGTAAACAAATGTCAAGGATCATCTGGTACCTCAGCTTAACAAAAAAAACTACCCTGTTTATACATGAAAGTTCGGCTAAACAGACATCACTACAATTAAAACCGCAACAAGAGTTCACTAAAAGTAACGTAGAACATAAGCGTCATCATTGTAAACCTGCTAAACTCTTAATCAATAATTACAACTGCTGAAAATACATTTATGAGACTCCTTGGCTGGTCGATGTGACGCTGCCATCCTGATCCCAAAACCTGCCTGAACTTGTAGGCGTACCCCTTCGTTTCAAGTCTGGTCGAGAGCTTACTTCATTTCAAGGGGTATGTAGCCCGAGGTCGTGGCCTGAGCCCTTGTAACCTAGTAACTCATATAGAGTACTGCATTACCACATGGTCACTCGCTGCTGGCACAACACTCAAACCAGTTGAATCACTTTTTTAAAAAGCTGTGCAAATATTAGACAAGAAACCATTCTCAGTTCACCACTTCATAATTTTAGACAAGTATAACTTACTCAATTTTAATAATTTTGTTCATTTTAAATACGGTTGTTTTATATATAAAGTTTTACACAGACTTGCTCCTCCTCCGCTGCAGGATTTTATTAAAGATCCCATGACATGGTACTTCTTGATGCTTTTATATGGCTCCTTAAAGGGACAGTGTGTAAGATTTTTACCTGTTAATTACTGAAATTGAAGATACCCATTCAAAAATACATTGTTTTCCAAACCTTTTCACTTCCATCATGAAATCAAAGTATTCTTTTGGACTTAGATATAGTCACATAAAAGGGGGATCTTCCCCATATAGAGGCAGCCATTTTGAATACGAGAGCCGCAGAAGGACATTTGGGCTCATCCTTCGCCTCGGCTCCTGCTAGCAGCTGCTCATCCGCGCTGCATATGGCTCCCCCCTTCCCCCCTCCCCTTCCCCTTCTCTCCTTCGCTCCTCTGCTCCGCGGCTGCATATGGGAGTGAAGGAGCGAAGGAGAGAAGGGGAGGGGGGAAGGGGGGAGCCTCGTGTAAAGAAGCATGCTGCCGGATCACACTCGTAATGGATATAACACGTATTTTGGACTAAATTGTTTTACTGGATTTTATTCGCTGGATCCTTATGGACAGATTGAGACCAAGTTTATGATGAAATACAGAGTTTGACCTGTGCAGAGCCTTCAAAGGTAAGCTAAGTAAGCTAAGTTTTGTGTTTTTCTGTATAAAAGCCCCATGTGCTCGGGGAGTGATTGTTTTGCAGGGAAATGAATTGCATAGTCAAAAAGAGGAGACTGTAAGGTTTCATTTGATGTGTAGATTGTCATGAATCATGATCGGGATTGTGTGTTTTCATGCGAAAAGAAAAAAAAAATGTGAACGGGGGACCGCGTTTTATGTATACAGCGGTGCGCGGTTCGTGCGCGGGCACGCGCGATGTCGGCGCTACGTCGCGCCCGGGTGACCCTCGAGGTCTGCCATAGCCAAAAGAGGAAGTGGAATAGCTACTAATCCTACACACTGTCCCTTTAATGGTTCCCTAATACTGTAAATGAATCCTTCTTCAAAATCAACACTCAGTGCATGAGAAACAGTGATAAGCTGAGAAAGAGTAATTTTTCTCACTCTGAACACTCTATAATGGGCGTTGTTGCTTGAATGCAAATGAGGAGAAAAGAGCTGGCCAATAGTAGAGGGTGGGGGCGTGGCCAAACGCTCCGCTCTCCGCTGTAGCTCACAGCTGATCCATTTCCGTTTTTGCACGGGGGGAGAGATTTGAAGCGTTCCATTGAAAAATAAACACATTTCCACATAAAATAAAATGAAACCACTGCTGTTCAAAGGTCCAGAGGCTCAGATAAAGGACTTCCGAGCCTAGAAACACTCGGACGTGCCTCCAGGCAAATAAAAAAACGCATTTCACATTGCCTAGCGCATTCGCAGTCCAAACTCTCTGGGCGTGATTTACAGAGACGCTGAGTACAGACAGACGGGGGTGGAACTGCATTTGCATTTCTTTTTTCGATCTGACGTCAATAAGGTGCCTTGTTCAAACTCGCCTGTTTGAGCTCCGATTTTTTGTAACGCAGAAAAGGATCGCAAATGCTCAGTTTAGACATTTCAGAACTTTTAACCATGGGGGGGGGGGGCTAAACAGGGTAGGGGAGCTCACATTAAAAACCTCAGAAAGTGAAAATTTCATGCCATGGGACCTTTAAAACAAAGACTGTCAGTGGGATGGGAACAAGGGCCATGGCCCAGGGGAACTGTGAGGTCCACACAGACGCACTACATTTGGACAAACTGTGCTCTCAGTCAGAGGCACTAAGTTCTGGAACACACTCCCATTAACAATAAGAGAGACTCCAACACTGGATACTTTCAAATCATACTTGAAACAGCGGCTAAAGGAAAACCAGACTTGTGGACATTTTTAATGTTTTAATGTTTTAATGCTTAATGTTTTCATGTTTAATGTTTTAATGTTTTAATGTTGGTGTTATTGTCAGTTGTCATTGTACTTTTAACTCCTAGCTGTCATGAGGAGCACACACACTTTTCTCTTCTTCCTTCATCTTTGCTGTTTGCTGTTTTATTTTTCTTGTCTCGTCTTTTTTTCTCCTGTAGGAACAGATTTTTCAAATCCTAAATTATGAATTGGATAAAGCTGGTCCCTACGCTTTTTTTTTTCCACGGAGGAGCGCCGGTCTGGAGAGCTGGTCAGCCCTACGGGAACGTGCTGCCTGATACACGAAGGACGCGTCGTGTGCCTGGCACCACTGTTACCGGAGGACACGGAGCGATTACTATTGGAATATTGATGGCAGGACATCTGGATTGGCCTGGGGGATGTTTTCTGACCCATCACTAATTGGAGCCGAGCAGATAAAAGAGCCCAGATCCGCCGCTCAGTACGGGGAACTGCGAACTCGGGGGGGCAACATCAGAAGGAAAAACACAGGTGAACGTTTCATCCCATCTGTGGGATTCACCTGGCGCTAGATAACATCGCGGATAAATGGATTTGGAACTGTGGGGAAGAGCGGCTCAGTCCATATTCATTATCGTACGTGCCAGGGGGAGGAATGCGAGTCGCACAGACCTGCAGGAAGTGGGGACCTGACAGAAACCAGAGTTCTGGCAAATTGTCTGTTCGCCTGGGTTCTAAAATGTATCGATTATGTTAAATTCCCCCTTTGTAATCAATTCTCCTGGAAAAATGTGATTCAACTGGACTTCACTTTGTTTTGACTGCATCTTCTGCACAAACACGTCCAAGGCCGCCAGCTGCCGCTTATCTCACAGACTCTACAAAAACATTGCCACACACTATTGGACTCACACTCACATGTATTAAGTAATACTGCCCTGTCTATTTTTAGGATGTCTGCTTCTTCTTCAGTTTTCAATCAATTTAATGGATTTCTGATCTTTTCCCTTGCCCCACACCCTTCCCTCTTGTCACCAAAGAAAAAGACACCGTATGTTACCTATCCAATTGTTTTCTGTCATTACATGTTGTGTATAATTGTCATTGATTGTATTGCATCTTTTCTACTCTGCATCTTCCAGTCGGCAGCGCGCACAAGTGCAGCGGCCCCTCCCCTAGCCACTCTATCACTGTCCTGCCTGGTTAGTGGGGAAACTAAATTTCGAATTCATTCTATGTACATGTACATATGATTGTTTTTCGACAATAAAGCAACTATGACTATGACTACATTGTTTTATTGTTTTTGCTGTGGTGTCACCTGCCTAGGGACTACAGATGGAAATTAGCATTCTTGCTATAATCTGGCATATTTACACTGCAATGCTGCAGATGTTCATTAATATGCACTAACCCGCAAAACCAAGGGGTACGGGTAAGTCGAAGGGGTAAGACAGAGGAATGGGATGCAGCCTTACTCTTTACCTTTTACTCTTTAAGTTTAAACAGGTACTTTAGTACTTTTACTTAAGTAACAAAACTGAATACTTCTTCCACCACTGGTTAAGATTATAGGAGGGACGAGAGATGAAACTGGGTCCATGAGGAGTGATTTTGACACAAGTTCCCTCATCAAAAACATGCCTGAAGAGGTTTTAGATGTCATCCACGCATGTTTGAGTAATCTAGCGATCTCTCCATGGCCCTTTTCAAACCCTCCTTAAGGTTAGCTGTAAAATTCTGTCCAGCGCTCAGCCCACATACGCCATCCATCCTCCCACACGACAATTCTCCATAAATACACAAAAAAGATGATGCAAAACTGTACACAGCAGCTTGACAAACCTGATGCGATGTGCAGTGATTTCAATAGCAGGATGCATTTCTATGGATAATACACTTAGACTTAGACAAACTTTATTGATCCACAAGGGAAATTGTTTGGGTACAGTAGCTCACTCATCACAATATAATATATAACAGTGAGAAACAAAAATAGATGGAATAGTAACAAAGATAGCAAAGTGTTATAATAACAATAAAAAATAATAAATGTACATATACAAATCAAAATAAAATAGAAAAATAAGTAATAAAATATAAAATCAATTATAAAATCACTGCTATAAACAGGAGACAACAACAGCAATGCAATAATGTACTGATTGACAGAGCATAAGGTTGTCCGTTACTCAAGACTGAGTTGTTGTTGGGAGTATTATCTGTTACATGAGGGGGAGTTGTGTCACTGCCACTGCCTCTGCCTGCAATGTTCCATAGTACAGACGCTCCTCGACATACGAATATTCGATTTACGAACATTCGGAGTTACGAACAGGGTCGAAATTTTTTTTTTTAAAGTTAAATGTTTGAGTTTTTGTATTTAGTGCCTATTCCGACTTCCGGGTACAGTACGTAGTGCGTATTTCCGCCGCTGACGCACAGGCAGGACGCTGCGCAGCATCCCCCAAGCATCACGCCCACTCAGTAGAAGTGTTCAGAACTTCAACTGAGTGGGCGTACTACGGTGTTACTACGGTGTTACTACCGTGCGGTGTTAACTTTGTTGTTTTTCTTGCATGTGTATAGTAATCCAATATGGTTGGTGAAAAGCAAAAAGCTTCTAGTGAAGCTTCTGTGAAAAAGCGGCAAGCCATCTCATTTGAAAAGATAGTGGCTATAATAAAGAAACTTGATGCTGGTGAGAAGATGGTGAATGTGGCACACGCGTACAACGTGAACCGTTCGACAATTGGTACGATATGTAAACAAAAGGACCGCATTATGGAGCATGTGAAAAGTGCAGCGGGTATGCAATCCACCATCATAAGCAAGAAGAGAGGGAAACTCATGGAAGAGATGGAGAAACTTCTTGGTATTTGGCTCGAAAATCAGTGGCAGCGACGTGTTGCTTTGAGCCTTATGCTGATCAGTGAGAAGGCCATATCGCTTTTTAATGACCTTAAGGCTAAGGCAGGAGAAAGTGCTGCGGAAGAAACCTTTTCTGCCAGCCATGGCTGGTTTGCACGTTTTAAGAAGAGGGCAAATCTTTCCCCAAGAGCTCAAGGAAAATAGGAGGTAAATACACACACACAGTCTCACACATACATTCACACACACGCGCTCTCTCTCTCTCTCTCTCAGCTGACTGCGTTTGCCTCTGTGTCCCTCTCTTATTTTTATCTCATCAGTTTTCCATATTTTTTAAAAGCATATTAGTATTATTTAGTGTTATTTATTAGTGTTATTGTGTTATTAGTGATATTAGTGTTATTTAAATGCAGTACAAATCCATATAGATAACTTATACAAGCCTTAAACATATAATAACGACTTACGAACAAATTCAACTAACGAACGGGTCTAGGGTGACCATTCGTCCGGATTTCGTCCGGACAGTCCGGTTTTAGAGCTGTCTATCACGTGTCCTCCTTTTTACATTTTGTCCTGCTTTTGGACCCTCGTCGGCCACCGTTGCATAAATCGTCATAAATCCCCACCCATTATTTACACTTGCTACTCTGCGATGTTCGCCGTTTCCCAATTCAGAAAGTGCACGGTTCGGAGCGTGGTCTCAGCCTGCAGTCGAGGCGGTGCATACTCGCTCAGCCCTGAGTGCAGTCCGTGGACCGCATGGGCGTCTGCGAAATGGAACAGGTCCCGCCTCAGCTCAATGAGCCGGGTGGTCTGCTCCTTGTTCCCTAAAGACAAAATATTATTCTATTGTGACTAGTAATACTTGGAATTCCTGTGGGCGACATCCGTAATGTCGCCCACAGGAATTCCAAGTATGAGAATGTGCGAGCAGTGCACATTCTCAGCGCACATTCTTTGTTTTTCCCGAGGGAAAAAACAAAACAAAACAAGGTGTCCTCACTTTAGGGCCTTTGTCCTCCTTTTTTGACACAAGTGTCCTCCTTTCCTGTTTCATGCCGGTGGTCACCCTAAACGGGTGTCCGGAACGTAACTTGTTCGTAAGTTGAGGAGCGTCTGTATGACTTTAAACAGCTCTACCTTATGTTTATTAAATTACATGGGCTTTTATAGCTCAAAAATACCTAGAAAAACAGGCATTTTGACTATGAGCGCCTCTCCACAGAACTGACCTGTAACTTGATCTGGTTTGGTCTCCATAAAAATAGAAAGGCTTAAGGCCATTCTGTGAAACATTCCAGACAAAGCAATAACATCTCCATTAGGGGTGGGTATTGGCAAAGAAGTCACGATTCAATTCGAATCATGATTCATATGCCACGATGTGATACTATCACGATGCATCACAATACTTGAATTATTGCGATGCGATTGCAATATTCGACATACTTCAGTGAAAATGTACCAAAAAAAAGAGGATAACTTAAATATCAGTGGCTGTGTATCTGGGTAGTGTCTTCAATTGATACATAACTCTGAGCAACTCAATTCATAACAGAATTTATTGAATAACGAAAACAAATAAACCAAACCAATAACAAAAAAAGTGCATAGGATTTTTTGTAAAACAAAAAATGCCATTGCCATTTGCCATTTTGGAGGTAGCTACCATCATAACAAACAATACCCTTTCACAAAGAAAAAAGTACATAGGATTTATAAAAAAAAATAAACTAATAAAGAATGTAAAAATCTCCTGCATCGAAATGCATCACTTGCATGTGTCCAGTGTCCAAATGAACTGAAATGAACCAAATGAACGGATAAGTACAGATACAATGGCATTCCTAGTGCTTTTTTAAGTTCTTGTTGAGGAATAGAAGCTGGTCCAGGTGATCAGGGGAAATTGCACTCCCACTTTTGGCAGTGATTATGTCCCCGGCGGTAGAGAAAACCCTCTCTGAGGGGACACTGGTACCTGGAATACACAGGTGTTTCTTTGCAACTCGTGAAAGGAAAGGATACTGGCTCTCATGCTCTTTCCACCAGTCAAGTGGATTGACATTTTCACCAAGTGCCAGGGCTGCTTCCCCCTTATATCCTGCTATCTCCTCTTTTGCCTGGTCCTCAGCAGTTTTCAATTTCTTGGCAGCACCAGTAGTATGGGAGGAAAAGGCAATAATTAAAATATATATACTTTGTTACTCAGTACATTAAATTATCATCATCATTATATTTAAATGGCTTATTGACTCTTACAAGTACCTGGGTGTTCATCTGAACAATAAACTGGACTGGACTCATAACACAGATGCACTGTACAGGAAGGGCCAGAGTCGGCTCTATCTCCTGAGGAGACTCAGGTCTTTTGGAGTGAGAGGGCCACTCCTGAAGACCTTCTATGACTCTGTGGTGGCATCAGCCATCCTGTACGGTGTGGTCTGCTGGAGTAGCAGCATCACAGAGAGGGAGAAGAAGAGGCTGGACAAGGTCATCAAGAAGTCCAGCTCTGTCCTGGGCTGTCCTCTGGACTCAGTGCAGAAGGTGGGGGACAAGAGGGTCCTGGCTAAGGTCACCTCTATGCTGGACCATGAGTCTCACCCCCTGCAGGACGCTCTGTCGGCTTTGGAGAGCTGCTTCAGTGACAGACTGATTCACCCTCGCTGTGTGAAGGAGAGGTTTCGCAGGTCTTTCCTTCCTGCTGCTGTCAGACTGTACAACGAACACTGTTAACATGTCATTCAACTTTATCTGCACTACAATATTCAACTATAATCCAGAGTCTATTTTTAGGTCTAGGTTTAAATTATCCTAGGCCATTATTTATTTATTTATTATATTGTTCTGTTGCATGTTACTTTTTCGTGCTGTTCTTGATCTGTGCGTTGCAACACTGGAATTTCCCCACTGTGGGACTAATAAAGGCATATCTTATACATTTATAGTTTGTGGAGCATCCTCAAATTAGGAAACAATTAAACTCACTTAGAATATATCTTTTAGCATATTGTAGTACCGTATTTTTAAACTAACCTGCTGCATACGTCTGTCCAAGTAGGTCAGCTAGAGAACAACGTTTTGATGTTTTTGATGACATTTCTTCGTCAGGACCTTGGCTGCCATCCTTCCTTGATACTGTCTGAAGTCCATTGCTTTGCTGGAAATCAGTTCAACACAATCAAATTGTGAATGCTTTTATCTATTTCTGATGGCAACTGCATTTACCTACGATAGATTTATTTATTCATTAATTTATGTTTTAATATGTATTTATTTATTACTTATTTATGCTTTTAAACGCTAAAATATGAATTTATATTGTTAAATTACACTTTAATTGTATTGTTGTTAATGTTACCTGTAATGCCCACTTGGTCCTGATGGCTTCTGCAGTTACTCCATTGTAAACATCTTAACTCTCGTCCTCAGAAAGGAAAAGTAGGGCCTTAAAACGGGGATCAAGAGCCGAGGCCTTGTTAAGATCCTGGCACACTGTGGTTTTAATTTCCCTTGTCAAGATGGAATGAGTCGGATTGTCCTGGAGCTCATGGATGAGTTGAGCACGGAGTGGCGCTACAATAAATAGCGTTGGACTGGTCTCCTCTGATATTGCGAGTGTAGCTACTTTCATAGGTTTCATTGCAGCGACAACCTCCTCAGCAGCCGTTATGTCACACTCAGTAAGGGTGCAGATGTCCTCCTCAGACTTCCGTATTTCGGCAGACAGGAGCGCAGCTTGAATGGCAGGTTGTTGCTCTAAAAACCGCTCCAACATGTCGTGCGTGCTGTTCCAGCGAGTGGCGACGTCTGTAATCAATTTGTGGCGAGGGAGATTTAGCAAAGTTTGCTTCTCACACAGTACGTGGGAGGCAACAGTGCTGCGTCTGAAAAAAGCTGTCACCTGTCTTACTCTCCCTAGCAATCTAGTGACTGTGGGGAGCTTCAGGGTGCGTTGGGATGCCAAATTCAGGGTGTGAGCAAAACACTTGAAATGTGGCATTTCTGCTAGCTGTGCAGCGATGACCATATTGGAGGCATTGTCCGTTACTATTGCAAAGTCTTTGTTCATTAATTCCCATTCTTCCAACGCTGCTCTCAGCACCTGGGCAATGTTGGTGCCGGTGTGGGACTCTTGTCGTGCCCTTGTCTGTAACACATGGGAAACTAATTCCCAGCTCTCGTCAATGTGGTGCGATGTTATGATGAGGTATGGCTCCGTGGCTCACGAAGTCCAGCCATCGCATGTGAGGGCAACGCTTTCTGCAGAGGCAAGGGATTTTCTCTCTTCATACATGTCTGGGACAATTACCTCTGTAAATTGTTTTCGGCTCAGAATCACATAGCGATGTTCGAGTATGCTTACCATGTTTCTGAACCCACTGTTCTCCACCACGCTGTACGGCCGTAAATCCTGGCAAATAAACTCGGCACGTGCAGATGAAGGTGCAAGTTTGCTATCAATTGTCGTTTGTCTTGTCGTGGGTTGCGGTGCTTGCTGCTGTTGCAGTTTTTCTGCATGGCGCCTCTGCATGTGTGCTCTTAAGTTTGTCATGTTCCCACAATACTTCATCACCGTGTTACAGTATCTGCAAACTGCGTTTGTCATGTCAATTTCATTTTTACCCTCTTTGTTTTTGAAGCCAAAATGCTTTAAAATTTGAGGGAGGTGGACGAATCTTCTCGGTTTCTTCCATGTTGGGATTTGCAAGCAGTCACATAGCCCGCCGCTGGAAATGCCACTGGCGTGAAGGCAGCGGGCGCCAACAACTCCAACGACATCTACAGGACTGGAAGCTGTATTCCACTTGTTTTTGGCCGATGTTCATCAACCATTCAAACGATTTTATTTATTCGTTTTTTTTAAATTAATAATCGATATTTGGCATCAAGAATCGATGCAGTATATTGTGAAAGTTAGTATCGCGATGCATTGTCATGACAATTATTTTGCACATCCCTAATCTCCATGTATTTGAAGGACGGAAAGAGGCTATTTTTGTCAAGAAAGAGAATCCTTCCTTGAACAGAAATGAAGGTCTCAGACATCATTTGTCTCCCATCTATAACTCTATCCTCAAACCTAAATCAAAACAAACAAAGAAAACAATAGGGCAGCAGGTCAGGTCCAGATGTGTGAAAACATCCATTATGGCCCTGAATGGTTCTGCTAACAAGACCCACACTCCACTCCCACTGCAGATCTAATAGGCCCACTTAACTAACAGAAACTGAAAAGATGTGTGGCAGTCTCAATTTCATTCTAGTTAGCACCCCCTTCAGGCAGATATAGGCAGTGTCCACCAGCGTCTCACCAGAACTGAAGAAACTTTTGTTCAGTTGACAAATTGAATTTCTCCTTTTGCCTCCACCAGAAAAGTTATACAATGCATTTTTAAAGGAGAATTAACATTTTTTACAATCTGACCCTAACCCTTATTTCGGTAATAAAACAAGTTGTTTTACTCACCCATAGCACTTTGGTGTCATTTGGAGCACTTCCAGAGATGTTTTAGTTTAGCGATATCCGTTAATGTTAGTGGTCGGGGCACACACAGTCACAGCTTATTTCACTCTCAGCTCTCGGGACCCAAACATGAAACGCAAAGCTTTTGGACCATTGTGTTTGCAGTACCCACTTCAGTCAGGACAATTTTTTACCAGCAAAGGAAAAAAAAGAAGGCCAGCGGATTCAGCGCGTGATTCTGAGAAGTAATGCGAAACCGATGGCTGTTCTCTGCTGCTCCTAAAACTGTCTCCGCTTCATTTTTCCGTATCCATTCTGTCTCCTCATCCGTATACTCCTCTTCAGTCCTCAGTCCTCCATAAGTCCTCTTCAACCTCAAAGTCTGAATCTTCTGCCATGTGTCGCTCGCAACAGAAAAGTTATGAGCGTCTTCTTATCTGCAAAACAGCTGTGACTGAGCGCATGTGCACTGTCCTCCTCATCGACTTGAAACTATGGCTAAATCTCGGATTACAGGCCACTTTTGACGAAAGTGTAGACTAAGATAGTGAGCTTCTGTAAGTGCTAAAGTTTGTGTTATTTTGGTGACTTTTACTTCCTGCCCCAACCACTCACGTTAACGGAGATCGCTAATCTAAAACATCTCCAGAAATGCTCCAAATGACACCAAAGTGCTATGGGTGAGTAAAACAACTTGTTTTATTACCGAAATAAGGCTCAGATTGTAAAAAAAAAAAAAAAACGTTAATTCTCCTTTAACTAGGATCAAGTAGTAAAATTGCCAATTACATAAAAATTCTAACCCTGAATTTTTGTAATTCGCTATTGTCGGGGTAAATTAGACTGAATCGTTTTCAATTCAGAATTTATTTTATTCATTTATTTGTTTATTTGAAGAGGACAGTGCACATTAATGAACACTACATTTTCTTGACATTGTGTAAATATGCCGGATTTAGCTAGAAGCTACTTTCCATCCGTAGTCCTCCGACATTTAAAGACAACAACATGACAAACAATAACAAGAAGCATTTATAATATATACAAACATTTATAATATATATATATGTATAATCCTACAGCCTCTGCCTCTCTGAAGCACAGTTATTTCTTGAGTTAAACAAGCCTGTAGCGTGTTTTCATCATTCCAGCATATTAGACCTGACTACCGGATAAAATTGCTACCAGAAAAACCTCAAATATTTTCACAAACATTACAAGTGCTTTTTAAATATTCATTCTCCATTTCTTTTTTCATGAGACACAATGACGGCTCATCAGAATCCGGGCAGGACATTGACAGAAGCGCGCCACAGCTGCACTGACGAGATAAAAATATCCAGAGAATTGACTTTGGTAAACATTGTCACATTTGGTAAACATAACTTGATGATGGAATAGTTACAGAACCAGTACGTGATTTATTTCCATATATTTGAGCAACATTGCTTTGCCCCAGTACAGATATTATTGTATAAGCAGCTCGGTGCACAGTTAGCATGCTGGTTGTTGTTAAAAGGCCCATATTATGTTTTTTTTTTTTTTCCCCCTGATCCATGTTATAATGTTGTTTCCTCATCAAAAACAAAACATACCTGACTTTTGTTTCATTCACACACGTTTAACACACAAACATCATTATGCATCATAAGGCTCAGTTCTTTTTCTCAAACACTCTTGTCCACCTTGGGATGTCATGTGGCAATACAGGAAGTGCTCCACAGTGTTTTTAAACTCCGTGCACCTTAACCAGAATCATGTGAGATGATTTCAGACTTGGAATTGCCAATCTCTACTGAAAAAAAGGTAAAAGGTAGCTAGAAAACTACAACTAGGTGACATCACAAGGTGCAGGATTACTGTGAATGAAAAAAAAAAACACAACTCCAGGTATGTTTTTGAGGAGGTACCAACATTCAAACATGGCTTAATACTCACAACAGTAGATTTTGTGTAATATAAGACCTTTAAATTTAGTTCTACAGCTCTGGAAAAAAATAAGAGACCACTGCAAAATGATCAGTTTTTCTGATTTTATAACTTATAGGTATGTGTTTTGGGAAAAGGAACATTTTTGTTTGAGTCTATAAACTACTGACAACATTTCCCCCAAATTCCAAATAAAAATATTATCGTTTAGAGCATTTATTTGCAGAAAATGAAAAATGGTCAAAATAACAAAAAAGATATTTTCAGACCTCAAACAATGCAAAGAGACCAGATCAAATTTATTTTAAAACAACATAATACTAATGTTTACACTTAAGAAGAGTTCAGAAATCAATATTTGGTGCAATAACCCTTATGTTTAATCACAGCTTTCATGTGTCTTGGCATGCTCTCCACAAGTCTTTCACATTGTTCTTGGGTGACTTTATTCCACTCCTGGTGCAAGAACTGAAGTAGCTCAGCTTTGTGTTTGTGTTGGAATTCAACAGACGCTGGAATGGAATGGCTGTAATACATGTAGAGATGCTGATTTCACACAAAAAAAGCAGTGGTCTCTTATTTTTTTCCAGAGCTGTATATGTATATTTTTTGTATTTGTGTGCTTTTGTAAACTTCATCTATAAGTAGCTCAAGGTTAGACTGGTTTGATAACGGGCTTCCTTCAGCGTTCACACTAATGTGAAGAAGATGTAACGTTCACAATCAACACCTACAGCTTCTTGTACTACTTACGTCACCGCTAACACGGTTCTGCCGGTACATCTGTTGAAAAAAAGAAGTTGTTTTTTTCTTTTTGAGCGTCATAACTGTCATCTATGTATGTTTTATTTTTGTGCCCGTGTTCCTGAGTCTCTTCATAAAAACGTGGAAAACACAACTAGTTAATTTTAAGCAGTTTGCAGTGGTTAAAAGTCATTCCTCACTTACCTTATGCTTACCCTGAGCATCCTAATTATGCAGCTCAATCTTCAACATAAAGCTAGCTTGCTAATGCTCTCTTCCTGATTATCAGACAATAAAATCTTCTAATTGGATGCACACAGCACGCCGCAGACTTATTTTGACCTGCTTATGTGATATATCTGTGCTGGGTTCATGACAGGTTTGGCTCAAATATGTGGGAAAAATTGTCAACAGGGTCTTTATATATGGATACATTTATCTTGTACCATAAAGGCCAAACCTCTGCCATTTGAATGGGGAGTTTCAAGGATGAAATTCAACAGTCTAATAAATAAAAGTAAATTAGTGCTTAAGTAAATTAGGTGTTTAAAAAAATGTAATCTAATTAATTACAGGATTTGTAATTAAATGATCAAATTAATCGCATTTTAATCTCGAGAGAGAGACAGTGAGCATGGTTTGTTGGTTTGGTGGTTTGGTGGTTTGTTGAAGTGCGCTCACGCTCGCTCTATCACTGGTAACACTGGAACTTGTCAGGACGTGTTTGTCCATCAGGCTGGAGCAGCTTCGGTGATCGGAAAATTCTTCTTCATAAAAGCTACAAATCACCACGTTCTTGTTGATAGTCTCGTCTTTGTTCTCTTTATAAATAAACTTGCTGTTCAAAGGCACTGGCTCACCTCGCCCCCTGAGTCGAGTCCATGTCAGTTTCCTCCAGGTTTTATTTGTTTGTTTAGTGACGCAGGTGGAAGTGACGCCACTGCCAAGTCGCCTACAGGTCCTTCAGTGGGACGAAATTAAAATGTGCATTGAATTGCCACTCATAGTTAATTGTGTTATTTTTTATAACAGGTTAATTTGCAGTGTAATTAATTAATCTAACGCGTTAAGCTGACAGCTCTAAAGTAAATATATTCTTAGAGATTCAAACAACAAGCAGAGTGTTCTTTGGGGGGGTTGGAAGATGCTCTCTTGTTTAAAGGGTTTAAACTTAGGGATAGTGCGTTTTTTATGTGAATCTGTATGGCATCCCCTTCAACAATCACTGCGTGCACATGGTAGGATTGGATTGGATTTCTCCAAATCTCCGGTCTCCGATCCCGTTACTCGGCGGGTGGTCTGTCCTCCAATCCGAGTGCATATGAAACTCGTGTAATTAGATAATGGACAGCGAACTGGCCGGCTCTGCTACGCTATGTGGCGCTGTAGTCCAACTACTTCCGGGTGATGGCTACTCAATAAAAATACAACAAACTATGTGGCGGTATACAGAGATGGCGCTCGAGGAGTTTGACGGAGCAGCATTGGTGTACATGTTGTGCATTCTTTCTTCGCAGCCATGATTTCGTCTGACTTTTCCGGCAACAATCGCTACTTATGACGGTGCCTCCTACCACTTCCCTGGCAAAAATTCCCACGCATGCGCAGTACGCCAATCCAATCCGATATCATGCACAAGGCGGCACCAAGCGGATTACTATTGGCCTAAGCCAGGGGTTCCAATTGGATTCGGGAAACCAATCCCTATACGATCCTTAGCCTGTGCACATGAATTCAATACGATCCCAATCCGTTTGCAATTGGATTACACTCGTCCATGTGCACGCAGTGAGTGTCGTGAGATTAACACTGACTTACCCATGACAGTGTGATTTAGGCCCAGTTCTGCTCCGGTTCTGTAGCTCATGAACGTAGGTCCAGTAAGTTAGCCAGGACAGTTAATAAAGCTTGTTTTTCTTCTCATAACATTTGTCCAAAAAGTGATATATTTGCGTCACAAACAGCTGTCCGCTAAAAAGCAGCCTAATTCGCATTGGGGTTATTTTCTCTCGACTTGTATCACTGCGCGCAGATTATCTTGTTAGCCTGTTCACTTGTTAGCGGATGTTTATGGCGGATGCGGGGCGGCGAAATCCGCCGTAAACAGGCTAATAAGATAATCTGCGAGCAGTGATACGATAGAGTCGAGAGAAAATAACCCCATTGCGAATTAGGCTGCTGAATTTTTAGTGGCCAACTGTTTGTCATGCAAATATATCACTTTTTGGACAAATGTTGTTTTGAGAAGAAAAACAAGCTTTATTAAATGTCCCCGCTAACTTACCGGAACTACGTTTACAAGCTACGGAACCAGAGCAGAACTGGGCCCAGATCACGCTGTCATGGGTAAGTCAGTGTTAATTTCACGACACTGTTGAAGGGGAAGCCGTACAGATTCACATTTTTTTTTAAAAGCACTATCCCTTTAATAATGTTTCCTCATCCCAAACATCTGGAGTTGTGTTTTTTTGAATTCACACATGTTTAACACACAAACCCTGCAGATTTTCTGTTTTAAAGGACTTCTCTCAAACAGAAAAAGCTCCACTTTGTTCACCTTCCACCTTGCGATGCCATATATCAATACTGGAACTGCTCCACCGTGTTTTTAAACTCCATACAGCTTCACTAGAATTTTTTATTAGTAGTATTTATTTATATTTATTTGGATGATGTCAGCCCTGGAATTTCCCATCTCTGCTGAACAAAAAGATTAAAAGGTAGATGTTAACTAGAAAATTACCACTACATGATATCACAAAGGTTGAACATAGCATTTTCATCTTTGGAGATGTAGACAGACGAATGATGCAGGATTACTGAAACATGTATGAATGAAACAAAACACAACCTTTTACTTTTTAAATCAGCCGTATGTGTATCGGTGTAGATGAGCCTGAAGACTGCTACTACAGTTCAATGTGAGGAGAAATGCCCCACATTGTCGCTGACTGTGCCTCTTTAAAACATGATTGAAAAGACTGTGGAACGATGAGGAGGACTCTCCTGGATCCAAGGTTTCTGGCACTGACCTACATTCTTGAAATTCAGCTAAATGCCATATTCTAGAGGCTCCCAAACAAGGAGAAGAATTACAAAAGCAGGTCTGTTAATAAAGACAATGTAATTAAATGTTCAAGTATATCAGGTAACAGACTAACTAACTAATTAATTATGTTTTATTATCAGAATGCCTTGTCTGCGGTTTTATGTGGACCCCAGGAAGTATGGTTATTGCTAAGGTAATAACAGGGACTCAAAATAAATATATAAAAATAAATACATGAAAAGGAACCACTGTTTTCAATGATGAGGATCAGCTCCTCCAAAGCCAAGGCCATGGTTCTTGACCGGATAAAGGTGGCTCGCCCTCTCCGGGTGGGTGGGGAGTCCTTGCCTCAAGTGAAGGAGTTCAAGTATCTCGGGATCTTGTTCACGAGTGAGGGGAGGATGGAGCGTGAGATTGACAGGCGGATCGGTGCAGCGTCGGCAGTGATGTGGTCGCTGTACTGGACCGTTGTAGTGAAGAATCAGAATCAGAAAGGTTTTATTGCCATATGAGTAAACAGGTTAACAACATTAGGAAATTGCTTCGGAATGTAGACAAACACTTAACATGCAGCAAATAAAATAGAATAAAATAAAGTAGAAAACCAATAAGCTATAATATACATCCCTGGTTACAGTGGGCTGTCCTACTCATAAGGGGTGGGGGAACAGGTGGCAGGACAGCTGACAAAACATAATCATTAAAACCAAAATATAATCATTAAAACCAAAACATAATTATTAAAAGTAAAACACTTATAAGATAATTCCCAGATATGACATCTTTCATAGGGACAATGTCCCTGGGACTTAGATACTGGAGGAGCCGAGCTGTCTGCTCACGTCTCCCCTCAGATATCTGGCCTTTCTGCAACTCAAAACATATGATCACAAGTCACGCACTTTTAAAGCTTCATTTCTAAAAATTAAAGAATCACAAAAGTTAATAATATATAATTATTCCATCAAAAGTGATAATAATAAAATAACTAAAAACAAAAGCAATTTATAAAAACACAGAGGACCACACAACTCACATGGTATTAAAAGCCAGAGAATAAAAGTGGGTCTTAAGACGAGACTTAAAACTCTCCAGTGTGCGGGCTGTTTTGACATGAGGGGGCAGAGCGTTCCATAACTTAGGGCCAACCACAGAGAAAGCCCTTCCCCCCGAGTTTTAAATCTAGTCCTAGTGCCCACGAGCTGGAGCTGGCCCTCTGACCTCAGAGCCCCGGTCTGTAGATTTGGATGAGGTCAGAGATGTATATTGGGGCCAGTCCATTCAAAGCTTTAAAAACAAACAATAAAATCTTAAAATCAATCCTAAAACGAACAGGAAGCCAGTGCAAAGACGCAAGAATAGGGGAGATGTGTTCATATTTCTTCCGTCCTGTTAAAAGGCGCGCAGCAGCATTCTGGACTAACTGCAGTCGATAAAGTGCGTTTTGATTCATTCCAGAATAAAGTGCGTTGCAGTAGTCCAGACGAGAAGAAATAAAAGCATGCATGACGCGCTCAAAATCTGAAAAGGATAAAAAAGATTGAATTTATGCTAAAAGACGAAGGTGATAAAAACTAGATTTCACGACCGCACTAACTTGTTTATCAAGTTTAAAATCAGAGTCCATAATGACGCCAAGGTTGGTGGCCGTTGATTTTGTGTGCTGTCTGAGAGGACATGCAAATAAACGAAACCTGAAATGTAAACACCATTCATTCAAACAGGTCTAACGTATCTAATAGGAACAAGCCCCGTGCTCTTCACTCTTTTGTGTTCTGTACCGGCTTTATTCCTCGTCTCGTGATTTCCATACCTTATGAATAGACGCGTGAAAAGTCCCTCAGTCGTCCAGGTAGAATCCATGAATATGAATAGACGTGCTAATTCTCCCTCTGATCTGGTGACCTTGTACTTCCAATAGTCCACTCCAGCTCTACAACACACCTGATCCCACCCACATTCAAAAGGGTGGGCTCACACGGGCTCCGAGTTCTACTGTCCTTTGGGTGAGTATGGATTTCTGGATTGGTTCGACATTTCATTTAGTCCAAGGATGGCCAAACTTTTTTCACAGAGGGCTGCAAATTGAAATATTAAGCTGATGTCAATGCAGTGCAGGCCTGGACTGGTAATCGGACATGTCAGTCCTTGGGGCCAATGCTGTTTTTTTGTTTGTTTGTTTTTTTACTTAGAGACCGGCCCACAATTTAGAGGAGGCGTCCCATTGGTCCATCTTCAATACAGACAGTGGACTAAACTAATCAGGATATAGAAGCTTACGAGAGCGGTCCCACCTCTTTCTCTGCGCTGATCCCTGCCAGTTTTAGTGTTGAGCGTGGAAACATGAAGAAGCGGCAGAAAGTGGGTGCGGAGAAGTTGCGGGCTAAAAAGAAGAACAAGAACAAGAAGACATCCTTTATTTATCCCCGTAGGGAAATTATTTCTCTGCATTTGACGCACCCTTTTTCAGAAGCAGATTAAAAGATAAAAAAAATCTCGCTATAGATGCTGCAAAATGTTCTAAAATAACAGACATATTCTCTGGAGGGGCTGGAGCCTCCACGTCCTCTGCAGGGCTGAAGGCTGAAGGTTGAAGGTGGACAGGGAGAGGAGCAGCCAGAGACTGTGGACAGGGAACCCGAGGGAACCCGAGGGAACCCGAGGGAACCCGAGGGAACCCGAGGGAACCCGAGGGAACCCGAGGGACAGAGTGACCAGGGAAGTGTCGCACAGGCACAGCAGGTAAGCAGGTAGGAATGAAATTCACCGTTGAACCTACGTGACCTACATGAATCGTGTAGATTAGATGAGAAAAGTTTTTTTAATGCTTTGTTACCACAGAAATTTCATCTGGGGTGCCAGCCAACGTGCTCCTGACCTTGTGTGCAAGACGCATTTTAAATAAACCAGTGAATGTGTAGTTACTGACTGCATGCACATGGTAAGATCGGATTGGATTTCTCCAAATCCGATCCCGTTACTCAGCGGGTGGTCTGTCCTTAGATCCCAGTGCACATGAAACTCGTGTAATCGGATAATGGTCAGCAACCTGGCCAGCTCCGCTACGCTATGTGCCGCTGTAGTCCAGCTACTTCCGGGTGATGGCTACTCCATAAAAACACAACAAACTATGTGGCGGTATACAAAGATGGCGCTCGAGGAGTTTGACGGAGCAGCATTGGTGTACGTGTTGTGCATTCTTTCTTCGCAGCCATGATTTCTCTGACTTTTCCGGCAACAATCGCTACTTATGACGGCGTCGGCGCCTCCTGCTACTTCCGGGTGAAATCCCTGGCGAAAATTCCCGCGCATGCGCAGTACGCCAATCCGATCCGATGTCGTGCACAAGGCGGCACCAAGCGGATTACTATCGGCCTAAGCCAGGGGTTCCAATCGGATTCGGGGAAACCAATTCGAATACGAATACGATACGATCCCAATCCGTTTGCAATCAGATTCCACCATGGGCACGCAGTGAATGTGAGTTTACTGGTGGTTTTTGGGAGCTGGGATTTTTCCTTTAAATGTTGCGCCCTGGTTTCCCTTTGGCCAAGACATAACAATAGTAAAATACTTTGCTTCGGGGGACACAAACATAAATTAGTCCGTTGTGCTTCGGTCTAAGCCAAAAAAATACCAGGGCCGTTTTTTTGTCCCAGTCCAGCCCTGATGCAGTGTCAGGGCTTTGACATAGACTTCGTACTTTTTAATCAGGCTTGCAACATTTTAGGTCACAATGCACTGTGATGCTGTTGACGCAATGGGGATAGAATTATTTAAATTTGCAGTAAAAAGTTGCGCCGATGATCAGAGGCATTTGGTGACATCGAGAGCAGAGAAAAAGAAAAAGGCTTTTGCAGACAGACACAGACTCGCCCGGGCTCAGCTCCTCAGACGGAGGCAGGAGGAGACGTGTTGAACTGAAGTTAGTCCAAATTGCCTCGTCAGAAAAACATGTCAAGCAGCAGCTCTGCAGAGCACATTTATATAAAACATTTCTCTGAGCGTTTAATGTGAATCAGAATGTGGCTGTCAGGTTCACACCGACTCAAGCACATTTGGTCATAATATTTAAGATTTATTAAAGCGTTAGATGTAATGATTTTGATTAAGAACAGTTCTGAAGTTTTGCTCAACAGAAACAAAACCAATTTCTTATTTTTTGTATCTGATTTTACTTGTACATTTTCACTTTAGCCTAAACTATGAACGTTCCTGGTTTAGCCCTTGTCAGGTCCTTGTCTGGTCCTGGTCTAGTCCTGGTCCTGGTCTGGTCCTGGTCTGGTCTTGGTCTAGTTCTGTCTGGTCCTGGGCTGGTCCTGCTCTAGTCCTGGTCTGGTCCAGGTCTGGGCCTGGTCTGGGCCTGGTCTGGGCCTGGTCTGGTCCTGGTCTTGGTCTTGCCCTGGTCTTGGTCTGGTCCTGATCTGGTCCTGGTCTAGTCCTGGTCTAGACCTTGTCTGGTCCTGGTCTAATCCTGGTCTGGTCCTGGGCTGGTCCTGGTCTTGTCCTCATCTGGTCCTGGTCTATTTCTGTCTGGTCCTGGTCTAGTCCTGGGCTGGTCCTGGTCTAGTCCTGGTCTAGTCCTCATCTGGTCCTGGTCTAGTCCTGGTCTAGTCCTCATCTGGTCCTGGTCTAATCCTGGTCTTGGTCTGGTCCTGGTCTTGTTCTGGTCCTGGTCTTGGTCTGGTGCTGGTTTTGGTCTGGTCCTGGTCCTGGTCCTGGTCTGGTCCTGGTCCTGGTCTGGTCCTGGTCCTGGTCTGGTCCTGGTCTTGGTCTGGTCCTGGTCTAGTCCTGGTCTTGGTCTGGTCTGGTCTGGTCCTGGTCTTGGTCTGGTCCTGGTCTTGGTCTGGTCCTGGTCCTGGTCTTGGTCTGGTCCTGGTCCTGGTCTGGTCCTGGTCTGGTCCTGGTCTTGGTCTGGTCCTGGTCTTGGTCTGGTCCTGGTCTGGTCCTGGTCTTGGTCTGGTCCTGGTCTTCGTCTAGTCCTGGTCCTGGTCTTGGTCTGGTCCTGGTCCTGGTCCTGGTCTTGGTCTGGTCCTGGTCCTGGTCTTGGTCTGGTCCTGGTCTTGGTCTGGTCCTGGTCTTGGTCTGGTCCTGGTCTTGGTCTGGTCCTGGTCCTGGTCTTGGTCTTGGTCCTGGTCTGGTCCTGGTCTTGGTCTGGTCCTGGTCTGGTCCTGGTCTGGTCCTGGTCTTGGTCTGGTCCTGGTCCTGGTCTAGTCCTGGTCTTGGTCTGGTCCTGGTCTGGTCCTGGTCTGGTCCTGGTCTTGGTCTGGTCCTGGTCCTGGTCTTGGTCTGGTCCTGTTCTGGTCCTGGTCCTGATCTTGGTCTGGTCCTGGTCTGGTCCTGGTCTGGTCCTGGTCCTGGTCCTGGTCCTGGTCCTGGTCTGGTCCTGGTCTGGTCCTGGTATTGGTCTGGTCCTGGTCTTGGTCTGGTCCTGGTCTGGTCCTGGTCTTGGTCTTGGTCTGGTCCTGGTCTGGTCCTGGTCTGGTCCTGGTCCTGGTCTTGGTCTTGGTCCTGGTCTGGTCCTGGTCCTGGTCTGGTCCTGGTCTGGTCTTGGTCTGGTCCTGGTCTGGTCCTGGTCCTGGTCTTGGTCCTGGTCTTGGTCCTGGTCTGGTCTTGGTCTGGTCCTGGTCTTGGTCTGGTCCTGGTCTGTTCCTGGTCTGGTCCTGGTCCTGGTCTGGTCCTGGTCTGGTCCTGGTCTTGGTCTGGTCCTGGTCCTGGTCTTGGTCTGGTCCTGGTCCTGGTCTGGTCCTGGTCTTGGTCTGGTCTTGGTCTGGTCCTGGTCTTTCAGGAGCTCTCTCTTGTCTCTAAGCATCACTCGAGCTCCACTCCAGCAGCTGCGTCCTCGTGTTTACGGATACTTCTCTGTCCACTTTATTTGATTTGAAATGTTTCTGTGACAAGTAATAGAATACATTTCTTCAGTTTTATTCCTTTTTGTACAAAGAAACATTTAAATAACTTTTGTGTTTATAGCCCAAAATATATAATAGCACACCTGAAAAAAGTGCATAAAAAATGTACAAAATTTGGAAACTTACTGATTAACAGACAATACACAGCAACTTATTTTGATCTCAAGAGCTGCTTATGCAAAATATCTGTACAAAGCAAGGTCCATTTTGCTCAAAAATGGGAAAAATGGGCGACTGGAACAAGGCGGAAATGGGCGAGATGCGAGAATAAGGCTCTGTTGGAATGTTCCGACTCCAGTAACCGTAGGCCGAGGGGTTACATGAACAGGATGTGGGAGAATTGGTCACTTTGATACCCACAGTCCAAACTGACGGCCAAACAATTAGTAGCTCAGTGTTCCACAGGCCTGGACTGGTAATTGGGCATACCGGGCATTTTCCCGGTGGGCCGACAGTCCTAGGGGCCGATGCCCTTCTTTTTTTTTTTCTTTTTTTTTACTTAAGAGACCGGCCCACAATTTAGGACTGAACCAGGACTAAACCAGGACTAATCAGGTCTAAATCAGGTCTGAACCAGGACTAAACCAGGACTAAATCAGGTTTGAACCAGGACTAATCAGGTCTAAATCAGGACTAAATCAGGTCTGAACCAGGACTAAATCAGGATTGAACCAGGACTAAACCAGGACTAATTACATCTAAATCAGGACTAAATCAGGTCTGAACCAGGACTAAACCAGGACTAAATCAGGACTGAACCAGGACTAAACCAGGACTAATCAGGTCTAAATCAGGACTAAATCAGGTCTGAACCAGGACTAAACCAGGACTAAATCAGGTCTGAACCAGGACTAAACCAGGACTAAATCAGGATTGAACCAGGACTAAACCAGGACTAATCAGGTCTAAACCAGGACTAAATCAGGATTGAACCAGGACTAAACCAGGTCTAATTACATCTAAATCAGGAATAAATCAGGTCTGAACCAGGACTAAACCAGGACTAAATCAGGACTGAACCAGGACTAAACCAGGACTAATCAGGTCTAAATCAGGACTAAATCAGGACTAAATCAGGTCTGAACCAGGACTAAACCAGGACTAATTATGAGGGGCCGGTCTAAGTAAAAAATGCCAGGGCCATTTTTTTGTCCCAGTCCAGACCTGGTGTTCCAACATCCACAAACGGCAAATGCTATCACAACTAGAGCTTGACAACACAAATGCTACGACATGGGGGAGCCAGGACGCCAGGTCAGAGGGGAGTTAAAGGGATAGTGCAAGTTTATTTATTTATTTTTTTTTAAATGTTATTCTGTATGGGTTTCCTTCTAAAAGTGTCGTGCGGTAACAGTGGCTTACCTCTGACAGTCTCAGTCCGGTTTTGCTTGGGTGCTGGAGCTCACGTAAGTAGATCCGGTAAGTTCGCGGGGACACGAAATAAAGCTTGTTTTTCTTCGCAAAACAACATTTGTCCAAAAAGTGATGTATATTTCCGTCACAGACTGTAGTTCGAAAAATCCAGCAGTCTATTTCGCATGGTTCCCTTTTCTCTCGGAGTTGTATCACGGCGCGCGTAGTCTAGCCTATAGCCTGTTCACTTGTAAACATCCGCCATCGCCGTAACGCATCTGCCGTAACCATCCGCTTACGAGTGTACAGGCAATAGAGCTAACGTGGGCGCAGTGATACGAATCTAGAGAAAATATGCAAATGCGAATTAGGCTGTCTGTGACGGAAATACACATCACTTTTTGGACTAATGTTGTTTTACGAAGAAAAACAAGCTTTATTTAGTGTCCCCGTAAACTTGCTGGACCTACTTACGTGAGCCTCAGAACTAGGGTGACCACCGGCATGTTTTCCCTCGGGGGGGAGAGTCGGTCAAGAAAAACAACTTATGAATAATGTATGAAGTCAACATATATTCATTAACATGGAACACCCATCAAAAACAAAAATGTGAGGAGCAAAAATCAGTCAATAGCATGAGCGGAGCTTTTGAGTGACAGCAGCTTCCAGACAATCAGGGGCTGCAGGGGCTGTATCAGCTGTGCGCGCATCGCGGATGTTTGCATACGACACAACATCGCTGAGTAGCAAGTGTAAATAATGGGTGGGGATTTATGACGATTTATGCAACGGTGGCCGATGAGGGTCCGAAAGGAGGACACAATGTAAAAATGGAGGACACGTGACAGACGGCCTGACAGACAGCTCTAAAACCGGCCTGTCCGGACGAAATCCGGATGAATGGTCACCCTACCCAGAACCCGAGCAGAACCAGGCTGAGCGGAGACTGTCAGAGGTAAGCCAGTGTTACCGCACAACACTTTTAGAAGGAAACCCATACAGATTAACATAAAAAAAAGAAAACACACTAGCCCTTTAATACCAACTACCCAACCGGAGATTGGGTACAAAACCCCAATAAGTATCACGCTGAACAAGGCAGCATCTGACCTGAAAGATAAGATCATGGCCGGAATGAACACAGGGCAATGCCAGTTACAGAGGCTAAGTGAAGTACCATCTGAAAGTCTCCTAGAAGATGTGAATGCAGCACTGAGAGCGATCCTTACCACAACCATCCCTGAGACCAATGAGCTGATATACACTTCAGCAGCAGTGATCTTAGAGGTGCTGGGCTGTAGAACAAGAATACAGACAATACCCACCATGTAAAAGAAGGTTAGAGGCTAAAATCAAGGAGGCGTGGAGAGAAGAGGGCCAATTGTCAGAGGCCCTGAAAGGTGCAATGAAAAAGCAAGTACCCAAGAGCTACAGCCACATGCTGGTACCTGAAGCACTCGAAACTGCCAAACAAAGGTTCCAAGCCTTTCAAGAAAATGAAGCCAGATGAATAAACCGCCTGTTCACAACACAACCTGTGAAAGCGTACGCTCAACGGCAGACCCACCAAGGCTGAAGACTGAAACGTACTGGAAAGGACCCGAGGACCTGAGCTGGACGAGGGCGAGAGAGACCAACAGTTATATATAAACGACTCTAACAACTAACCCTTATGGCAAAAGGAGAAATTCAATTTGTCAACTGGACGAAAGTTTATTTGGTCGAATATGTTTCGCAGCTTGGATGAGCTGCAAAAGGTATTCAACCAAATATACTTTTGTCCAAATATACTTTTGTTGGATTCTACCTGGTCGACTGAGGGATTCTACACAACTACCGTACTTTTCGGACTATAAGCCGCTACTTTTTTCTCACACTTCGGACCCTGCAGCTTATAGTCAGGTGCGGCTTATGTATAGATTAATTCTTTATCAAGACAGCGAAGACAGTTCATGAATTAATGAAGCCTTGTTTTAGCCACTTAAAATCTCGTACACAGGTATCAACAGTTCTGTGAGATTGAGTTCAGGGGGTTTACCCTTAAAGTTAAACTTGAAACTTTATTTTAAGGCTTCCAGAGGCTACAGAGTGGCCATTATACAGTTGTTTTACTGCTGTGTTTCTGCCGTGTTATTGCCGTAGACGCTATTTGAAAAAAGCACGCACTGGTATTTACGTTAATTAAAATTTTTAAAAATCCTTTTGTGTACCATCTTTCTGTGTAAATATCCCAAGTTACAATGTGGACACCTGCGGCTTATAGTCAGGTGTGGCTTATATATGTGTCCCACCACGGAAGCTGAGGGCTCATGTTGGCGTTACAGATTCTCAGGAAATGTGTATTTTGTGGGTTTTTTTTTTTTTTCAAAATTTGTGATTTTCATTTTTTCGCGTAATGTGCTAGTTGAGATCATGAAGAAGCCTCTCCATGTTTCAGATAACAGCATTAGTGACGTTAAAAACATACATTTTTAATTTAAAAAATGCTAGTTTTTGGCAAATGACACAGGGCGTGTATAAATCAACATATTTCGCCAAGATCGCATCATTGGAAAGCTTAGAACCTGTACTTTCAGAATCTGTGAATAACTCAAAACGCCTCCGCGAAGACTTGGTATCGGTTTTCCTGCGGTGGGACACATATGTACAAATCTTAATTTTTTTTATTTTATTTGGTTGGTGCGGCTTATAGTCAGGTGTGCGCTATAGTACAAAAAGTACGGTAACCCTTATGTCATAGATAATACTCCCTGCAACTGTATAAGTCACCCTTATGTAACAGCTAAATCTATGTTCATTACAGTTTCTCCTTACGACCTCTTGCATATAGCTGACATATATTTGTATTACTATATTTCTATATTTAATTTTCACATGTCCATTTATATAATTATACCTTATTTGACACCAGTCTCTTGCTATTTTAGCTACTTATTTAGAATTTATTATCATACATTGTGATGTGGGAGCTACTGTGTCCAAATAATTTCCCTTGTGGGTCAGTAAAGTTTGTCTAAAGTCTAAACTTCATCACGACAAAGAGCGGACAGCTGCAGATCACATGCCCCATAATGAATCACGTTTAATAATGTGGATATCCCTGAAATGAGACATTAAAGATCGCTCAAACATGCACAAATACAACTTCAAGAGGGTAAATTAATGTTTATAAGTGGGTACACACTTGTAAAAAGGATCACACACAATAGTGTTTTCACGGACTCGAAAATTCCGACCATGACCCGGATGTGCGGCCATGTTGGAGATATCGCTCACTCAAAGTAAACACGCTTATAAAGTAACCGCGCAGAAAAAAAATCTAAATGTCGCAATAAGCCTTCCACATCGGAATCCAAAACTTCTGATACAGTTGACCAGTTGTACAGAGATAAGTTGGATCCAAGTTTGTTCGGTGACAGTGGAGATTTGTTGATTCTGCTGCTGCGATATTGTCGACTACCTGGAATTCTCCCCAAGCCCTGATACAGCACAAGACCTTCAGAGCTCTAAAGGTCTGGAGGCCTTCAGAGGACCAGACTAGGACCAGACCTGAACTAGACCAGGACCAGACTAGGGCCAGACCAGGACTAGACCAGAACCAGACCAGGACTAGGCCAGGACTAGACCAAGATCAGACAAGGACTAGACTGGGACTAGACCAGGACCAAACAAGGGCTAGACCAGGACTAGACCAGGTCTAGAAAAGGCCAGGACTAGACCAGGACCAGACCAGGACCAGACCAGGACCAGACCAGGACCAGACCAGGACTAGGCCAGGACTAGACCAGGACCAGACAAGGTGTAGACCAGGACTAGACCAGGTCTAGAACAGGCCAGGACAAGACCAAGACCAGACCAGGACCAGACAGGAACCAGACCAGAACTAGATCAGGACCAGACAAGGTCTAGACGAGGACTAGACCAGATGAAAACTAGACCAGAACCAGACTAGGACCAGACCAGAACCAGACCAGGACCAGACCAGGACGAGACCACGACCAGACCAGGACTAGTCCAGGACTAGACCAGGACTAGACCAGGACCAGACCAGGACTAAACCAGGACTAGACCAGGACCAGACCAGGACTAGTCCAGGACTAGACCAGGACCAGACCAGGACTAGACCAGGACCAGACCAGAATTCCATAGATCTTCACTAAAGTCATTTGGTTGATTGCAGCCCTGGAATTGCCTTCTCCACTGAACTAAAGGTAAAAGGAGCTGTTAAAACAACAACAAAAAACAAGGTGGAACAGCATCTTGAGCTCAAACGTGTGAGTGAAACAAAACACAACTCCGGGTACGTGTAACTGTGACGATGTTCACACATTCGTTATCGCCAAAACACGGCGACATGTTTGAACGCTGCTTCTTCTGTCTCTTTATGAGCACCGGGACCCAAAGCAATAAAACTCTTTCTAATGCACCATAATCCTCTGCCCCAAGACTCTTTTAAACGGTGTTATCAGTTCCACAGGTTTATATTTGTCAGTGATTGTTCAATGACTCCCAACTCTCTTTGCGAATTTGCCTGCACCACCATGGCGGTTGTCATGGAAACGGGTGGGTGGAGTAGCCAAAAATGATATTCAAGTAAGATTCAAGAGTGAGGTTGCTTCAAAATTACTCAAATAGATGAACATAGTAGTGGTAAAAGCGTAAAACTACAACTTAAAGTGCACCGTGTAACTTTTTGGTCAAGGGTGTGCCACCTCTTCGTTTCTATGGATATACAGTATGTAATTTCTCTGCCAGGAATGTTCCACAGTATGGCCTTAAACACCTCTACTTTACATTGATTCAGTTACAGGTGGTTTTAGAGCTCAAAAACACCCATTGTGACTGTGAGCGGGGTCGCCTCTCCGCAGATCTGACTTGTAACTTGGTCTGGTTTGGTCTCCATGAAGATAGAAAGGTTTAATGCCATACTGTGGAACATTCCAGGCAAAGCAAAGGTAAAGCAGTAATAATAAAAACCTAGAAAAACAGGCGTTCTGACTGTGAGCGGGGTCGCCTCTCTACAGATCTGACCTGGAACTTGGTCTGGTTTGGTCTACGGAAAAGTTACACAGTGCACCTTTAAGTAAGACGTAAATGTTGGGACGTAACATCTGATTTATAATTTGTGGAGTGAATGTAATTGGAAGGACAAAGACGTCTGGTATTGAAAGAGAAATGAGAAAAAATAATCAAATGAACAGCTCCTTTTGCGTTTTGTTCAGTCGAGATTGGGAATTCCAGGGTTGAAATGACGCAAATGACTCTAGTGAAGGTTCATGGAGTTTAAAAACACAGTGGAGTGTTTTCTGAATTTTAAATATTCAGGGTTTGTGTGTTCAACATTTGCAAATGAAACAAAACCCAACTCCAGGTTTGTTTGTGATGAGGAAACAACATTCGAACATAGATCAGAAAATAACGTAATATCGGCCAGACCAGAACCAGACCAGGACTAAGACCAGACCAGAACCAGACCAGGACTAAGACCAGAACAGAACCAAACCAGGACTAAGACCAGAACAGAACCAGACCAGGACTAAGACCAGACCAGAACCAGACCAGGACTAAGACCAGAACAGAACCAGACCAGGACTAAGACCAGAACAGAACCAGACCAGGACTAGACCAGGACCAGACCAGGACTAGCCCAGATGAAAACTAGACCAGAACCAGACCAGAACCAGGACTAAGACAGAACAGAACCAGACCAGGACTAGACCAGGACCAGACAAGAACTAGACCAGGACTAGACCAGATGAAAACTAGACCAGAACCAGACCAGACCCAGGACTAAGACCAAAACAGAACCAGACCAGGACTAGACCAGGACCAGACTAGGACCAGACCAGGACTAGACCAGGACTAGACCAGGACCAGACAAGGTCTAGACCAGGACTAGACCAGGACTAGACCAGGACTAGACCAGGACCAGACCAGGACCAGACCAGGACTAGACCAGGACTAGACCAGGTCTAGACCAGGACTAGACCAGGGCCAGACCAGGACTAGACCAGATGAAAACTAGACCAGAACCAGACCAGAACCAGGACTAAGACCAAAACAGAACCAGACCAGGACTAGACCAGGACCAGACTAGGACCAGACCAGGACTAGACCAGGACTAGACCAGGACCAGACAAGGTCTAGACCAGGACTAGACCAGATGAAAACTAGACCAGAACCAGACCAGGGCCAGACCAGGACTAGACCAGGACCAGACCAGGACCAGACCAGGGCCAGACCAGGACTAGACCAGGACTAGACCAGGACCAGACCAGGACTAGACCAGGGCCAGACCAGGACTAGACCAGGATCAGACCAGGACCAGGACCCTTTACAAAGCAGCTTGTAAGACAACTGAAGAATTTTGAGCTGAGAAACTGCCCCTTCATGACATCACAAGGTGGAACGGAGAATACTGAGCTTTGGAGATGTGGTCAGACTAATAAGAATTTTTACTCACACGTGTGAATGAAACAAAACACAACTCCAGGTCAATGAGCCAATGGCTCCTTAATCAGGTATTTATTTTGATTCACGTAATTCCTGATGAGAACAGGGCTGGACTGGGACAAAAAACGGCCCTGGCATTTTTGGCTTAGACCGGCCCCTCATAATTAACGGAGCACAATGGACTAATTTATGAATGTGTTTTACTATTGTTACGTCTTAGCCGAGGGGAAACCAGCCAACCAACCAACATTTAAAAGAAAAATCCAAAAAACCACTACATATTTAACGGTTTATTTTAAATGCATTGTGCACACAAAGTCAGGAGCACGTTGCCTGGCCGAAAGCGAGCGATTTTCATGGCTGTCCATCACCTAAAAGTCCCGGTATTATCCAAACATTCCTACCTGCTGACCTGCTGTGCCTGTGCAACACTTCACTGGTCACTCTGTCCCTCGGGTTCCCTCGGGTTCCCTGTCCACCTTCAACCCGCAGAGGATGTGGAGGCTCCAGCCCCTCCAGAGAATATGTCTGTTATTTTAGAACATTTTGCAGCGTCTATAGCGAGATTTTTTTATCTTTTAGCCGCAACTTCTCCACACCCCCTTTCTGCCGCTTCTCCATGTTTCCACGCTCGACACTGAAACTGGCGGGGATCAGTGCAGACAGGGCTCTCAAGTCTCACACATTGAGAGTGTGACACACGCAATTCGACGTGTTCACACGCTCACATGCCACACATGGTATTTCTTACGCTTTTTTTTTTTTTTTTTTGTGCCCAGAAAATCGGTCTGTGTGGCTCAGTTTATGCAGGCGTTTTCAGCGGAAAAAACTCTCCCCCTCCTCCCCGTCCCGCTCCCCGGAAAAAAATCAGCCAATCAGAAAATAGAGTGTTCTGTTGTTGGGCAGACTGTAGAGTGTAGATTCAGCTGCTAAGCGCACACTGTGGTGATGATAAAACAAACTGAGAACCATCAGGTAATAACTTCATTTATATAACTCTCATTAGTTGCTTTTTAGTTTAAGTTTGCTCTTTACTCAAACATTTACAGCAGGGCTCTCAAGTCTCACGCATTGAGAAAGACAATTTGACGCGTTCACACGCTCACACGGCATTTCTCACGCAATTCAAGGAAAAATTGTTCACTCGCCCCCCCGCTGTTCACTCGCACAACCCCGCTCAATACTTGAAAGCCCTGGCAGAGAAAGGGGTGGGACCGCTCTCGTAAGCTTCTATATCCTGATTGGTTTAGTCCACTGTCTGTATTGAAGATGGACCAATGGGTCCTCTGAACTGTGGGCCGGTCTCTAATTTAAAAAAAAAACAAACAAACAAAAAAACAAAACAAAAAAGCATCAGCTCCTAGGACTGTCGGCCCACCGGGAAAATGCCCGGTATGCCGGATACCATTCCAGCCCTGGTCTTGAAATAGAATTATTTTATATTATTTAAACGACCTCATGTGAGAAGTGCTTGTATTTTACTTTAAAATGTAATAAAGCAATTGTTATTTGAAGTGAAAGTCATCTTCAGTGGAACTTTTATGTTTTTTTTAAGTCCATATGCCTTTAATAGACACAAAGACACTCTTTAATTAATCAATTAATTAATTTGTAATAAAATTTGCTTTCGCTAAGACACATCTCAGCTATGATTCTAGCAGCTATTGTCTTTAACCCTCTTCATACTGGCTCAGCACATTATTCAGACACATAATTAGAGGCCCTTAACGACGTATAACCTTTGGGGTGATGACAGTTACCGTGGTGATTAGGAGGTGTCCATTAATTTGTGTGGTCGCCACAGTAACACCCCCGTTGTCTCCATGGTGACGCCCCTCAGTGATTGTGGGTGTCAAATGTCCCGTCTCTGGATTTGTCTCAGTGGAGGAGAGTCGGTTTGCATAAATGATTAAGTGTAATAACAGATATTGCAGAATTTACTGAAACAATATCACATTCCACCTGCTTGTTTCCGTGGAAATGTTAGTGCGTTATGTAGAATGTTTCACAGTACAGGGGGTCCTCGGGTTACGACGGTCTCGACTTACGATGTTTCGTGGTTACGAACGCGCCCCCATTAAAAAAATAATAATAATATTACGCGTCATTCCGTCTTACGCGGTTTAGCGTGGTAAGCGACGTAAACAAACGCGAACGGCGTGCGGCGCACGGCGGAAGAATACGCTTTGTTGTGGTTGTAGGGCGAAGAAGACGCCTCGTGTGCGTGCCCAATGTGGGCGGAAGTACCTGATGTGGGCTCTGATCTGCTCTTATGAAAGCGACAGTGATAACCAAGCAGCGTAGTGGTTTAATTATTCAAAGTCAAAATCCGACTTACGACGAAATTCGGGTTACGGCGCGTCTTAAGAACGGATCAACGTTGTAACCTGAGGAACCCCTGCATGGCATTTCACTTCCCTGTCTTGCCTTTAGTCAGTGATTTCCACTTTGTAACATTCCTGGAGGGGGACTAGTCACATAGCTCCATAGGGATTGTTTTAGTTGAAAAGTTCCACTGTATGGCTTTAAACTTATCTATCACACTTTAATGACACTGACACTGCTGCTTAAATGACAAATGACACTGACATTGCTGCTTAAATTACACTGACTCTGCTACTTAAATGACAAATGACACTGACTCTGCTGCTTAAAGGCTAATTCAATGACACTGGCACTGCTGCTTAAATGACAAATAAATGACACTGACTCTGCTGCTTAAATTACACTTAAATGAAACTGACTCTGCTGCTTAAATGACACTTAAATGACACTGCTTCTGCTGCTTAAATGACACTTAAATGACACTGACTCTGCTGCTTAAAGGACACTTAAATGACACTGATACTGCTGCTTAAATTACACTTAAATGACACTGCACTGCTGCTTAAATGACACTTAAATGACACTGACTCTGCTGCTTAAATGACACTTAAACAACACTGGCACTGCTGCTTAAATGACACTTACATGACACTGACTCTGCTGCTTAAATGACACTTAAACGACACTGACACTGCTGCTTAAATGACACTTACATGACACTGACTCTGCTGCTTACATGACACTGACACTGCTGCTTAAATGACACTTACATGACACTGACACTGCTGCTTAAATGACACTTACATGACACTGACTCTGCTGCTTAAATGACACTTAAATGACACTGACACTGCTGCTTAAATTGCACTTAAATGACATTGACTCTGCTGCTTAAATGACACTTAAATGACACTGACACTGCCGCATAGGGGGCGCTGCAATTTCAAATCCTGTGTATGCAACCTGTACATATGATTTTTGACAATAAAGCTGACTTTGACTTTGAACCTTTGAACCATGGAGATCAGCAACTGACAACAACAGGCCAAGTTACGCGTCAGATCTGTGGAGGATTGACCCCTCTCATAGTAAGAATACATGTTATTCAAAGCATGTTTCAACAATAAAAACATCATTATTGAACAAATTGTAGATCAGTTTAATGACATAGAGTGGTACATTCCAGGGAAAACTGGTGTGGACCCCCATCACAAAGTGCACTTTTAAGTGAATGATCACAGCACTTTGTCCAGAGATACAATATTTTTACACAAAATGCATATTTTACTTTTATCCATCGATGTGGAATCACACAGGGCCCTCGATTATATTTGACATACAAAATAATGTTATGTTTATATGTTAAAATAATGCGTTCCTATGGTCTTAATACTCGTATAATGAAATATCAAGAAATATCTTATGTAAAGCTGATTTAAAACTCTCACTTAAATCTTCTCACTTTTTTGTGTATATGGAACATTTGGGGGGGCCCTGCGATGCTTCCGAGGCCCCCCAGGAGCCAAGAAATATCTTTTGTGTATAAAGCAGCTACAACTGTGAAAAAAAAATAAGAGACCACTACAAAATTTCTGATATTACTACTTTTAGGTATGGGTTTGGGCAAAAGGGACATTTTTGTTTGAGTCTATAAACTACTGACAACATTTCCCCCAAATTCCAAATAAAAATATTATCGTTTAGAGCATTTATTTGCAGAAAATGACAAATGGTCAAAATAACAAAAAAGATACATGTTTTCAGATCTCAAACAATGCAAAGAAACAAGCTCAAATTCATTTTAAAACAACATAATACTAATGTTTACACTTAAGAAGAGTTCAGAAATCAATATTTGGTGCAATAACCCTTATTTTTAATCACAGCTTTCATGCGTCTCGGCATGCTCTCCACAAGTCTTTCATATTGTTCTTAGGTGACTTTATTCCACTCCTGGTGCAAGAACTGAAGTAGCTCAGCTTTGTGTTTGTGTTGGAATTCAACAGACGCTGGAATAGAATGGCTGTAATACATGTAGAGATGCTGATTTCACACAAAAATGCAGCGGCCTCTTATTTTTTTACGGAGCTGTATCTTGTGTAAAGCTGATTTAAAATGATCACTTAACACTTCTCACTTTTTTCTGTATAGGCAATGTTTGGGGGGGGCCCTACAATGCTTCTGAGGCCCCCCAGACGCCAAGAAATATATTTTTTGTGAATAAAGCAGCTATATCATATAAAGATTATTTCATTTTATGTCACCTTTAAAGGGATAAGTTAATATTGACACGACTCTTTAAAATCACAGAAATAAAACTATACACTACAGACTATTGACCTCATGCCTCCCATTATGAAGCCTGTAAAATCTAAGAGCCTAAAGTGTGTGTGTGTGTGTGTGTGTGTGTGGAGGTCTAACCCGAGCACACAATCACATCAGCAGCCTCAGCAGCCAAGTGCCCCCCAGGGAATCCAACCCCCAGCCATGATCTGTCCAGGGCCCAGGTGCATTGTGGGACTGTGAGTGGAGTCAGGGGAGCAGTTACACGACGCTTCATCAAAAGGCAAAGATGAGTTTAAAACATGAGATTGGGGACATGATAATAAGTACAGGATTGTTGTTGTTGAGATATTGACCATTGGAGAGGTTTGAACTGGTTACTCTCTGGTTAGTGGGAAAACTTGGCCCACTTTATTAACCCTAGGGATCAAACAACCGTATTCTGTAAATGTCGTCGGGCTAAAGTTGTAGCCGCAGGAGGCGACACGAGCGATCTGCTTCACCACCTCCGTCACAAACACGTCCTGGAATATGAAGAATACACGAAACTAAGATCTGCATCCTCTTCCACGTCTGCAGGGAAAGTTCAAGTTGGCGCCGCGACACAAAACGCCACTCAGACGTCACTCAAAGACGCGTTTGCTAAAGGGGACCGCCGACGACAAGAAAAGCAAACGGCGGAACGATATTACCAACGCTATCAATCACTGCGTGCACATGGACGAGTGTGATCTGATTGCAAACGGATTGGGATCGTATCGAATTCATGTGCACAGGCTAAGGATCGTATAGGGATTGGTTTCCCGAATCCGATTGGACCCCCCCGATTTCACCCGGGAGTGGCAAGAGGTGCCGACATTGTCATAAGTAGCGATTAAGTAGCGATTATTGCCGGAAAAGTCAGGCAAAATCATGGCTGCGAAGAAAGAATGCACAACACGTACACCAATGCTGCTCCGTCAAACTCCTCAAGCGCCATCTTTGTATACCGCCACATAGTTTGTTGGGTTTTTATTGAGTAGCCATCACCCGGAAGTAGTTGGACTACAGCGCCACATAGCGTAGCGGAGCCGGCCAGGTCGCTGACCATTATCCGATTACGAGTTTCATGTGCAAGAACAGACCACCCGCCGAGTAACGGGATCAGATTTGGAGAACTCCAATCCGATCTTACCATGTGCACGCAGTGACTGTCCACTTCGCCAAAGACATGGTACCACTTAGTACATGAAAAATCAAATACCGTGACACAGATATCATTTTGAAAAATACCGTGAGACAAAAAAAATATAAAGTGATATCAATATTTGGTCATACCATCCCGCTCTACGTAATATGGACCCTTTAATGGAGTGCAGTGGAACAATAATATCCAAAGCAATACCATCTTCATTAATACAAAATGTTACACAGTGCACCTTTAATGATTTCTGCATTGTAAAATAGAGAAACACACATGAGGTTTGATGAGGTAACAGTATAACATGGCTTGAAGCACCGAAGTCAGTTTTGAGAGTCAATTTTGCATAATATAAAACCTTTAAACAAATATCAATGAGTACATTACGCCACCAGGTCAAGTTATGGGTCAGATCTCTTGAGATGCGCCCACACTCTCAGTAAGAATACGTGATTTTTAAGGATTCATTATTATTCATTGCTTTTTACTGTGGAATATTCCCGGCAGCACAGTCACGTCTCCATGGTGAATGAAACAAAACACAACTCCAGGTGTGTTCGTGATGAGGAAACAGCAATAGAATATAGATCAGAAAATAGCGTAAGACGGGCCCTTTCAAAAGCCATGACATGTCTATGGAGACAAGCAGGTGGCGGACCCGCATCCAAAAAAGTTTCATAGTGCATCTTTATACTGTATACTTTATACCGGGCGCAGTAATGTGCTATTATTATTATTATTATTATTATTATTAACAACTAGACAACGGATTTATTTTGTGTATCATTTTATTTCCTGATTGGACATGGGCCGCATATGTGACATAAGTAAATGTAATTCAAAAACTGTTACCGGTAGCAACCATACTGTAAACAAGGGCTAAAACTCAAATCTAAATATTCAACACCTTTTATTTTTGTATAAGTGAATGTTTCATGAAAATTGTGTTCCTTGCTTGTAAATCGACATTGAAATTTTGGATGGAATTTTGTGTATTCATGACATATATAGCTTAAACATATATATATATATATATATATATATATATATATATATATATATATATATATATATATATATATATATATATATATATATTTTTTTTTTTTTTTTTTTAATTTAGCACTAAAAAAAAGAAAAATCCATTGTACTTCACAAACCATCACTTCACTGATGTAAAACTATGATAAATATTTACCACAAGTACTACCCCACCAAAACCAAGTCATAATTGGAAAACCATGAAAAATGTTCCACCTTGTGATGTCACGTAGTGGTAGTTAGTTAAGCAAAAATTGAAAATTCCAGGGTTGAAATGATCCAAGTGATTCTAGGGAAGGTGTGTGAGTTTAAAAACACAGTGGAGCTCTTCCTGTATTACCACGACACGACATCATAAGGTGGAACAGAGTGTTTTCTAATAATAATGGTGGCATGATTAATAATAATAATAATAATAATAATAATAATAATTAGGGCTGTCAAACGATTGATTTTCTTGATCGCAACTAATCTCAGAAATTTCATAGTTAATCGCGATTAATCGTGATTTATGTTGCATGTTTAAAATTGATATCTTGCAGTAAGACCGTTGGAATCTAAAGTTAAACTCACAATGCAAAGTATTTCTCACCATTTTTTTTATTTCAAAAAAGTGCAGAGAAAGGAAAAAGTAACAATGAACCAGTAATAGTGCTTAGTTTGAGAAATTGTAAATAAATGATTGAAGCCCGCTCGAGCTGCCTACGAATGCGTAGAAGGAACAAAATACTAGCAAACTGAAAATAGCGCGTTTAACTGACAATGAGTTTAATTAATACAACCAAATGAGCTGCATATGGATGGTAGAATTGCGGAAAATGCTGGCAAACTCTGATCGCGATTAAAAAAATTGTTCGCGATCATATCTTACATTAATCTAATCGCGATTAACGCTAATATTCCCAGCCCTAATAATAATAATACAGTGGTCTCTATTGGTCTCTAATTAGAAGAAATGAATTACTTTACTGTTTATGCACTTGCCGCGAGTGTTCTGTTGTCGGTACAGACGTTTATGATGTGTGCAGACCATTGGGTTTTATGTGAACCTCGCCCCAACACAGTATCAAACAGTGGGCCTGTACACTCACATGTTTATTCTAAGACAAAAGAATGTCCCTGCAGGGCTACCATCACCTAAAGTGCATATGACAGGGTTTCATGTTTTGTTACAGTAATTCTGACTTGGTTTGGTGGGATTCAATATTCAATTTTCAGTGAAGTAAGATTGATTTTTTTCTTTTTTTTTTTCAACAAATTTGATCTGTGTTCTAATGTTGTTTCCTCATCACAAACAGACCTGGAGTTGTGTTTCTTTCACACATATTTAACACACAAACCCTGCGTATTTAAGCAGACTTCTTCTCTCAAACAGAAAACACTCTGTTCCACCTTATGATGTCATGTTGTAATACAGGAAGAGCTCCACTGTGTTTTTAAACTCCACACACCTTCACTAGAATCACTTGGATCATTTCAGCCCTGGAATTTTCAATCTTTACTTAACAAAAGATAAAAAAGTATTTGTTAACTAACTAACAACCACGACATGACCAATCCAATCCACTTTATTTATATAGCACATTTCATAAACTAAAAGCGTTTCCAAAGTGCTGCACAGAAACATCATTTAAAATAAACAAATAATCACAGAAACTAGTGTGCATACAAATAAATATACCATAAAATAATAAAAACAATATAGAATAAATAAAACAATAAAAAAATAAAAAATAAAAATAAAAATGCTAAAAAATAAATAAATGAATACTCTAAGAACAATAAAATAATAAAAAACCTTAAAATACAATAAAATACAACAGAGGACCACACAACTCAGGCGGTGTTAAAAGCCAGAGAATAAAAGTGGGTCTTAAGACGAGACTTAAAACACTCCACTGAGGGAGCTGCTCGAACGTGGGGGGGCAGGGCATTCCATAGCTTAGGACCAACCACAGAAAAAGCTCTGTCCCCTCTGGATTTAAGTCTGGTCTTAGGCACCACCAGCTGGAGCTGGCCCTCAGACCTCAGAGCGCACGCCGGAGTGTAAATTTGGATGAGGTCCGAGATGTAATCCGGGGCCAGTCCATTCAAAGCTTTAAAGGTCCCATGGCATGAAATTTTCACTTTCTGAGGTTTTTGAACGTTAATGTGAGCTCCCCTACCCTGTTTAGCCCCCCCCCCCCCCATGGTTAAAAGTTGTGAAATGTCTAAACTGAGCATTTGCGATCCTTTTCTGCGTTACAAAAAATCGGAGCTCAAACGGGCGATTTTGAACAAGGCACCTTATTGACGTCAGATCGAAAAAAGAAATGCAAATGCAGTTCCACCCCCGTCTGTCTGTACTCAGCGTCTCTGTAAATCACGCCCAGAGAGTTTGGACTGCGAATGCGCTAGGCAATGCAAAATGCGTTTTTTTATTTGCCTGGAGGCACGTCCGAGTGTTTCTAGGCTCGGAAGTCCTTTATCTGAGCCTCTGGACCTTTGAACAGCAGTGGTTTAATTTTATTTTATGTGGAAATGTGTTTATTTTTCAATGGAACGCTTGAAATCTCTCCCCCGTGCAAAAACAAGGAAATGGATCAGCTGTGAGCTACAGCGGAGACCGGAGCGTTTGGCCACGCCCCCACCCTCTACTATTGGCCAGCTTTTTTCTCCTCATTTGCATTCAAGCAACAACGCCCATTATGACCTGTTCTGAGAGAGAAAAAATACTCTTTCTCATCTTATCTCTCTTTCTCATGCACTGAGTGTTGATTTTGAAGAAGGATTCATTTACAGTATTAGGGAACCATTAAGGAGCCATATAAAAGCATCAAGAAGTACCATGTCATGGGATCTTTAAAAACAAACAATAAAATTTTTAAAATCAATTCTAAAATGAACAGGAAGCCAGTGCAAAGACACAAGAATTGGGGTGATGTGCTCACGTTTTTTGGTTCCTGTTAAAAGTCGTGCCGCGGAGTTTTGGACTAACTGTAGGCGTGAAAGAGCATTTTGTGATATGCCAGTATAAAGAGCATTACAGTAGTCCAGACGCGAAGAAATAAAAGCCTGAATGACTTGTTCAAAATGCTTAAAACTTAAAAACGGTTTAACTTTGGATAAAAGACGAAGATGATAAAAGCCTGATTTAACGACTGTGTTGATCTGCTTGCTGAGTTTAAAATCACTGTCCATGGTGACACCAAGGTTGGTGGCGAAGGGATGAACATTATCTTTAAAGGGGCCCAAGTCCAATGAGGGATCAGTGGGCCCAAAGAGCACAAAGTGGGACATTTTTCATGGTTTTCCAATTCTGACTTGGTTTTGGTACGATAGTACTTGTGGTAAATATCGTAGTTTTACATCAGTGAAGTGACGACTTGTGAAGTACAATGGATTTTTCTTTTTTTAGTGCTAAATTTAAAAAAAGGTTTTTTATGTTTAAGCTATATATGTCATTAATGCACAAAATTCCATCCAAAATTTCAGTGACAATTTACAAGCAAGGAACACAATTTTCATGAAACATTCACTTATACAAAACTAAACGATGTTGAATATTTTGATTTGAGTTTTAGCCCATGTTTACAGTACGGTTGCTATCGGTAACAGTTTGTGAATTACATCTACTTATGTCTCATCTGCGGCCCATGTCCAATCAGGAAGTAAAATGATACACAAAATAAGTCCGTTGTCTAGTTGTAAAGCGTTTCATTGTCCGACATTCAGGAAGTGTGTCGTTAGCATGCTAGTTGTTGTTAGCATTACTATCAAACCCGGCAAAACCCCACTCTGGTCTCAGAAAGTTGTGAAAAGTGCTCAGAACGTCATTGTGGTGAATAATTAGGATGCTCAGAATAACTTTGGACCTCAGCAAATGCAAAACTGACTCTTGTGAGCTTTAAGTAATGGCAAAAGGAGAAATTCAATTTGTCAACTGGACAAAAGTTTATTTGGTTGAATACGTTTCGCAGCTCATCCAAGCTACTTGATGGGTGCTGGTAAACCCAACATATACTGTAAACAAGGAAAGGAAGACAAGACAGATTAGGTCTTTCACTTGCAAGCGGAGAACGATCAGAGAGAAAAGCCCAGATAACAAATGCTCTGGCACAATCTGCTCTGAGCACTCTGGTTCTCTGTGCTCTCCGTGCGTATTTATTCAGTTTCACAACCCTAGTTACAACCCGCTGCCCTGCCCTAAAGGGGTGGGGGGAAACGTGGCAGGATAGTGATAAAACATAAACAAAAAACACTTGTACGATCATTCCAGATATGGCATCTATCAGCTGTGACAATGTCACTGTGACTTAGATAGTGAATGCAGGAGCCGAGCTGTCTGCTCACTTCTGCCCTCAGATATCTGACATTTCTGCAACTCAAAAACATATGATTACAAGTCACGTTCACATTTAAAACTTCATTACTAATGAATAAAGAATCACAAAAGTTGATAATATATACAATTATTCCATCACTACTTCTTCAGTTCTGGTCAGACACTGCCTATACCTGCCTGAAGGGGGCGCTAACTACAGTTAAATTACTATGAAACTACCACACCTACTTGTTTTCAGTTTCTGTTAGTTAGGTGGGCCTATTAGATCTGCAGTGGGAGTGGAGTGTGGGTCTTGTTAACAGACACACGCTGAAATATTGGTTGAAAAATAATCAAACTTGCTCACACAGGTAGATTTTCTTTTTCTCTGGGCCTTTTCATGTCTATGTGCACTCTTTCTTTTATGTTATGTTATGTTTCTCTAAATGTTCTTTGTTCTGACCTGCCTTAGCACAACGGGTGTAAAGTAGCTATTGTGGATTTTTTTTTTTTAAATAAAATAATATAATACAATAAAATAAAATAAAATCACCATTCAGGGCCATAATGGGTGTTTTCACACCTCTGGACCTGATCTGCTGCTCTATTGTTTTCTTTGTTTGTTTTGATTTAGGTTTGAGGATAGAGTTATAGCTGGGAGACAAATGATGCCTGAGATCTCCATTTCTGTTCAAGGAAGGATTCTCTTTCTTGACAAAAATAACTTCTTTAACTCCCCTCTCAAACCAGTTCTTTTCTCTGGCCAAGATCTGTACCTCGCTGTTCTCAAAGGAGTGGCCCATGGCTTTTAGGTGGAGATGTACAGCAGAACTTTAAGAGCTTTAAGAGAAGTAATGTTTTTTTTTTTTTAAATGTTGTTACTTCCTCAAAAACATACCTGGAGCTGTGTTTTGTTTCATTCACATGTTCGAGCAATCCTTTTATTATTAGTCTGTCTACATCTCCAAAGCTCAAAATGCTCTGTTCCTTTTACCTTTTGTTCAGGAGAGATCGGCAGTTCCAGAGCTGAAATGATTCAAATGATTCTAGCGAAGGTGTGTGGAGTTTAAACACACAGTGGAGCACTTCCTGTATTACCACATGACGTCACCAGGTGGAACAGAGTGTTTTCCCTTTGAGAGAATATACAGGATTTGTGTGTTAAACGTGTGAATGAAATAAAACACAACTCCAGGTCTGTTTGTGATGAGAAAACAACATTATAACATAGATCAGAAAATAACTAAAGTTTAATGAAAACTGTGTTCCTTGCGTGTAAATATTGTCACTGAAATTTTGGATGGAATTTTGTGTATTAATGACATATATAGCTTAAACATATAACTTAAAAAAAGGCACTAAAAATTAATAAAAATCCATTGTACTCCATAAACCGTCACTTCACTGATGTAAAAGTAAATAAAAACCAAAAGTACTATCCCGCCAAACCAAGTCAGAATCGGAAAAACGTGAAAAATGTTCTGTTCCACCTTGTGATGTCATGCAGTGGCAGCACATTTTTGATACAAGACTGTAACGAGGGACTGATAGAATGAAAAGACTCTTAAAAGAACGTTTCAGCACCATGGAGATGCTGCAATTTCTATTTAACTTTACACAAATCATGTAAACTTGGTTCTCGAATGTATTTTTTCAGTAGGACATTGTGTAACTTTTCTGGTGGAGGGTCCGTCAAATGCTTTTCTCCATGGAGATGTTATTGCTTTGTCTGGTATTAAGCCTTTCTATCTTCAGGGAGACCAAACCAGACCAAGTTACAGGTCAGCTCTGTGGCGAGGCGTCCCACTCACAGTCAGAATGCCTGTTTTTTGAGGTACTTTTGAGCTATAAAACCACCTGTAAATGAATAAATGTAAAGTAGAGCTGTTTAATGTCATAGTACAATGCCATCTCTGACATAATTTTACTGCGTGAACTTTCGGGGTTTTGTTTTAATATAGTGAGTAATTTGGCTAACACTCCACCCACAGCCCTTTGTTTAGCACGTCTGGTGTGGGACGAGTAACTCAGAGATGCTTTTGTTTTACATTGTCATTCTAGTCTGTTATCAAATCCTTTGCCTGGTACAGAAGACAGTCAAAGAAGCATAAAGTAAGAGAATCTGAAGTGTCTATTCATTTATACTTAGCGTCTATACCAGGGGTCGGCAACCTTTACCACTCAAAGAGCCATTTGGACCCGTTTCACACAGTAAAGAAAACACTGGGAGCCGCAAAACCCTTTTGAAATTTAAAATGAAATAACACTGCATATAATGGCTTTTTTTTTAAACCTTTGTGACATAGAATTACATTTTGAATATGAACGAACTAAAATAAAATACATTTTAATTAAATACAGTGGTCCCTCGCTGTTTCGCTGATTTTTTTTATAGTATATCAACACGTATTGTGTTCTGCATCCTGATTGGCTAAAGGACTGTAGACCTTTGTCTTTGTCAGTCATTCTCCTCCGTGTCTCCTGTACAGAATGTGTTCAGTTTGCCAAATTTATTTAAATGTTTGATCATGAGCAGTGTGACTCTGAAGACTGAGCGGTCTGGCATTTGAGCACATGCCAGAAGGGCCGAGGCCGTGATCTATTACGGATTTGACCGCGCGCACACTTCTCCGGGTGGTCAATGCGCATCGGGAAGTAGCGGCAATGTTTGCCCATAACGAACTGGTGGAACCTGGAGTCCAGGCGGCAGAACCAGTCCTGAGAGTGCACGGATGCGTTCTCACTACAGTTCTGTGTTTGGTGCAGAGCTGTAGAACCCCTCCCCCCCGTTCCACAGACTACGGGGCCGCTTGTAGGTGTAAGGGCCAATGATCCCAGTCTGTCACTGCTCTGAAGTGCTGTATGTTTACAAGTTTTCTCCCCAACAAAACCCGCAACAGCGCAGCGGCGTCAGGCGCCTCGGTCAGAGGAACTGTGAAATACACACATATTTATACACGCAATATAAAACTGACTACTTCACGGATTTAGTCTATCGTGGGTTATTTCTACAACATAACCCCCACTATAAACGAGGGACCACTGTACTGAGCCGCATCAGAGGGATCAATGAGCCGCATGCGGCTCCGGAGCCGCGGGTTGCCGACCCCTTGTCTATACTTATATAAAGCTGCATTGTGTAACTTTTCTGGTGGAAAATCCGTCAAATGCTTTTCTTCTTCGAGATGTTACTGCTTTGTCTGGATTGTTTCACAGTATGGCATTAAACCTTTCTATAGGGCTGAGTGGTATACCGCTTCATACCGAATACTGGTGATTTTTTTTAATGATATGGATTTTTCATACATCCCAATACCGTTGAGTGTGTGCATACAAAACGTCGGGAACACAGAGCGGTGGAACGCCGTGCCGCGGGACATTGTTTGAGAGGGGGGCTGTTTTGCAGTGGCGTGAGAGCGGTGGAAGCTCAGTGTGTGTCGAGCAGTGAACAACATGGACGGAGAAAATGTTACAGACACAGAGGAACTTATACCAAAAAGAGCAGCCGTGACAGTCGTGTGGAAGTTCTTCAACTTAAAAAAATCTGACGCCGATCAAACAACCGTATTCTGTAAATGTCGTCGGGCTAAAGTTGTAGCCGCAGGAGGTGACACGAGCGATCTGCTTCACCGCCTCCATCACAAACACGTCCTGGAATATGAAGAATGCACGAAACTAAGGTCTGCATCCTCTTCCACGTCTGCAGGGAATGTTCAAGTTGGCGCCGCGACACAAAATGCCACTCAGACATCACTTGAAGACACGTTTGCTAAAGGGGACTGTCTACGACAAGAAAAACAAACGGTGTTACTGTCCACTTCGCCAAAGACATGTACCACTTGGTACATGAAAAAAAAATACTGTCAAATACTGTGACACTGATATAATTTAGAAAAGATAAGAGAGATAAGATAAGCCTTTATTGATCTCACAGGAGAAATTTACTCGCCACAGTAGCTCCAGGACATTTGGACAAGAGGGAAAAAGTGCATGCAGGCAGGGAGGGGATAAAGTAAGTAATAAATAAAAATAAAAAATAAAAATAAATAAATAAATAAATAAATAAAAAAATAAAAAAAAAAATACCATGATATAAATTTTTGGTCATCATGCTATCATCATGCAAACCAGACCAAGTTACAGGTCAGAGTCAAAGTCAAACCGTTTGTTTTTCTTGGTATTTTTAAGCTGTAGAACCACCTATAATTGAATAAATGTAAAACTGAACCTGTTTAAGGTCATATTATGTAACATTCCAGGCAGAGCGATGACATATCCATAGAAACAAGCAGGTGAGGGACCCCTAACCAAAAAGTTACACAGTGCACCTTTTATGGAGAAAACTAAACTAAACCGAACAAATGCTTTCTTGTTGCAAAATTGACTTTTTGGAGCTTTCTACCATGTTATAACGTTGTTTCCTCATCAAAAACATGCCTGAAGAGGCTTTATATGTCATCCAGGCATGTTTGAGTAATCTAGCGATCTCTCCCAGGCACTCTTCAAACCCTCCTTCTGGTTATGAGTGCCAGCACATGCCTCTTGTACAAGATTCGGCCCACAAGCCTACACTGCCTGACAAAAGTATTAGGACGATTGTGTATTTCTGAACTCTGGACGAAACTTCTGGTTCCAACAAGATAATGACCCAAAGCACTCGTCCAAACTGTGTAAGGGTCATTTGGAGACGTGTGAACAGCGTCATCAACTGCAGGTTATGACATGGCCGCCCCAGTCTCCTGACCTGTCACCCATCGAAAAAGTGTGGGATTATTAGGATATTAAAGTGCGCTCCGGGAATCCGACTAACGTTAAACACCTGTGGAAATGTCTTCAGGATGAGTGGAAAACTATAGAGGATGGATATGTTGAAAAATTGTGGGACAGAATGCCTTGAATTTGTAAAGCTGTGATTAAGGCCAAAGGTGGTTATTTTGATGAAAAAGCTATTTAACTTGATATTGTTACATTTTTGCCTTTACACATGATGAAATTTGCTTTAATATATCAATAAATTGATTTGTTGTCATTACCAATACGTCTTGTTATCATTATGAAAGTTCAGAAATACACAATCGTCCTAATACTTTTGTCAGGCAGTGTACGTCACCCATGTCCCCACATGATATTTTTGAGCAAATATATATAAAAGCAGGATACAAAACCGCAACTTCACAAACTTGATGCGAGTACTGTCAAAAACCTCGCTCCTGATTGGCTGTCTGTTCATGCACCCGGAATATCCAAATGTGGGTCTTGGTTGCAGATTAGCCGCTATAACTGCTATCCTTGATTAGCTTAATTTGGTGGAAACCCAAGAAGGCTTTGGGCGACATTGCAGTCACTTTGGGGATTACTGAAATGTGATGAATAAGCTTTGCAAATTGAAGAAAAGTTTGAAGCAGACCTATTATACAAAATCAACTTTTCAGAGCTTTTAACCATAATATAGTGGCAAAAGGAGAGGTTCAATTTGTCAACTGGGCAAAAATGTATTTGGTCAAATAGCACATCCAAGCTGCTTCTTCAGTTCTGGTCAGACGCTGGTGGACACTGCCGATATCTGCCTGAAGGGAGGAGCTAACTACAATGAAATTACTTTGAAACTACCACACCTATTTGCTTTCAGTTTCTGTTGTCAGTTAGGTGGGCCTATTAAATATGCAGTGGGAGTGTGGGTTCTTGTTAGCAGAACCATTCAGTACCATAATGGGTGTTTTCACACCTCTGGACCTGACCTGCTGCCCTATTGTTTTCTTTGTTTGTTTTGATTTAGGTTTGAGGATAGAGTTATACCTGTGGACCCACCACCCGCGGGAGGATTCATGGGGGCTGGTGCATTGTGTTTGGGCAGCAGATCTGCTTGGACTGCTGCCCCCGCGACCCAGAAATGGAAAAGCGGAAGAAGATGGATGGATGGATGGATAGAGTTATAGATGGGAGACAAATGATGCCTGAGACCTCCATTTCCGTTCAAGGAAGGATTCTCTTTCTTGACAAAAATAGCCTCTTTAACTCTCAAACCAGGTCTTTTCTCTGGCCAAGATCTGTACCTCACTGTCCTCAAAGGAGTGGCCCGTGGCTTCTAGGTGGAGATGTACGGCAGATTGAGGTCCACTCTGGCACGCCCGTCTATGTTGGTACATCCTCTTGTGAAGTGGCTGTTTTGTTTCTCCAATGTAATGCTCACTGCAGTCTTCAAATAAACTTTTGTCCGGTTGACAAATTGAATTTCTCATTTTGCCTTGGATTTTACCTGGACGACTGAGGGATTCTACACACATGATATAGTGGTTTCCTCATTTACCCTCTCAAAGTTGTGTTTGGAGTGATTCGTGCATGTTTGAGTTTGAGTCATCTTTAGTGTCTTATTCTCAAGATGCCAGATTGCCGATCAACTGTCCAGCATACGCCCGTTGTGACCTACTTATTTTGTTCTCCAAATGTATTTTCTCAACTGGTGATACACGTAGGATTCGGCAACGTATTGTAGTAATTTTAGTACAAAAAGAAAAAAAAAAAATCAGCTTCTTGTTAGTGTGATCTGCAGCTATCCATAGGAGGTGTCAGCAACTTCATGACTCTTTGTTGTGATAATGTTTCATAGTTCTTTGTTCTTCCTTTTTTAGAGGAATATTGCGATTTAAAGGAGAATTAATGTTTTTTACAATCTGAGCCTATAATAAAACAAGTTGTTTTACTCACCCATAGCACTTTGATGTCATATGGAGCACTTCCAGAGATGTTTTAGATTAGCGATTAGCGATTAGCGTTCTCGGGGCATAGAGCATGTAATATATGCCCCGAGCGGTCTCCAAATAACACAAACTTTAGCACTTTTCAAATCATAGAAGCACAATGTCTTAGGCTACGCCTTCGTTTGAGTCAAAAGTGGCCTGTAATCTGAGATTTATCCATAATTTACAGCTTTGCGTTTCATGTTTGGGTCCTGAGAGCTGAGAGCAAAATAAACTGTGACTCCGCACATGCGCACTGGCGTCCTCATCTACTCGAAACTATGGATAAATCTCGTTAATTCTCCTTTAAACTACACAAATTAAAACATAATGATCCACTGGTGTCTTAGATTATAACTATATAGAAGACAAAAGCGCAATGTGTCTTCTTTAAAGTAAACTATAGGAAAAGGATGATCAAAGTCTGTTGAAAAAAAATATAAGAATTCATATAGTTATTTGATTATCCCTAGAAATTCCACACCAAAAGATGATGGAGCTCACATGGGAGTCACTTTCAACGACAAAGACTTTCACTGTAGCATTATTTACATTATATTATTGAAAACTGAAGATCAACTGTAATCTAATATAAGTGTATACTATTTAAACCTCTTGTTTTTAAAAGGCCAAGCCATTTCTGAACGTTATGACTGGAAAATTTAATAATAATAATTCAATAAATGTTGTGATTTGGAATAGTCCCATATTAACCCATATAAACATGATGCTCTATCAAGTGAGCAGACATCATGTGCTTTTCAACTGACCTTTTTCACAAATGTGTGCACAGTTTTCATACTTAAAGGAATATTAACGTTTTAACAATCTGAACCTTATTTCGTTAATAAAACAACGTCATTTACTTTGTACTTTGGTGTCATTTGGAGCATTTCTGGAGATTTTGTAGTTTAGCGATATCTGTAATGTGAGTGCTCGGGGCAGGCGATTGCAGTCACCAAATAACACAAACTTTAGCACTTTTCAAATCACAGAAGCTCAATGTTAGTCTGCACTTTCACTGGAGTCAAAAGTGGCCTGCAATCCGATATCCATCCATGTTTTTGGGTTTGGGTCCATTCTCAAAGCAACTAGTCACAGCTTCAAAAACTCCGGATTGTGACGAAGAAGCCTGTGAAAACTCAACTTCGTCCAAGCTGTCATTGGGTTTTCACAACCGGGATAAATGCATGTTCGCACCATTTTGGGTTTTCTCAAGCGGAGATGTTTATGACTTTAATCAACAGCTGATAGCGTCGTGTTATCTGCATGCGCACTGTCCTCGTCATCCAATGAAAACATGGATGGATAGTGGATTACAGGCCACTTTTGACTCCAGCGAAAGTGCAGACTAACATTGATCTTCTGTCATCTGAAAAGTGTTAAAGTTTGTGTTATTTGGTGACTGCAATTGCCTGCCCCGAGCAATCACGTTACCCAGATATCGCTAAACTACAAAATCTCCGGACATGCTCCAAATGACATCAAAGTACAATGGGTGAGTAAATGACGTTGTTTTATTAATGAAATAAGATTCAGATTGTAAAAACGTTAATATTCCTTTAATGCATTATATCTATTCACCATCTGGAGGTTGTCGTCATAGTGGTTGTATTATTTTGCAATGCTGAAATCCAGTCAGTTTAAAACTAAAATGATCTCAACGGTCAGTACCTAAACCCCAGAACCTGCAGCCATCATGTATCAGTGCTAGTGAAGTCTGAACTTTCACATGAGACCTGTCCATATACTGAGAATGAGGAAAGCTTGTCCTGAATCTAGGTTCAGTTATGATTCTAATTAGGGCTGTCAGTTTAACACGTTAATTAGATTAATTAATTACACTGATAATTAACGCGTTATAGAAATCAACGCAATTAATTATGAGCAGCAATTCAATGCGCGCGCATTTTAAATTTGGCGTGCGGGGCCTTTGAACGGCAAGTTTATTTATAAAAATGTGACGGAGCGTAGTCCCCGGGGAGAGCACATACACTTTTCTCCATCTCCCGGATCGGTTCCCCCCAAAAAAGAGGACAGAGAGTGGCTTTCGCCCAGGGAATATCACTCTAATCACTCTAGGAACACCACTGCTCACTCCCCGTTTTCCTTCTCGGCCCCCCTTGTACTTCCCCCAGGTACCTTCAAGTCCCTTAGCCCTTGCACCCAGTGATGTTTGTTCCCGTGCCCACGTCCCCCAATGTGCCTTCTGAGTGCTTTGTGAATGTTATTGTGGTTTTGAAACATTCATTTCATTCATTCATTCATTTTCTTCCGCTTTTTTCCATTTTCTGGGCCGCTGGGGCAGCAGTCCAAGCAGTGTTCTGCTGCCCAGAACACAATGCACCAGCCCCCATGAATCCTTCCGCGGGTGGTGGGTCCACAGGAGGACGGCTCACGTCACAACAGGCCTTGATGTATCTTCTGCCATGGGGGCTACCAGTGTCCACAGACAATGGGGGCGAGGTGGGGTTAAGTGTCTTGCCCAAGGACACAACGGCAGCGCTCATCTGTGGGAGCTGGGATCACACGCGGTCCACCCGTCAAGAGCGGGATTCGAACCGCCAACCCCTGGATCACGAGGCATAGGTTTTGAAACATGTAACTTTATGGTTGATAATGAAAAGGGTTCGCACGTCTTTTTTTTTTTTTTTATCTTTTATTATTAAAGTTACATTTGAAACATGTAACTTTAATAATAAAAGATTTTTAAAAAGACGTGCGAACCCTTTTCATTATCAACCATAAACTAATCCCCCATAACCTCTCCAGCATGTTCTGCCGCGACTAAGGGCGCACACTTAGAAGCACCAGTTTTGTCCATCCAAATTGAGCTAAACCCGATCATTTACTTACCCGCGCGCTGCCGCCTCCTCCCTCCTCCTGTGGTGCGATCTTAAATCCTCCAGTTTTGCGGGTTCCAGAGGTCATGTGAGCCATGAGTAATTTACACGGGCAATTATTTGTATACTCTGTATATTTGAAGCTTTGTATATTATTTATTGCATGAAAGCTACTGTACGTGCTCACCTTTTGGCACCAGAAATATTCACCATTTAATAGTGGAATGGTGTAATTGAGCTTTCGAATGAATGTTATGTAATGTGGGAGGGGGAATGGGGGTATATAGGTGCACTCTGCAGGTCTGCAGGTCTGCAGGTCTTGTCTTGGTTACAGTGGAGGTAGCGTGCACGGAGAGAAAGAGAGCGAGCCAACGACTGAAAGACTTAAAGAAGAGGAAGTCAGCAGTCTTTTCACTGTACCACTGTAAACATTTTTTCATGTACGTTTGACACCCTTTTTGTTGCCTGGAAGAATCCATGACTCATCGCTGTACCAGCGGCGAGTCTGGTAACGCTTGGTCCAGAATGCGCTGCTGTTGTGCTTAGACAGACAGCTAAGTGAACCAATCAGAGAACAGTTAACGGACAGCGACGTGAACCAAGCCGGTAGGAAGCAATGCAAAAACATCTTTTTTGAAAAGAAAGGCCTCTAGAGCTGTCAGCTGCTGTGGTTTTAAGGAATCGATGTGTTTTAGGTCATTTAAGACCAATTTTACAGCTGAATGGAAGGGACGTTGCGGGCAAAGGCGGGTGCACTGACGTCACCATCTTTGAACGAATCAGAATCGCGGAGTCCGTTGTTAACCGGGGGAGCGAGGGTGAAGCGAGGGTGTCCAAATGGTATCGCGCTGTATAGGAAATACAGAGAGATATCATTTGGTTGGCCAGGTAACCCTTTTTGCACTGTGGGAGAGCACAATAAACCACCTAAAATGTATTAAAATATGATTAATTAGATTAATTAATTACAAATCCTGTAAATATTTTTATCGCCTGACAGCACTAATTCTAATAGGTGTATTATGTAACTTTTCTGGTGGAGGGTCCATCAAACGCTTTTCTTCATAGACATGTTATTGCTTTGTCTGAAATGTTTCACTGTATGGCATTAACCAGGGGTGTCAAACATGCGGCCTGGGGGCCAGATCCGGCCCTCCAAGACCTTTAATCTGGCCCTCGGCTGATTTTCTATTAAAATATTTTAATTTTCTATTAAAATATTGGTCATTTTCTGCACCACTTTTCTGCTTTTCCCAGAGCAGCACAAATGAAGACTCGCCTCTTTCCAAACGCTATTAAAGTATCGTTGGTTTGACTTTTGACTGTGACACCCTCATCAGCAAAATGTCAAAAATTAGAAAAGTGGACGCCGAGTGCAGGATTTTCCAACAAAAACTGACTAATTCCTATTTGTTCACGGAGGTGAATGGGAAACCTATACGCTCGGTGTGTTTGCAACAAGTGGCAGTGCTCAAGGAATATAATCTTAAACGCCACTACGAGACACGGCATTTCCAACAATACAAGCTTGAACGGAGAACTGAGAAGACAGAAGATAAACGAATTATTGCTGGACTGAAGAAACAGCAGTCTGTAATAGATTTGTGTTTCTCTGCACAAATATTTGGACTTATTGTTATTTTTGGGGTATATATATCATGAGTTTTCTGATCCGGCCCTTTTGGGATCAAAGTAGGTTGGATACGGCCCCCGGACCAAAATGAGTTTGACACCGCTGCATTAAACCTTTCTATCTTCATGGATACCAAACCAGACCAAGGGCCCGTCCATACGACAACGTTTTTTTGGTGGAAACAGAGAAGTTTGTATTCGTTTTGGCCTTTCGTCCACACGGCGCAGGCGTTTTGGGTGGGCGAAAACTGTTTTTTCAAACCAAGTTCCAGAGAACGCCGGGGTCGTGTTGTCGTGTGGATGAGCAAAATGCAGCTTCTGGAAAACGATGACATCGCGATGCTTGTTTGCGGAAGAGAAAGGACTTTATGCACATGCACGTGTGTGGACGTGATTTTTTTTCAACCCGCATAAAAATAAAATAAAAAATAAAAAAATCCAGGAGCGTTGTCGTGTGGACATAGCCCAAGTTACAGGTCAGATCTGTGGAGAGGCAACCCTGCTCGCAGTCAGAATGCCTGTTTTTCTAGGTATTTTTGAGCTGTAAAACCACCTGTAATTGAATACATGTAAAGTAGAGCTGTTTAATGTCATACTGTGGAACATGCCAGGCAAAGGAATGACTAAACCAGGACTAAAGACTAAACCAGGGCTAAAGCAGGGCTAAACCAAGACTAAACCAGGACTAAAGCAAGACTAAACCAGGACTAAAGCAGGGCTAAACCAAGATTAAACCAGGACTAAAGCAAGACTAAACCAGGACTAAAGCAGGGCTAAATCAGGACTAAAGCAGGTATAAACCCAGATTATACCAGGATTAAAGCAAGACTATACCAGGACTAAAGCAGGACTATACCAGGTCTAAACCAGGACTAAACAAGAATTTAACCAGAACTCATTTAACCAAGACTAAACCAGGACTAAAGCAGGGCTAAACCAGGACTAAACCAGGTCTGAACCAAGACTAAACCAGGACTAAAGCAGGGCTAAACTAGGACAAGGCCTGCATCAAACCATAAATGATATCTAATTTAGAACTAGACCAGGTCTGCTTCCCAAGAACTGAGCCCAGACTAAACCAGGACTATTAACAGTCCAAACCAAGACTTAACCAGAACTAAGAACTAAATCCAAAGACTACCAGGACAAGATCAGGATCAAACCAGGTCTAAACCAGGACTAAACCTTGATATCTCCAAGGATTTAACCAGGACTACATGAGAACTAATCCCAGAATTATACTAACCAAGAACAAAACCAGTACCAGTACACAGGTGGGCAGTGAGAATGCCTGTTTTTCTAGGTATTTTTGAGCTGTAAAACCACCTGTTATTGAATACATGTAAAGTAGAGCTGTTTAATGTTACACTGTGGAACATTCCAGGCAAAGGAATGACATATCCATAGAAACAAGCAGGTGACGGACCCCCAACCAAAAAGTTACACAGTGCACCTTTAAATAACAGCTTTATTTCATCATTATTATCACATTTCAAGTTGATCACATCATTAGATTTCATGACGTTCATTGTCGTTACGAGCAGGACACGGTTTTAAATCCACATTATCCAACCTTCCTCTTTGCAAACCGCTTCGTGGGACACGTCTGAACGGCGTCCAAATTAGTGACAGACAAATTAGGGCAAAAAAACAAAAAAAACATGCAGGAATGTTCATGTTGTACGTGCGTCTGGCGAAGAGAAGAGCGAGAGGAGGAGAGAAAGAGCGCAGCGAAAGAGAGAGAGAGACAGACCGACCCAGGCGGCGCGCAGCAGCCGTGTTCCGTATCCCAACAGCGGCTACTACACCCACCCCTCCTCCAACAACTCCCTCCTCCATCCTCCACGAGTCTCCTCCGGCTTACGGGCTCACGGACTCAACGGATGCCCAACCGCCGGTGACAGATCCTGCGCTTTATCGTGCGTAAAATCGCCCGTGTCCAACAACCGCAGGGACTTTTCCACTTTAACCTTTTTTTTTGGAGGAAGGGGGATGACAAGGCGCGGACCTGGATGCGTTTTTAGACCCGCGGTGAGGAAAGGCATCTCCGGCTTCAGCGGCGGCGGCTGCAGGAGCGAAGTCTGAAGCGGCGAGGGAGCGGCAAGTTGCAGCGGTCACAGGTAGGGCGCATGCGGCACGTTGGCGGTGTTTGTTCCGTGACGGCGGCGGCGCGGGTCTCGCCGGTGCTTGTGCGTGCGTACGGGCTACGGGCAGGATGGATAAATAGCGTGTGCAGTTGTTGTGTCACCAGAATGCCGAAGATGAGGTTCCCTGCGGTTGAAAAACGTTGCCACAACAGAGGAGACGAACGGCAGAAGCGACGGATTTGACGTTTTTGCGCATCCGAATCAGTCAAACTTTTTTAAACATTAAAGGGGCACTGCTGTCTCCATGCAGATGTCATTGCCTTTACCTGTAATGTTCCACAGTATGCATTAAAGTTATCTTAACCCACATCAGGCCAGTGTACGGATCAGATCTGTGGCGAAGACCTCGCTAATATTTTGAAATTGACTAAAAAACAGCTGTAATTGAATAGATATAAGTTGAATTAGTTTAATGTCTTATTGTGGAACATTGCAGGCAAAGCAATAACACCTCACTAAGACCCTCTACCAGAAAAGTTACATCATGAAACTTTAACATTTAACAGTATTGTTATCGGGTCTACATTTTGGCAATCTGACATCTAAACCAAAACTAAACAAGACTTTAACCAGAACCAGGACTAAACCGGGTCTAAACCAGCACTAAACCAGGACTAAACCGGGTCTAAACCAGCACTAAACCAGGACTAAAGCAGGGCTAAACAAGAATTTAACCAGAACTCATTTAACCAGGGCTAAATCAGAACTAAACCCAGACTAAACCAGGACTAAAGCAGGGCTAAACCAGGACTAAAGCAGGGCTAAACCAGGTCTAAACCAGGACTAAACAAGAATTTAACCAGAACTCATTTAACCAGAGCTAAACCAGGACTAAACCAAGACTAAACCAGGACTAAACCAGGTCTGAACCAAGATTAAACCAGGACTAAAGCAAGACTAACCCAGGACTAAAGCAGGGCTAAACCAGGACAAAACCAGGTCAGAACCAAGATTAAACCAGGACTAAAGCAGGGCTAAGCCAGGACAAAACCAGGTCTGAACCAAGATTAAACCAGGACTAAAGCAAGATTATACCAGGGCTAAACCAGGACTAAAGCAGTGCTAGACCATGTCTAAACCAGGACTAAACAAGAATTTAACCAGAACTCATTTAACCAGGGCTAAACCAAGACTAAACCGAGACTAAACCAGGACAAAACCAGGTCTAAACCAAGATTAAACCAAGACTAAACCAGGACTAAACCAAGACTAAACCAGGAGTAAAGCAGGGCTAAACTAGGACAAGGCCTGCATCAAACCATAAATTATATCTAATTTAGAACTAGACCAGGACTGCTTCCCAAGAACTGAACCCAGACTAAACCAGGACTATTAACAGTCCAAACCAAGACTTAACCAGAACTAAGAACTAAATCCAAATACTACTAATACTACATCAGGATCAAACCAGGTCTAAACCAGGACTAAACATTGACATCTCCAAGGATTTAACCAGGACTACATGAGAACTAATCCCAGAATTATACTAACCAAGAACAAAACCAGTACCAGTACACAGGTGGGTATTACTCCTGAGTAATATTTCTTATTGAAGTAACAGTACTATTACTTTGACTTTTTAAAGTTTCTTGCACCACTCCTTCAGGTATGATTTTAAATACCATATATTGTGGATTATTTAATGTTTTGGGTTTGGGTTCCTTCCAACAATTACATTAACTTCAAATTATAAATCAGCTGCTGACATTTACTCTTGAAATTACCCTTACATGAGTCGTACTTTTCCCCAAATACTTTATGACTCCAATTTGAGTCATTTCTTGGACCACTATTTCATTAAAGTAATATTATTTTGAATTAACATTACTCAGGATTTTTGGCTACTCCACCCACTTCTGCATAAAGAACACCTAACCGTAAGATGAAACGGATTCCTAATTAATTGATTAAATGGATGTCAAATTTGGGAATAAACCAGGACTATAAATGGTCCAAACCAAGACTAAACCAGAAACAAGAATGCACTTAACCAGAACTAAGAACTAAATAAGACTATATCAAGACTAAACTAGTATTAAGGACTAAACCAGGGCATTTCCAAAGATATAAACATAAGATTAAATGGATGCCAAATTTAGGACTAAACCAGGACTATAAACGGTCCAAACCAAGACTAAACCAGGAACAAGAATGCGCATAACCGGAACTAAGAATTAAATAAGACTATATTAAGATTAAATTAGTACTAGGGACTAAACCAGGGCATTTTTAAAGATGTAAACATAAGATTAAATGGATTCCTAATTAATTGATTAAATGGATGTCAAATTTAGGACTAAACCAGGACTATAAACGGTCCAAACCAAGACTAAATCAGGAACAAGAATTTGCTTAACCAGAACTAAGAACTAAAAAAGACTAAATTAGTACTAAGGACTAAACCAGTAGCCTGGGAATTCCCAGGCCGCTTCCGTTCGTTTCGAACTGGAAGGCGGCCTGGAAACTCGTCCAAGCGAGAGTCCCAGATTTAGGGCCCCAATCAGAGAGCGGGGGAGGTGTGGCAAGACGGTGACGCGTACTACATGACAAACGGAAGCTTGTAGTTTGAACTGACAACTGACATGATTGGCTATGGACTTACGTATACGCTCAATGATAGACATTCATAACGCCCAATAAACGGCCGTTGGCAATCGCTAACCACACCTCCGCTACGGGATTTTTCGAAGCGAGTTTCCAGACCCATATCTCACTTGTGATATGGTCAGGTGTTAACCAGACTACTAAACCAGGGCATTTCCAAAGACTTTATCAGGACTAAACCAGGACTAAATCAGGATTATTAAAGGCTATATTATGCTATTTTCTGATCTATGTTCTAATGTTGTTTCCTCATCACAAACAGACCTGGAGTTGGGTTTTATTTCATTTACACATGTTTAATTCTCAAACTTTGCATATTTAAGCTGAGTTCTTCTCTTTCTTCGCCTTGGAAACACCAATCTTTACTGAACAAAAGGTAAAACGTAGCGATTAACTTGAAAACTACCACTTCATGACATCACAAGGTGGAACAGAGCAGACAGACTAATAATAAATGATCACTCAAACATGTGGGAATGAAACAAAACACAACTCCAGGTATGTTTTTATAGGAGGACACTACATTATTACTTAAATGCTTATATCTTAAAAAGAAGACCATTCCAAGCGTTCATTTTTCTCGTATGTTTATAGCTGTTTACTCTTCAAAGGAGGCGTATTTGTCTTCTATCTGAGCATGTCCTATCTGAATACTAGACGCCGTGTCCCAATCCCTCACAAGGACTTGGAGAGCTGACAAGAATGTAATAAGTGGGGTCTTAAAAGCATGGCCAGGCAAAGCGAGAACACTGCAGACTGATGGTTAAGCATGTGATTCGATACAGGGCAGAAGAAACAGCGCGCACGGACTATTTATGTTACGTCAAAATAATGTTAGAAGTATGAAGTAATTGTTCAAGAAATAGGTTGGAGTAGAAGTTTTTGAGGAAACTACGCTTAGACTTAGACAAACTTTATTGATCCACAAGGGAAATTGTTTTGGGTACAGTAGCTCACTCATCAAATATAATATATGATATATAACAGAGGGTAAAAAGAAAAACATAGCTGGAATAGCACCTAAACTACTAATTCAATTGAATTTAACCAGAACCAGGACTAAACCAGGTCTAAACCAGCACTAAACCAGGATTAAAGCAGGACTAAACCAGGACTAAACCAGCACTAAACCATGACTAAATCAGGACTAAACCAGGACTAAAGCAGGGCTAAACCAGCACTAAACCAGCACTAAACCATGACTAAATCAGGACTAAACCAGGACTAAAGCAGGACTAAACCAGCACTAAACCATGACTAAATCAGGACTAAACCACGATTAAAGCAGGACTAAACCAGCACTAAACCAGGACTAAAGCAGGACTAAACCAGGACTAAACCAAGACTAAATATGAATTTAACCAGAACTCATTTAACCAGGGCTAAACCAGGACCAAACCAAGACTAAACCAGGACTAAAGCAGGGCTAAAACAAGAATAAACCAGGACTAAAGCAAGACTAAACCAGGACTAAAGCAGGGCTAAACCAGGACTAAACCAGGACTAAAGCAGGTCTAAACCAGCACTAAACCAGGACTAAACCAGGACTAAAGCAGGACTAAAGCAGGGCTAAACCAGGACACTCATGAAATATAATATATAATAGGCTAAAAAGAAAAGAAAAAATAGATGGAATAGCAACCAAACTACTAATTAAATTGAATTGAACCAGAACCAGGACTAAACCAGGTCTAAACCAGCACTAAACCAGGATTAAAGCAGGACTAAACCAGGACTAAACCAGCACTAAACCATGACTAAATCAGGACTAAAGCAGGGCTAAACCAGGACTAAAGCAGGACTAAACCAGGACTAAAGCAGGACTAAACCAGCACTAAACCAGGACTAAAGCAGGGCTAAACCAAGAATAAACTAGGACTAAAGCAAGACTAAACCAGGACTAAATAAGAATTTAACCAGAACTCATTTAACCAGGGCTAAACCAGGACCAAACCAAGACTAAACCAGGACTAAAGCAGGGCTAAACCAAGAATAAACTAGGACTAAAGCAAGACTAAACCAGGACTGAAGCAGGGCTAAACCTAGACTAAACCAGGACTAAACCAGGACTAAAGCAGGGCTAAACCTAGACTAAACCAGGACTAAAGCAGGTCTAAACCAGCACTAAACCAGGACTAAAGCAGGACTAAAGCAAGACTAAACCAGGACTAAAGCAGGACTAAAGCAAGACTAAAGCAGGACTAAAGCAGGACTAAATCAGGACTAAACCAGGACTAAAGCAGGGCTAAACCAGCACTAAACCATGACTAAATCAGGACTAAACCAGGACTAAAGCAGGACTAAATCAGCACTAAACCATGACTAAATCAGGACTAAACCAGGACTAAAGCAGGACTAAACCAGCACTAAACCAGGACTAAACCAAGACTAAATATGAATTTAACCAGAACTCATTTAACCAGGGCTAAACCAGGACCAAACCAAGACTAAACCAGGACTAAAGCAGGGCTAAAACAAGAATAAACCAGGACTAAAGCAAGACTAAACCAGGACTAAAGCAGGACTAAAGCAAGACTAAAGCAGGACTAAAGCAGGGCTAAAGCAAGACTAAACCAGGACTAAAGCAGCACTAAACCAGGATTAAAGCAGGACTAAACCAGGACTAAACCAGCACTAAAGCATGACTAAATCAGGACTAAACCAGGACTAAAGCAGGGCTAAACCAGCACTAAACCATGACTAAATCAGGACTAAACCAGGACTAAAGCAGGACTAAACCAGCACTAAACCATGACTAAATCAGGACTAAACCAGGACTAAAGCAGGACTAAACCAGCACTAAACCAGGACTAAACCAAGACTAAATATGAATTTAACCAGAACTCATTTAACCAGGGCTAAACCAGGACCAAACCAAGACTAAACCAGGACTAAAGCAGGGCTAAAACAAGAATAAACCAGGACTAAAGCAAGACTAAACCAGGACTAAAGCAGGGCTAAACCAGGACTAAACCAGGACTAAAGCAAGTCTAAACCAGCACTAAACCAGGACTAAAGCAGGACTAAAGCAGGGCTAAACCAGGACACTCATCAAATATAATATATAATATATAACAGGCTAAAAAGAAAAAAAATAGATGGAATAGCAACCAAACTACTAATTAAATTGAATGGAACCAGAACCAGGACTAAACTAGGTCTAAACCAGCACTAAACCAGGATTAAAGCAGGACTAAACCAGGACTAAACCAGCACTAAACCATGACTAAATCAGGACTAAACCAGGACTAAAGCAGGGCTAAACCAGGACTAAAGCAGGACTAAACCAGGACTAAAGCAGGTCTAAACCAGCACTAAACCAGGACTAAAGCAGGGCTAAACCAGGACTAAATAAGAATTTAACCAGAACTCATTTAACCAGGGCTAAACCAGGACCAAACCAAGACTAAACCAGGACTAAAGCAGGACTAAACCAGCACTAAACCAGGACTAAACCAAGACTAAATATGAATTTAACCAGAACTCATTTAACCAGGGCTAAACCAGGACCAAACCAAGACTAAACCAGGACTAAAGCAGGGCTAAAACAAGAATAAACCAGGACTAAAGCAAGACTAAACCAGGACTAAAGCAGGACTAAAGCAAGACTAAAGCAGGACTAAAGCAGGGCTAAAGCAAGACTAAACCAGGACTAAAGCAGCACTAAACCAGGATTAAAGCAGGACTAAACCAGGACTAAACCAGCACTAAAGCATGACTAAATCAGGACTAAACCAGGACTAAAGCAGGGCTAAACCAGCACTAAACCATGACTAAATCAGGACTAAACCAGGACTAAAGCAGGACTAAACCAGCACTAAACCATGACTAAATCAGGACTAAACCAGGACTAAAGCAGGACTAAACCAGCACTAAACCAGGACTAAACCAAGACTAAATATGAATTTAACCAGAACTCATTTAACCAGGGCTAAACCAGGACCAAACCAAGACTAAACCAGGACTAAAGCAGGGCTAAAACAAGAATAAACCAGGACTAAAGCAAGACTAAACCAGGACTAAAGCAGGGCTAAACCAGGACTAAACCAGGACTAAAGCAAGTCTAAACCAGCACTAAACCAGGACTAAAGCAGGACTAAAGCAGGGCTAAACCAGGACGCTCATCAAATATAATATATAATATATAACAGGCTAAAAAGAAAAAAAATTGATGGAATAGCAACCAAACTACTAATTAAATTGAATGGAACCAGAACCAGGACTAAACTAGGTCTAAACCAGCACTAAACCAGGATTAAAGCAGGACTAAACCAGGACTAAACCAGCACTAAACCATGACTAAATCAGGACTAAACCAGGACTAAAGCAGGGCTAAACCAGGACTAAAGCAGGACTAAACCAGGACTAAAGCAGGTCTAAACCAGCACTAAACCAGGACTAAAGCAGGGCTAAACCAGGACTAAATAAGAATTTAACCAGAACTCATTTAACCAGGGCTAAACCAGGACCAAACCAAGACTAAACCAGGACTAAAGCAGGGCTAAACCAAGAATAAACTCGGACTAAAGCAAGACTAAACCAGGACTGAAGCAGGGCTAAACCTAGACTAAACCAGGACTAAACCAGGACTAAAGCAGGGCTAAAGCAGGGCTAAACCTAGACTAAACCAGGACTAAAGCAGGTCTAAACCAGCACTAAACCAGGACTAAAGCAGGACTAAAGCAAGACTAAACCAGGACTAAAGCAGGACTAAAGCAAGACTAAAGCAGGACTAAAGCAGGACTAAATCAGGACTAAACCAGGACTAAAGCAGGGCTAAACCAGCACTAAACCATGACTAAATCAGGACTAAACCAGGACTAAAGCAGGACTAAACCAGCACTAAACCATGACTAAATCAGGACTAAACAAGGACTAAAGCAGGACTAAACCAGCACTAAACCAGGACTAAACCAAGACTAAATATGAATTTAACCAGAACTCATTTAACCAGGGCTAAACCAGGACCAAACCAAGACTAAACCAGGACTAAAGCAGGGCTAAAACAAGAATAAACCAGGACTAAAGCAAGACTAAACCAGGACTAAAGCAGGACTAAAGCAAGACTAAAGCAGGACTAAAAGCAGGGCTAAAGCAAGACTAAACCAGGACTAAAGCAGGACTAAAGCAGGGCTAAAGCAAGACTAAACCAGGACTAAAAGCAGTGCTAAACCAGGACACTCATCAAATATAATATATAATATATAACAGGTTAAAAAGAAAGAAAAGAATCGATGGAATAGCAACCAAACTACTAATTGAAGCAACCAAACTATGAATTAAATTGAATTTAACCAGAACCAGGACTAAAACAGGTCTAAACCAGCACTAAACCAGGACTAAAGCAGGTCTAAACCAGGACTAAAACAGGTCTAAACCAGCACTAAATCAGGACTAAAGCAGGTCTAAACCAGGACTAAAGCAGGGCTAAACCAAAACTAAATAAGAACTTAACCAGAACTCATTTAACCGGGGCTAAACCAGGACTAAACCAGGACTAAAGCGGGGCTATACCAGGACACTCATCAAATATAATATATAATATATAACAGAGGGTAAAAAGAAAAAATAAATGCAATAGCAACCAAACTACTAATTAAAGGTTCTATATTGCACAAAACTGACTCTTGTGAAGCTCTAAGTCCTTTTATAATGTCGTTACCTCATCAAAAACAGGCCCCGAGTTGTGTTTTGTTCCATTCACACATGTTTCAGTAATCCTGGATTATTCGTCTGTCTACATCTCCCAAGCCCATAATGCTCTGTTCCACCTTGTGATGTCATGAAGGTGTAGTTTTAAAGCTCCCTTTTACATTTGGTGTTTCCAGGGCTGAATTTATCCAAATGATTCTAGTGAATGCAGTGTGTGCAGTTTAAAAACACAGTGGAGCACTTCCTATACTACCACATGACATCACAAGGTGGAACAGAGTGTTGTGACATGTGTGAATGAAACAAAACACAACTCTAGGTGTGTTTTTGATAAGAAAACAACATTATAACATAGAACATCAGAAAATAGTGTAACACAGGCCCTTTGAGGTGTAATATCTGAAAGGACAAAATGTGAATTAATGCAGAAAAATCTGGTGTTTTCAAAGGATAGACACGAAAATGAGAAAAATTAAATTATATCTGAAGAAGCGGAGCAAGAAACACGAACGTTCAAATCATTTCATATTGTCACATAAAGCTTTTATCGACTTACTCCCAGTGGGAAGAGTAAACTAAACCTGTACTATTTGGAGTAAAAGCATGGTGAAAACTGCTTCTGTAAAGGTGCACTGTGTATCTTTTTGGTTAGGGGTCCGCCACCTCCTTGTTTCTATGGATACGTCATTGCTCTGCCTGGAATGTTCCACAGTGTGACTTTAAACAGCTCTAACTTACATTGAATCAATCACAGGTGGTTTTATAGCTCAAAAATACCTAGAAAAACAAACATTCTGACTGTGAGCGGGGTCGCCTCTCCACAGATCTGACCTGTAACGTGGTCTGGTTTGGTCTCCATGACGATAGAAAGGTTTAATGCCATACTGTGAAACATTCCAGACAAAACAATAACATCTTCACGGAGAAAAGACGAGAAGAAAAGCATGCCTGAAGAGGGTTTAGATGTCGTCCATGCATGTTTGGGTAATTTAGCGTTCTTTCCCAGGCCCTATTCAAACCCTCCTTGTGGTTAGCCGTAAGATTTTGCCCAATGCTCGGCCCTCAAGCCTACGTCATGTCACCCGTGCGCCTAATCGTTTATATAATTTGTCAGAATTGAGCTTCGGTATTTTACTGCTAACACGTCATATTTAGATCACCGTGTTGCCTTTTATTGTTTTGAAAATGCTATATTTGCCCAAAACAAGATATTTTACAACATTTCTATAAGTTTCACTTCACTTTGCTCGCCATGCTAAGTCACTCCCCCTTCAGAGCGCCATGACAACACAATCAGCGTACATCCCGTCAATGAAACTACCGCACGTCGCATCAGGTTTCTGAAGTTGCCGTGTACAGTTCTGTATCATGTTTTTGTATATTTACGAAGAATTGTCGTGCGGGAACGTGGGTGACGTAGGCTCGTGGGCGGAGCCTCGTACAGAATCTTACAGCTAACCGCAAGGAGGGTTCGAATAGGGCCCGTGAGAGATCGCTAGATGACGGAAACATGCATGGATGACATCTGAAACCTCTTCAGGCGTGTTTTTAAGGAGGGAACAACGGTATAACACGGTAGAAAGCTAAAATAAATAAATCAAATTGGTTAAAAGTATGTATCGATTACCATTCTTGAGATTTCTGTGATATTGAGAGCACTTTTTTTCCTGAAACTCTTCTCGGGAGCATTTTGTTGATTAGCCCTCACCGTTCCTGATTTCACGATTGAATCACATCTTGATGTTCTTGTATGTTCTTTGTCATCTCTCTGCACCGTGTTTCTGATGATCAGGAGTGGATTTTGTATTCGGCTGCTGTGTGAATGCATGCATGTGTAAGGTGTTTTTAGGGTCTCGCTGTAGTGTCCTTGGTTTAGTCTATACAAATGTTTTTTTGTTTTTTTTTTGGCTGTAGGGAAGCTGGCCAATGTGGTTTTAAGCAGGAGGCAGATTCTGAAAATATTCCAGGTTTATTCAAAATTCACTGTGGTATTGTGGCAACCAAAAAATAATACATATTTACAAAAAAGTAACTGCTTAAAATTAGGCATAAGCAGGCCTGGACTGGCCATCTGGCATACCGGGCATTTTCCCGGTGGGCCGACAGTCCTCGGGGGCCGGTACCGGTGCTGTTTTTTTTTTTTTTTTTAACTTAGAGCCCGGTCACCGGCCCACAATCTAAAGGAGGCGGCCCATTGGTCCATCTTCAATATAGACAGTGGACTAAACCAATCAGGATATAGAGAGCGGTCCCACCCCTTTCTCTGCGCTGAGCCCCGCCAGTTTCATAATCATACTGTTGAGCGAATGAGCGGGGAAACAAGGAAACGCGCAAGAAAGGAGGTGCTGCACCGGCTATGGATCCTACACACTGGCCGAGGCTTTCATCTATCCATCTCTATACAACACAATGCACAAGAGGAATAAAACAGCAACACAATCAACAGCACTGTCAACAGGACTTATTATCGCCATATGTTTGATGTTATCCGGGGACATCCACCCGTGCCCGGGCCCACACCACTTCAAAACGCCGGGAGAGGCTCACCCACTCGCGGAGGAGACACGCGTCACTCCTACCTTACAGGTATGCTCTTTAGGTACTCCTCCGTGTTCTTCGGCACAACATCCTAATCCTCTGCTTACTCTGTGCCCGTCGCCAAACGCGACTGAGCTGTTTGTCCGGGGAATCGACGGCGATGTTGTGGATGGCGCGGTACCGGGGCGGTCTGTCGGTGAGCTGCACGGGGAACGGCCGGGCCCGCGGGTGTGTGGCGGCGCATCGGATAGTAGCTTCCGTCGGGAGTCCGTGGGAAAGCTGCGCGCTATAGCCTCTGCATCAGCGGCTGACAACAGACCAGCGGCACCAGGCGGGGTCGTGCCGACGGTAAACCCCAGAAACCCAGTTTTTAAAAAACACCGCATGTTCAAGTTTTTTCAAACACTCAACCAGTCCAAAAATTATCTGGGACCCCAGTGCCAAGCCAAAGGGACTATCATGTGGACATCTAAATGTTACAAGTATATGTAACAAACGTGAACAGGTTGAACATCTCTTATGCGAATCTAATATCGACTGTTTTGGTATGTCTGAATCTTGGTTAAAACAAACATCTGCAGAAGCTCTAATAAATATGCCGGGATACCAAGTCTTTAGAAAAGACAGAGAGAGGGGCAATGGTGGGGGAGTCGTCCTGTACATTAAGAACACCCTAAAATGTAAACAGTTAGACTGGCCAAACAATACTCCATTTGATTCCATTGGTGTGGAAGTCACACTATCCAATGAAATGTACGTGAATGTAGATTCAATGAGGAAAAACACTTCGTTTCCGCAGGATGAAATCCAAGTGCTGGCGAATTTCGCCTGGGGGTGTGGTCGCAAAAAAGGCATGAATAATAACTGAATGTTGCTGTACTGTGCGAGCAAGTGGTTGCGATGCAGTAGCCGGTCAGCTAGCTCTAAAGTTTGAGTGCTCGAAGTATCTGCAGTGGGGTACTAGCCCGGACTATGTTGTATCAGCTCTAATGATTATTTGCCTCTACTAAGAACATAATTCATATTAACAAGAATCCATGTTCATGGTTACAACAAGGTCACCCTAAATCATTTAAAGGAAAAGTAACGTTATTTTACAATCTGAGCCTTCTTTCGGTAATAAAACAAGTCGTTTGACTCACCCATATCACGTTCGTGTCATTTGGAGCTGTTTGAAGAAAGTTATGTTGTAGCGTATCTGTTAGCATTTGTATTCTGGGCATTACTTTGCGGTCTCCAAATAACACAAACTTTAGCACTTTTCAAATCATAGAAGCCCGATGTCTTAATGTAAGATTACGTTTGAAGCAAAAGTGGCCTGTAATCCGAGATTTATCCATAGTTTTCAGCTTTGCGTTTCATGTTTGGGTCCCGGGAGCTGATGGCACAGTCCGCGCATGCGCACTGGCGTCCTCATCTACTCGAAATTATGGCTAAATCTCGGATTACAGGCCACTTTTCCTTCAAACGAAATCTTACATTAAGACATCGGGCTTCTATGATTTGAAAAGTGCTAAAGTTTGTTTTATTTGGACACCGCAAAGTAATGCCCCGAGCAAATGATACAGCACCATGTTAACGGATACGGGATCATTAGTAGAACAGAACGGCTCAACATAAGTTCTGCGATACTGCTCCAATTGACAGAAAAATGCTATGGGTGAGTAAAACTACTTGTTTTATTGCCGAAAGAAGGCTCAGATTGTAAAAAAACGTTAATTTGCCTTTAATCATTTATTGTTTCCCTCATATTAGCCCACTTCAGCACACAGTAAATGGATTGGAAACGTAGTTAACTAGCTAGTGGGCAGCTAACTAAAAAAAACTAAAGGTTTAGATGGCAATCTACAGTGGTCTATTTGCTTGATTATATTTACATCGAGCCTAAACAACAAACCATGTTGATTGAATAGATAATACTCCCTACAACTGTATACAGCTGGTACTGTACATCATATTTGATACTGTATTTTATATTTGACTACTACTTTTCTATTTAAATCTGATTTTACATATATATTTATTATCATTATCTTATGTATATAATCGTGTCTCATCTGACACAGGTCTATTGATCTTTGGTGCTTTTCCATCTATTTTTCTTTTTGTTCTTTTACCCTCTGTTATATATCATATATCATATATTATATTTGATGAGTGAGCGACTGTACCCAAAACAATTTCCCTTGTGGATCAGTAAAGTTTGTCTAAGTCTAAGAATACACTTTAGGTTAACAAGAAACCTTTTAATCATGTAAATGTTTCCACACTACTGACTCCACTGGTGGCATCCATATTGGTCAGACTTTTTTTGATAAACAACAAATTCCATACAAATCATACATTGAATAGGCCGATTTAAGAGCACCGTTACTTCCGGTCAGCCATCTTGCCTTGTCTCGTGCCGCCTTAGTATGAGATTTATCTGATCATTCATTATCAAAAGTAAAAATGTAACCTAAAGATACTAAATGTTTTGATGGTTTAGATAGTTCCACAGTTTTTCCAGGTAGTTCCCAATATTTTTATTTTTAATTTAGGTTTTCTATTTATCACTTAATAAAGTGTAATAATCTGTCCCTTTTCCTGTCTGGTCAAGCCAAGCTGTTGAGGAGAGAGAAGAGAGAGTAGACTACTTTTCCCGCCCAGAGCCTGCTAGAATGTAAGAATTGTAAGAAAAACAATAGGGCAGCAGGTCAGGTCCAGAGGTGTGAAAACACCCATTATGGCCCTGACCCACACTCCACTCCCACTGCATATTTAACAGGCTCACCTAACTAACAGAAACTCAAAACAAATAGGTGTGGTAGTCTCAGAGTAATTTCATTGTAGTTAGCTCCTCCCTTCAGGCAGATACAGGCGGGCGCTCCCTTAGAGATAGGGTGAGGAGCTCAGTTACATGGGAGGAGCTCGGTGTAGAGCCACTGCTCCTCCACGTCAAGAGGAGCAGCTGAGGTGACTCAGGCATCTGTTCCAGATGTCTCCTGGACCTCCTTCGGGAGGTGTTCCGGGCATGTCCCACCGGGAGGAGGCCCTGGGGAAGACCCAGGACACGCTGGAGGGACTATGTCTCTCGGCTGGCCTGGGAACACCTTGGGGTCCCCCAGGAGGAGCTGGAGGAAGTGTCCAGGGTGAAGGAAGTCTGAGAGTCCCTGGTTAGACTGTTGCCCCCGTGACCCGGCCCCAGACAAGTGGAAGAAAATGGATGGATTATTACTAGGGATGTCAACAATTAATCGATTAACGCTTAATTGTCGATTAAAATGTTAGTTGAACAAAATGCATTAATTGTAATTAACCGCGTGGTCACGAAACAAGGCAACCGCGCACCGCGCTGCGCTCGACTCACAGCCGGCTGCAGGCACCAACGGCACTGCTCAGCAGCCCCGGGTGTACGCGCAAGGCGAGATCGAACCGCGGCGCCCAGGAATGCGCCGCAACGTGCCGCTGCTGGTTCCGCGCGGCCGGCCCATGGAAACCAGCAGCGGCACAATCCTGGTTCAGTCCAGGTCCAGACCTGGTCCAGACCTGGTTTAGTTCTGGTCTAGACCTGGTCCAGTTCACGTTTAGTCCTGGTCTAGTCTCTTAGCCAATCAGGACAGAAAACAATGTTACACTATAAAAAAATGTTACACTATTAAAAATAAAATAAAAAAAATCAGTGAACCGCGATAGAGCGAGGGATTACTGTATTTTGTTATTCAGCATCAATACATTCGTCTGCTTTTTACTAAGGAATAATTAATTGAGGAATATACAATATAATAATACTATGATATATTTATGACTCAGTGTTATGTATACTATAGCTTATATTCTTAAAGATCCTATTGAAACACTAAAATTCAGGTGAAAAACACCGCTTATCAGTTAATCGTTAATCGATCGATAAGGTCAATCAACTATCAATTAATGAATTAATAGATAATTTGCATCCCTAATTATTACAGTTTCGTGTAATAATTTTAATAAAAAACAAAATAAAATAAAAACTATTTAAATTTCCTCTTGTCTGATCCCCCACTATAGATACAGTAGCTCAGATTGTATAGTGTTTTTCTACAGATTCAGGGGTTGGAGGTTCAAATCCCACTCTTGACGGGTTGACCGTGTGTAATCCCAGCTCCCACAGATGAGCGCTGCCATTGTGTCCTTGGGCAAGACACTCCCCACCTCACCCCGTGTCTGCGGACACTGGCATCCCCCATGACAGAAGTGCATCAAGGCCAGTTGTGACATGGGCCATCCTCCTGTGGACCCACCACTCGCGGGAGGATTCATAATGGCTGGTACATTGTGTTCTGGGCAGCAGATCTGCTTGGACTGCTGCCTCCGCGACCCAGAAATGGAAAAGCGGAAGAAGATGGATGGATTTTGTCCAGTTTTTCTTGGGTTCTTTTGCGTTGTCCAGTGCTTTGCTACAGCTCCACAGACCCCTTCTCTATCACAGTAGCTCTTGTCGATAAGATAAACGTGGCCCGCTAAAAGCCCGCACTTGAGAAGCTTTAGTGAAGAAGGTTCTACCATCTCATGACGCCCACTGTGCCAAACACTCGGACACACGAGCTCAAGTGAAAAGAAGCAGTCTCCTCGTATTTATGGATGTACTAAAGATTGTTTGTGTTCACGGCTTCCTCTGGGTAACTTCTGCCAGTGGTGGACGGAAATGCTTTTGTTATTTAAAGCTGCATTGCGTCACTTTTCTGGTGGACGGTCCGTCAAATGCTTTTCTCCATGGAGATGTTACTGCTTTGTCTGGAATGTTTCACAGTATGGCATTAAACTTTCTATCTTCATGGAGACCAAACAAAAAAAAACAAGTTCAAATCTGTTTTTCTTGGTATTTTTGAGCTATAAAACCACCTGTAATTGAATAAATGTAAAGTAGTGTTTAAAGTCACACTGTGGAACATTCCAGGCAGAGCAATGACATATCCAAAGAAACAAGCAGGTGACAAACCCCTAACCATAAAGTTACACAGTGCATCTTTAAGTAAAAGTACAGATACCAGAGCAAAGGAACGCTCAAGTAAAAGTAAAAATAAGTAATTCATAAAGGACAAAAGGGGTAATTAAAGAAGAAGAAGAGGGAAAATTTAAAATTATTTAGACGTATAAGAATAATTACTCTAATTTTTTTGTCTTACACTGCACTCCCTACACCGTCAAGTCAAAACGTCTAATGCCTTTTCCTGTATTGTCTCTAAAAAGAGCAGAGGGCGTGTACCGGTGGTGCTGAAAACAGTTGAGTGGCGTCTCAAAAATTGCTCAGACACACATGAATCACTCCAAATACAAAATCGAGAGGATAAATGAGAAGAGGAAATGACTATAACATGGTTAAAAGCTCTAAAAGGTTGATTTTGCATAATGGGTCTGCTTTAAAAGGAACTTCAACAACATAAAAAAAAAAAAAAAAAAAAAAAACATAGGCAAGACTTTTAGTAAAATCTTTAAAAAAATGTTTTTTTTTATTATTTTTACTTAAAAGGGACAGTGCATATTCATGAACATAAACTTGTAAATACACCAGAATGATCCAGAAGGTTCTTTACATCTGTCGTTCCGAGCAGGTCAGAGATAAAAACAACAAGAAACAACTTCACACAATAGATAAGATAAGATAAGATAAGACTTTATTGATCTCACACAGGAGAAATGTACTTGCCACAGTAGCTCCAGGACATTTGAACAAGAGTGCATGCAGGCAGGAATGGGATAAAGTACGTAATAATAAAAAAAATAGTAATAATAATAAGTAATAATAGTAATAATGGAAATAGTAATAATAATAATAATAATAATAATAATACAAGCATCAACATGGAAAAGAGGATATAGCACGTCTGGCCTATATATTAGAGTTGTACAGTCTGATGGCGGGGTGGATGAAGGATCTGCGGTAGCGCTCCTTCTTGCACTGGGGGTGCCATAGTCGGTTACACAACGCCTTAGTCGGTTAGACAAACTCACAGAACAAACATGACAGAAACACACAATATGACACAATCATGACACACAACACTGACAAAAAGAGAAATTTAATTTGTCAGCTGGACAGTTTATTTGGTCAAATACGTTTCGCAGCTCATCCAAGCTGCTTCTGCAGTTCTGAAGCTCTAGCTTTGGATGAGCTGCGAAACGTATTTGACCAAATAAACTGTCCAGTTGACAAATTGAATTTCTCCTTTTGCCATGGATTCTACCTGGACGACTGAGGGATTCTTCACACATACAACACTGACATTTACACAGAAGTGGAACATTAGTGATCACAGATTCTGATTCGTTTCAGATTTCAGGTTATAAATGTTCTGAATGTGGTCGAGTCTCTTATAACAGCTGGATGTTTTTCCAGATTTCTGTACCTTGACTGAAAACACCTGAGACTGAATGTTGTGCGTCTATAAGGTGTTGTGCTTGCCTGGAAGAATCCATGACTCATCGCTGTACCAGCGAGTGAGTCTGGTAACGTTTGATCCACAGAATGCGCTGCGGTTGCGCGTAGACAGACAGCTAAGTGAACCAATCAGAGATTGCGCCATCTTGATTCAAAACTGAGGCGGAACTTCCGCTGCCTAAGAGTGACTTTGCGGGCAAAGGCGGGTGCACTGACGTCACCATCTTTGAACGAATCAGAATCGCGGAGTCGGTTTGGAACCGGAGGAGCAAGAGTGGATGGAGAGTGTCCAAATGGTACCGCGGTGTATAGGAAATACAGAGAGATATCATTTGGCTGGCCAGGTAAGTGTTGTGCATCTCTTGTTGCTGAATTTGGGCAAAATGAACTCTCCCAAAGGTGGTGGAGCGAATCCATTAAGACCTTATATACTGAGCAGGCTAGTTTAAATTTTCAAAACTTAAGATATTATATTTCTGAAGTATGAGACAATGATATATTAAATTTATTTAAATATTTTTAAAGCTTTTTTAAAAAAGTGATTCTATTGCTTTTAAGGTTCTCCTGCTTGTCAGTGACCAGTGAGTAATTCAGAATTCAATGTGAGAAAAAATCTGCTGTGGAGAAACATTTTAGCTGCATTTTCTATATATACAGTATATAGATATGTTGTTTTTTTTAAACGTTTTTTAATAATGTGGAGTCCAAGGTAACACCATTCATTTTCAAAACAGAGCCCCTCTCCCCTCAGCACTACATTTCTCTTAATGTGTGTGAATGGTATTTTAGTGAAAATTGTCGTCCTACACACTTTTCACTCCATATAAAAAGCCCAACTCCCATTTTGTCACTTCATTCACTTTTACAGTAGCACAGTCATACATACTCTAGTACTATAAACCCAAAATGCCTCAATAAACACATGTAGTGAACTCTCAGATCCTCCTCCTCCTCATTCATCTGGTCCTGCTCTGCTCCGGTGGCCCCGTAGAAATGGCACTAGCCTTACAAGGACATGAGCCGGGGCCGCGAGCTGCTAACTTTAACTGACAATTCATCACCGGCCCAAACACCAGCTCAGTGTGGTGTCAGAGTCAGGCCTGCGAAGTTAAACAGTGACAATGAACGGACAAACAAAAGGATGTGTGCAGACGGGTGGAGGTGGTGGAGACTGAAGATGATTTTAGACACGTATCAGGTAAATACATCCTTTATCGTAAGGATGGAGGTATAGATTGCATTCTTAGTGTAGAGCTGTTCAAGAGACTGGCTCGTTTTAGATGTATTTATACAGTTTGACAGAAGCCAATGTGAGAACTTGTTTAACTACAAACTAATCACAGAGAGAGATGTTCAAGGATTTGAAGATTTGTTTAAAATAGTTCAAACGGAGAGTGACGTGCGCTCTTTGAAACGATGCAGAATCTAAATAAAACGCCGCACTACAATATTCATTTTCTTCCGCTTCACCATGTTTGGGTCATGGTGGCAGCAGTCCAAACAGATCTGCCGCTCATGGGTCCTCCTGCGGGTGGTGGCCCCACGTCATTTGACGCAACCGGCCTTGATGTATCTCCTGTCATGGGCGCTCTACCAGTGTACGCAGACACTGGGGGCGAGGTAGGGTTAAGTGTCTTGCCCAAGGACACAACAGCAGCATTCATCTGTGGGAGCTGGAATCGTACCGCCAACCTGTGGGTCAGTGGATCTGACCGCTCAACCATTGATGTATGTGGAGAGCGTGATTCGAACCGCCAACCTTTGGGCAAACGCTCTACCAACTGAGCTACTGCCGCCCAACAATAATAAGAGGCTAAGGCTACGTTTATATGATGACGGTCTGAACAGAAGACGCAAAAGTGGCGTCATGTCTTTAGACGAGCGTTTTCGGGAGGAAATCTGCGTGCATACGGTGACGCAAAAGTGTGTGGAATTCGATTGGGTATGCATGCCAGGCGGCTAGGTGGTGCTGTGATACATTATCACTATGTCCGCGCTCATGCGTAGAATCTTCCTTCTTCTCATCTGTGCCATGAAAAGCAAAACAAAACATGGCTACCGGTAGCAAAAAAAATAATTGTGTGGTCAAACGAAGAAGTTCAACTATTGCTTCAGACCACGTTAGACTACAAAGCAACGAAGGCGCAACAAGGTGTGAACTGGGAGTCCTGCCAAACAAAGTACACTGATATATGGACCGATGTGACGTAAACACGTACGGGACGTCAGCAGATTTGACCAGAGTTTTGCGTCTTGGGCAGTGTAGACGAAAACGCTACGGCGGAGCGTATTCAAGTTTTCCACTTTGGAGGGAGGTTTCAGTTTTTTTTGCATTTTTAAGCCCCCAAAACGCCGTCACCTTCTAAATGAAAGGCACTTCTGATAAAATATTTTGTCATTTTTACCCGTAAGCGTTCTCCCTAATAATAATAATAAATAAATAAACACTTATTAAAATGACAAATCTGTTTTTTTGTGCCTTCTCTGTTTCTGAGCTGATTCTTGTGGTGAATCAGTGTGAATCAATATAATACATTTTTAAAAACGTCAAAGAAAAAGATCTATGATTTAAAAAAATAATGAGATCCTGTTCCAACTGTTCATGTGATTCTAGTTGCAAAGCGCAGGTACACAGAGCTCCGGGCAATTAAGCAATGGAATTTGATTAATTTGTGTTTTTGAAAAATTGCTAAATCATAAAAACAAGTGTTATGAGACAGGTTTACTCCTGATGTTCTTATTTACAAAACAGGGTTATTGTGCAATTAAACAAGCGGCATTGTAAAATTCTAATTTAGGGCCTGTTTACACGAGAGCGCTTACGGGTAAAAACGATAAAATATTTTATTGGAAGTGCCTTTCGTTTAGACGGTGATGGCGTTTTGGGGGCTTAAAAATGCAAGAAACTGAAGTCACCCTTCAAAGTGGAAAACTTGAATACGCTCCACTCCGTCTGGCATGCATACCCAGTCGAATTCCACACACGTTTGCGTCACCGTATGCACGCAGATTTCCTCCCGAAAACGCTCGTCTAAAACGCGGAATAAAAAGTGAACACGCGACACCACTTTTGCGTCTTCTGTTCAGACCGTCATCGTATGAACGTAGCCTTAAACTGTTCAAATGAGACTGCTTATGTATCCATATGGAATAAAGAAGTAAAAACGTACGATGTGGAGCTTCCCCAGTTTACAGTCGTGATTCTGACTTTGATTAAAATCTATTAAAATCATAATCGTCCAGTGTGTGCAAAAATAAAAAAATAAACAAATAAAAATAAAATATCGCCGAGACCGAGGTACACAACTTTTTCATTGTGTTTGTGCAGTCCTGGTCTTGGGTCAAAGAGGTCACTATGAGCATCATGGCCGATACCGATACTGATTTTTTTAGAGTCCAGCTTAGCTCAAAATGCTCTATTCCACTTTATGATGTCATTAAGTGGTAGTTTTCAAGTTAAAGATCCCATGACATGGTACTTCTTGATGCTTTTATATGGCTCCTTAATGGTTCCCTAATACTGTAAATGAATCCTTCTTCAAAATCAACACTCAGTGCATGAGAAACAGAGATAAGATGAGAAAGAGTAATTTTTCTCCCTCAGAACAGGTCATAATGGGAGTTGTTGCTTGAATGCAAATGAGGAGAAAAAAGCTGGCCAATAATAGAGGGTGGGGGCGTGGCCAAAGTATCCGCTCTCAGCTCTAGCTCTCAGCTGATCCATTTCCTTGTTTTTGCACGGGGGGAGAGATTTGAAGCGTTCCATTGAAAAATAAACACATTTCCACATAAAATAAAATCAAACCACTGCTGTTCGGTCCAGAGGCTCAGATAAAGGACTTCCGAGCCTAGAAACACTCGGACGTGCCTCCAGGCAAATAAAAAAAACGCATTTCGCATTGTAGCGCATTCACAGTCCAAACTCTATGGGCGGGATATACAGGGACGCTGAGCGGAGACAGAGAGAGGGGCTGGAGCTGCATTTGCCGATCTGACGTCAATAAGGTGCCTTGTCCGAACTCGCCCGTTTGAACACTGGTTTTGTGTAACGCAGAAAAGGACCGCAATTGCTCAGTTTACACATTTCACAACTTTTAACCATGGGGGGGGGGCCTAAACAGGGTAGGGGAGCTCACATTAACGTTCAAAAACCTCAGAAAGTGAAAATTTCATGCCATGGGACCTTTAACAGCTCTTTTAGTTCAGCAGAGTTTGGCAATTCCAGGTCTGAAATTATCCAAATGAGTTTAAAAACACGGTGGAGCACTTTCTGTAGTACCTGTTTTCAGTTTGAGAGGAGAACTACATAGGCCCTTTAATGAAGACTTCTTAGCTGTAAAATGGATCCTTCATCGTCATAAATAATGATCACTTAGAGACGGTGTTTTACCTTTTCACGGTAACACTTTTGGAGCTCTTTATATTTTAATTTAGTCGACTTTATAATTTATCAAAAGACGTCGTTAAAAAGAGGAGCAGAACCGGTGCGTGACGACAGGTAGTTATCTGCTAGGGACCTGCTGCTTTATGGGGACAGAATAATTACATATATTATTTTAATTAATTTTATTTTATTTTATTAAAGATCCCAAGACATGGTACTTCTTGATGCTTTTATATGGCGCCTTAATGGTTCCCTAATACTGTAAATGAATCCTTCTCCAAAATCAAGACTCAGTGCATGAGAAAGAGAGATAAGATGAGAAAGAGTCATAAATATCTCTCTGGAACACTCCATTATGGGCGTTGTTGCTTGAATGCAAATGAGGACAGAGACAGGCCAGAGCAGCGGGTGGGGGCGTGGCCAAACTCTCCACTCTTTCCTCGTCTTGGCGGTGCGATGTGCGCTGGCCCCACTTCTGCGTTTTTGCGCGGAGGAAGAGATGAGAAGCGTTCCATTGAAAAATAAACACATTTCCACAGAAAATAAAATTAAACCACTGCTGTTTCAGAGGTCCAGAGGCTCGGATAAAGGACATCCGAGCTTGGAAACATTCTCATGTGCCTCCAGGCAAATAAAAAAATACATTTTGCATTGCGTAGCTCCTTCGCGGTCCAAACTCTGGCCGTGACGGTGGGTAGAAACACAGACGGGCGGTGGAACTGCATATGCATTTTTTTTCCCGTGTGACGTCAGAAAGTTTCCTTGTTCAGAATCGCCCGTTTGAGCTGTGTTTTTTTCAAACGCAGAAAAGGATCGCAAATGCTCAGTTTAGACATTTCGTAACTTTTAGCCATGGGGGGGGCTAAACAGGGTAGGGGAGCTCACAATAACGTTCAAAAACCTCAGAAAGTGAAAATTTCATGCCATGGGACCTTTAAATTATTGTATTATTGTATTTTATTATTTTATTTAAATTATTTTTTATTATTATTATTTTAGGTTATCAACATGGTTTAAAGGGATAGTTCAGGTTTTTTGAATCTGTATGGCATCCCCTTCAGCTGGCATCCCCCTTCAGCTGGCAAGTTAGCGGGGACAGTTAATAAAGATTATTTTTCTTCTCAAAACAATATTTGTCCAAAAAGTGATATCTTTGCATCACAAAACAGTTGCCCACGAAAAAGTCAAAAGTCATAATCGCTTGGTGCTATTTTCTGTTGATTCCTATCACTGCGTGCCTATTATTAGCTTGTTCACTTTTAAACATCGTCACTTACCACAACATCTACGAAACTGCTCCATATGACACCAAAGTGCTATTGGTGAGTAAATCAACTTGTTTTATTACCGAAATAAGGCTCAGATTGTTAAAAAAAACGTTAATATTCCTTTAAGGTTCAGATATGGGTTAAAGGTCTTATACTCAAACTGTGTCTTGCTGCAGTACGGATATTTTGCATAAGCAGCACTTGTGGTCAAAATACAGTGTGTTTGCTTTGTGTTTTACTAACCGATAATCAGGAAGTGCATGTTAGGATGCTAGTTGGGGCCAAGCAGCGAAGCTGCGAGGCACCCATAGTGTTTCTACTGATTCTTATTATTACAGTATTATAAAATATTCTTTCGCCTCTGGGAGTCTATGGCAACCCCTAGAACCGTCTGGTAAAAAGTTGTGAAATTTTGCGTGCACATTCCAGCCAGTCTCCTCATTACCCACAGCAATTTATAGGCCCCCACCCCCAACCCTCTTGCGCCACGAGCAGGTCAAAGTTGCCCTCTAGGGCCACCAGCAGGTCAAAGTTGCAGGTTTGATTGGCTGTCACGACAAAACGATAAGAGATATTTCTGATGAGGCTCAGTCCAAAGATGCTATTTACCAAATTTGAGCAAAATTGGTCCAAAATTAAGGGAGGAGAAGCATTTTGAGTGTTTTAAATAAAATTCAAAATGGCGGAAAATGGCGTCATAGGGTGACGTCATATGGTGCGTTGGATTCGGCTTGGCCCAAGGAGTCCAGGGATGCCAAGTTTTTGAAAATTGGACCTACGGTTCAAAAGTTACACACAGAAATGTACCTTAAAATTCCTTCTGTACGCCCGATTCGCAAAAACTTGGAATCCCTAAAATCCTTGGGCCAAGACGAATCCAACGCATCCTATGACGTCATGTCCGCCGGAATAGAATGTCCGCGATTTTATGAAAAACACTCCAAATGCTTCTCCTCCCTCATTTCTGCTTGTAACATTTGAACCGTAAGTCCAATTTTCAAAAACTTGGTATCTCTGGGATCCTTGGGCGAAGACTGATCCAACGCACATCATCAAATTGACGTGCGTTGATGTGCATTTCAGCTCTCTCAATGAAACTTGGTGCGCAATGTACCATCCATACAGAATTAGCCATACCAAATTTGGTGCACATTGGCCACTAGGGGGCGCTACAACATGCAAAAATGTGTTTTGGGCGAAGACTGATCCAACGCACGTCATCAAATTAGGCTGGGTCACTGCTTGGCCCCACATTGCTGCTTGCAGCTATATTTGTTGTTAGCTTTGCCATAATGGCAAAACGACGTAAGTGGGGAATAACTGTGGACCACTGCAAACCGTTCAAAAGGGGCTAGTTTTATTTTACATTGTTTTTGTATGTGTGTGTATGTGTGTCTGTGCATGTGTGTTTGTGTGTGTGTATATATATGTGTGTTTGTGTGTATAAGTGTGTGTTTGTGTGTATATGTGTGTTTGTGTGTATAAGTGTGTGTTTGTGTGTATATATATGTGTGTTTGTGTGTATATGTGTGTTTGTGTGTATATGTGTGTTTGTGTGTATAAGTGTGTGTTTGTGTGTATATGTGTGTCTGTGTGTATATGTGTGTTTGTGTGTCTGTGCGTGTTTGTGTGTGTTTGTGTGTATATGTGTATGTTTGTGTGTATATGTTGTGTTTGTGTGTACAGTGTATGTGTGTGTTTGTATATGTGTGTGTTTGTGTGTCTATGTGTGTGTATGTGTCTGTGTGTGTTTCTGTGTGTATGTGTGTGTATGTGTGTGTATGTGTGTGTGTTTGTGTGTCTTTGTGTGTATGTGTGTGTGTATGTGCGTGTGTGTTTGTGTGTATATGTGTGTGTTTGTGTGTATGTGTGTCTGTGTGTATATGTGTGTTTGTGTGTCTGTGCGTGTTTGTGTGTATATGTGTGTGTTTGTGTGTATATGTGTGTGTTTGTGTGTGCTTATGCGTGTGTGTTTGTGTGTATATGTGTGTGTGTTTGTGTGTGTCTATGCGTGTGTTTGTGTATATGTGTGTCTGTGTGTTTGTGTGTATATGTGTGTGTTTGTGTGTATATGTGTGTGTTTGTGTGTATATGTGTGTTTGTGTGTATATGTGTGTTTGTGTGTGTTTGTGTGTATATGTGTGTGTGTTTGTGTGTACAGTATATGTGTGTGTTTGTGTGTATATGTATGTTTGTGTGTCTATGTGTGTTTGTGTGTATATGTGTGTTTGTGTGTATATGTGTGTTTGTGTGTGTTTGTGTGTATGTGTGTGTTTGTGTGTGTGTGTGTATATATGTGTATGTTTGTGTATATGTGTGTGTTTATGTATATGTGTATGTTTGTGTGTATATGTGTGTTGTGTGTGTGTATATGTGTGTGTGTGTATATGTGTATGTTTGTGTATATGTGTGTTTGTGTATGTGTGTATATGTGTGTTTGTGTATATGTGTGTGTTTGTGTATGTGTTTGTGTGTTTGTGTGTATATTTGTGTATATGTGTCTGTGTGTGTGTGTGTATGTGTGTGTGTGTATATATGTGTGTTTATGTATATGTGTATATTTGTGCATATGTGTGTTTGTGTATGTGTGTATATGTGTGTGTGTGTGTGTATATGTGTGTTTGTGTATGTGTGTATGTGTGTGTGTGTGTATATGTGTGTTTGTGTATGTGTGTATATGTGTATGTTTGTGTATATGTGTGTGTGTGTTTGTGTGTATATGTGTATGTTTGTGTATGTGTGTGTGCGTATATGTGTGTTTGTGTTTATGTGTTTGTGTGTGTGTGTATATGTGTGTGTTTGTGTATATGTGTTTGTGTGTATATTTGTGTGTGTGTTCAGTATATGTGTGTGTTTGTGTATATGTGCATATGTGTGTATGTTTGTGTATATGTGTGTGTGTGTTTGTGTGTATATGTGTATGTTTGTGTTTATGTGTTTGTGTGTGTGTGTATATTTGTGTGTTTATGTGTATATTTGTGTGTATATTTATGTGTATATTTGTGTGTTTGTGGTGTAACCTGAGGGAGCCACAGCAGCTCTGCGTCCTGCTCTGATCTAATGAATATTCAACTTTAACGACGGACAAAGAGAGAGGAGGGAGGGAGAGAGAGAGAGAGAGGAAGAAGACATGGAGGAGGAGAGAAAGGAGAGACAGAATGAGGAGGAGACAGTGACAGAGGAGGAGAGAGAAAGGGGGAGATAAAGGAAGGAGAGAGGAAGAAACCGGGGGAGAGAGGAGGAGAGAGGTGGAGGAGGCAGAGGGAGAAGCAGGAGAAAGAGGAGAGGGGGGAGAGAGTGTGAGGAGGAGGGAGAGGAAGAAGATGGAGAGGAGAGATGGAGGAGGAGATAAAGGAGGGAGAGAGAGGGAGAGGTGGAGAAAGGTAGAGGAGGCAGAGGGAGAAGCAGGAGAAAGAGAGGAGATAGAGAGAAGGGGAGAGAGTGAGAGAGAGGAGGGAAGGACACAAAGAGAGGAGACAGAGGAGGGAGAGAGGAAGGTGGTGGAGAAAGTGAAGAAAGAGAAAGAAGAGACAGAGTCAGAGGAGAAGTGGAGAGAGGAGGAGATGCCTGAGATCTGCAGTGCGTCTGTGCTCGACATTTTGAATCATAAACTCAAACAGACGTGAAATAAACAAGTGGATCGGACAAACTCACTTCAGCTTTAAAATGTGATTTGGTTTCACAACAAAAATGTCAAGGGGAATTTTTGAGGACACTTGTGTGTGTGTGTGTGTGTGTGTGTGCTTTGAGTGTCTGTATTTATGTGTATGTGTGTGTGTGCTTCTGTTTCTGTGTTTTGTGTGTCTGTCTGTCTGTATGTGTGTGTGTGTCTGTATGTATGTGTGTGTGTGTGTGTGTGTCTGTCTGTATGTATGTGTGTGTGTGTGTGTCTGTCTGTATGTATGTGTGTGTGTGTCTGTCTGTATGTGTGTGTGTGTCTGTATGTATGTGTGTGTGTGTCTGTATGTATGTGTGTGTGTGTCTGTCTGTATGTGTGTGTGTGTCTGTCTGTCTGTCTGTATGTGTGTGTGTGTCTGTATGTATGTATGTGTTTCTGTCTGTATGTATGTTTGTGTGTGTGTGCTTTGTGTGTCTGTATGTATGTGTGTGTGTGTGTTTGTTTCTGTGTGTGTGTGTGCGTGTCTGTCTGTATGGGTATGTGTGTGCTTGTGTTTCTGTGTGTGTGTGTTTTGTGTGTCTATGTACTGTATGTATGTGTGTGTGTGTGTGTGTTTTGTGTGTCTGTATATATGTGTGGGTGTGCTTTGTGTGTCTGTATGTACTGTATGTATGTGTGTGTGCGCGTGTGTTTCTGTGTGTGTGTGTGTTTTGTGTGTCTGTATGTATGTGTGTGTGTGCCTGTGTTTCTGTGTGTGGGTGTGCTTTGTGTGTCTGTATGTATGTGTATCTGTGTGTGTGTCTGTGTCTGTATGCATGTGTATTTGTGTTTGTGTGTTTTGTGCGTCTGTATGTATGTGTTTGTGTGTTTTGTGTGTCTGTATGTATGTGTGGGTGTGCTTTGTGTGTCTGTATGCATGTGTGGGTGTGCTTTGTGTGTCTGTATGCATGTGTATTTGTGTTTGTGTGCTTTGTGTGTCTGTATGTATGCGTATGTGTGTTTGTGTATGTATGTGTGTGCTTGTGTGTGTGTATGTCTGTCAGTGTGTGTATGTGTGTGTCTGTATGTATGTGTATCTGTGTTTGTTGGTGTATGTGTCAGTGTGTGTGTGTGTGTGTGTGTGTGTGTGTGTGTGTTTGTGTTTCTGTGTGTGTCTGTATGTATGTGTGTATTTGTGTTTGTGTGTTTATCTGTGTATGTGTATGTGTGTATGTGTCAGTGTGTGTATTGTCTGTGTGTGTGTGTGTATGTGTGTATTGTGTGTGTGTGTTTGTATTGTGTGTATTGTGTATATATACAGTGTACATGTGTATACATCAGAGCTCTGGCATCTACAGATAAACACATCGACATTTAATTCTGTTTCAGTTTCATGGCAACAAAAATTTCAAGGTGTCTTTTGAGCATCCTTTTGTTTTCTGAAATTAATCTGCATACAAATGTGCGAAACTGCTAAAGGCCATTGTTCAAAAGAGAAAAAAACAGAACGAGTTCAATTGAAACTGTTTGCAGAAGTCTAAAGTTACTCCTCACTTTCTGCATTCTGAGCGTCCTAATTATTCAACCTGAGAAGAGTTTCGCCGTCACGGTAAAGCTGACAACAACTAGCATGCTAACAGCGCACCAGCATTAGTTACTTCCTGGTTCCCGACAGATAAAAACACTTAATTACACGCTGACAGCACGCAGCAATCTCACTCACAATCTTTCTCTTTCTCTCTCTCAGTCTCTCTCTCTCTCTCAATCCCTCTCTCAATCTCTCTCTCTCTCAATCTTTCTCTAATCTCTCTCTCTCTTTCTCAATCCCTCTCTCTCAATCTCTCTCTTTCTCAATCTCTCTCTTTCAATCTCTCTCTCTCAATCTCTCTCTTTCAATCCCTCTCTCAATCTCTCTCTCAATCTCTCTCTCACTCAATCTCTCTCTCTCAATCTCTCTCTCACTCAATCTCTCTCTCACTCAATCTCTCTCTCAATCTCTCTATCACACAATCTCTCTCTCTCTCTCAATCTCTCTCTCACTCAATCTCTCTCTCTCAATCTCTCTCTCAGTCTCTCTCTCTCTCAATCTCTCTCTCACTCAATCTCTCTCTCTCTCACTCAATCTCTCTCTCTCAGTCAATCTCTCAGTCTCTCTCTCAGTCTCTCTCTCTCAATCTCTCTCTCACTCAATCTCTCTCTCTCACTCAATCTCTCTCTCACTCAATCTCTCTCTCACTCAATCTCTCTCTCTCTCAATCTCTCTCTCACTCAAGATCTCTCAATCTCTCTCTCAATCTCTCTTTCTCAAACTCTCAATCTCTCTCTCACTCAATCTCTATCTCAATCTCTCGGGATTAAATGCGATTAATTAGATTATTTTTTTAATCACCTGACAACACTAGTAATTTTACCTTGTTAAAAATTTTTAAAAAGCGTGTACTTCCACTTAAACTTCCTGTACCTGTTTTCTTCCCATGTTTCTGAGCCAAACACGTCTTGCCCCAGTGCAGGATTATTGTATAAACAGCTCTTTAGGTCAGAATAAGTTGCTGTGTGCTGTTTTATTGTCCGATAGTCAGAGAGTGCGCGTTAGCATCCTAGTCATTGTGAGCTTTACCGTCGCGGCAAAACTCGTCCGCTCTGCTGGGTTGTGAAAAGCGCTCGTAAACTCATCGTGGTGAATAATTACGATGCTCAGAATGCGAAAAGTAAGTGAGGGAGTTTGGTTTTTTCACGTTTTTAACACAGTAAAAATCAGATACTGCCATTTTTATTTCCTACCAAAATCCAGATTTCAGATTCTCTTTTAACATAATTTTACCAATAATATTTACCCTCCTGATCATTTGTTATTTTGAATTTTGACAGCCTTGCCAAGTCTACTGTTTGGAATTTTGTTCCATCATGATTTTCTGGAGGCGTTTTGAATAAGCCGGGAGCTCCAGTCTGGCCCCAGGGTTCCCTTCCGTTAGCCCACAAAAAGCTCACTGGCTCACTGGCTGTAATGAGTTCACAAGCACACATCTAGGCTGGTGGTGGAGGTGGGTGGATGCAAACTAGAATTTATTCAGCTTTAAAGATCCCATGACATGGTACTTCTTGATGCTTTTATATGGCTCCCTAATACTGTAAATGAATCCTTCTTCAAAATCAACACTCAGTGCATGAGAAACAGAGATAAGATGAGAAAGAGTCATAAATATCTCCTCAAACTCTTTATTCTGGGCATTGTTGCTTGAATGCAAATGAGGAGAAAAAAGATGGCCAATAGTAGAGGGTGGGGGCGTGGCCAAACGGTCCGCTCAGAGCTCAGAGCCCACAGCTGATCCATTTCCTTGTTTTTGCACGGGGGGAGAGATTTGAAGCGTTCCATTGAAAAATAAACACATTTCCACATAAAATAAAATCAAACCACTGCTGTTCTAAACAGGGTAGGGGAGCTCACATTAACTTTCAAAAACCTCAGAAAGTGAAAATTTCATGCCATGGGACCTTTAAAGGGATATGCCACCCCCAGGTCAAATGTGGGCATCTCCCCACAGTCCAGAGACTAAAATAAGTGGTGGAAAGCGTTTTCCTGCTCACCCAGCCATTGTCCGAGTCTGTCGCCACTGACCGCCGCGGTATCTGGTGCTCCTCCGCCTTAGAATGGAGTCTAACGTAGCCAGAGAAAGATTTCGGCCAAAAGGAATTAATTTGCTCGATGCGTTTCCCAATTACTTTGTGTGTAGTGCGCATTCATATCGAGTGCAAATAAATGTGCAAATCAACACGGAGAGCTTGACTTGGTCATTTTGGGTGGGAACTATTTTCCAGTGCGTAAGAATACAGCCGTGTCACGCAGCACGCTACCAGGGGAATCCCAGTTACGCACCGGGAAGGGAGTTCCCCTGTTGCACAACGTGGTGCGTGATACGGCTGTATTCTTCCGCACTGGAAAATAGTTCCCACCCAAAATGACCAAGGCAAGCTCTCCGTGTTGATTTGCACATTTATTTGCACTCGATATGAATGCGCACTACACACAAAGTAATTGGGAAACGCATCGAGCAAATTAATTCCTTTTGGCCGAAATCTTTCTCTGGCTACGTTAGACTCCAGTCTAAGGCGGAGGAGCACCAGATACCGCGGCGGTCAGTGGCGACAGACTCGGACAATGGCTGGGTGAGCAGGAAAACGCTTTCCACCACTTATTTTAGTCTCTGGACTGTGGGGAGATGCCCACATTTGACCTGGGGGTGGCATATCCCTTTAAGGTCCTATAATACACAAAATTGATTCTTGTGAGCTTTAAATCACGTTCTAATGTTGTTACCTCACCAAAAACATACCTGGAGTTGAGCTTTGTTTTCTCTTTGAGAGAAGAGGTCAGCCTAAATAAGGAGACTTTGTGGTCCAGGTATGTTTTTGGTGAGGAAACATTAGAAACAATGTTATAACATGGAACAGAAATTAGTGTAATATAGTTCCTTTAATATAGGTCCACCTTGCCCTCTCTGGGTGGGTGGGGAGTCCTTGCCTCAGATGGAGGAGTTCAAGTATCTCGGGGTCTTGTTCATGAGTGAGGGGAGGATGGAGCGTGAGATTGACAGGCGGATCGGTGCAGCGTTGGCAGTGATGCGGTCGCTGTAATGGACCGTTGTGGTGAAGAGGGAGCTGAGCCAAAAGGCGAAGCTCTCAATTTACCGTCAATCTACGTTCCTCCTCTCACCTATGGTCATGAGCTCTGGGTAATGACCGAAAAGATCGAGGATACCAGCGGCCGAAATGAGTTTCCTCCGCAGAGTGGCTGGGCGCTCCCTTAGAGATAGGGTGAAGAGCTTAGTAACACGGGGGGAGCTTGGAGTAGAGCCGCTGCTCCTCCATGTCGAGAGGAGCCAGCTGAGGTGGCTCGGGCATCTGTTCTGGACGACTCCATGACGCCTCCTTCGGGAGGTGTTCCGGGCACGTCCCGCCGGGAGGAGGCCCTGGGGAAGACCCAGGACACGCTGGAGGGACTATGTCTCCCGGCTGGCCTGGGAACACCTTGGGGTCTTCCTGGAGGAGCTGGAGGAAGTGTCTGGGGGTGAGGGAAGTCTGGGAGTCCCTGCTCAGACTGTTGCCCCCGCGATCCGACCCCGGATAAGCAGAACAAAATGGATGGATAGGTCCTTTATTATAATTTTTTTGTTTATTTGAAGGAACAAGAGAAGTATTAAGATCACTAAAATGAGTACTACATTGAAATTGACTTGAAATACAAGGTGCACTGTGTAACTTGTCTGGTGGAGGGTCCGTCACCTGCTCGTCTCCATGGTGATGTGCCTACAATGTTCCACAGTACAGCCATAAACTTGGTGACTTGCTGGCCAAATTACAAATTAGATTTGTGGAGAGGCAACCCCACTCACAGTCAGAACTTTTTTTTTTTTTACATATTTTCGAGCAATAATAACACCTTTAGTTGAATAAATGCAAGGCAGATTAGTTTGTAATGCCATGCTGTGGAGAATTTAAACCAAACCATTAACAAAACAGGTTACAGACCCTCCAAAAAAGTTACACAGTGCACCTATAACCCTTTACAATGAGGGCTGATTTTCCCTATATCACCTGACTAAAATTACCCCAACTCAGACTGAATCTGTCTGAATCATTTGGAGCGCAAACAAATGTCTGGAGCCTGCGGTTTTGGCCTCCGTCTCATCTGTTCTCATTATAAGGACAAGTTAAGACCAGCGGAATAGCAGATTTCAACTCTCACCTGGATTATTTCTGGTGTCTGCAGGGATCTTGTTGGGGTTTGACAGTTCCCATGTCAAAGTTATAGCATATTTCACTAAAAATTACATTTGGGGACTCGGCTATAAAAGAAAAAAGTTGAGGCGGAATTATTATAAAAGTCCATTTCTGTTTGTTTTTTATTTGTGGGTTTGGAGTACAAACCGGTTCTGACTCATTTGACTGAAAATAAACTGGTTACAGAGTTCCATAAATGTTCTACATGTCCAGCAGCTTTACGGTTCCTTTTTTACCAGATGGTCGACAAAAAGGAATAAAAAATGAAAAATTTCAAAACCCAGTGGCCGAGTCCACTTCCTTTTTTGAGGTTAAAGGTAGTGTTCCATGTTCTGGGTGGCGTTTAGATGTTCTGCTGCAGTGAGCCCCATCTTAAAATGTTCTTATTAACCTGTTCTAACCTGAGGCTGATGTTTTTATTTAGCTGTTTTGTCTGTAAATCAAGATAAAACATTAATAACAGACCGATCAGGGGCCTTCTTTCCCCCGCTCCTGCTAGCGCAACAGGTTTGATTGACAGCATTGTTAAGCGTCCACCCCCTGCCGAACGATTGGTGCAGGCGGGAAGGCGCGTTACCGTCGATACGCTTGCTTATGATTGGCTCTTTGGTTGCTATGATACTTGTGATCAGATTTCCAAAAATAGATCCTGGTTCCAAATTCATCCCTATACCTGGCATCCTCGATGAGCTTCATTTGACTGGAACTGAATAATAAACAAAAACATCCTCCAGCGCCGTGTTGACCCCCTACTTTTGTCCAAGTGGCATTGAAGGATAGGTCAAATACAGAAAGACAATAACTGATTAATTTTGCGATGATTATTTATGTTTTGATCGGTTTGTGTTGTGATTTTAACCCTAGAACACTTTCTCTATAAAAAGTGACACCATCACTTTTGCCGGGTAATTTTTACCTGATATAATAGACCCAACAAAAAGTACTTGTCATGAAAAACAGATCAAAATATGACAACACATGATAAAGTGATGAGTGTTTTTCTTTTATTTTCAACTGTGGTATGTGTAATAAAATGGAAAACAAAAACATAGGAAGACCCTAAAAACATGCTCCAAAATGCCTGAAAAATTAGGAATTTGAAATAAAAAAAAATCCTAAAAATTAAATAATAAAAAAATAATGGTACTGGAAACTTGATGTTTGGTCCACCCATTCCTGGGACATGTGAGACTTCCCTGGTGAAGCACAGACTCCTCGACACACGAACAGTTGCAGGAGAGGAACAAAAATTAGTATTTTTTCAGTGGGTAAAAATGACCAGTTGACTAAAATATTGTTTTCACCATAAGAATTTCCTTTGAAATCACCACTTTGTGATATTTATTCATAACCACTGCATTAAATAAGGATAGATACACATTCCAGGACCACTCTTACTTACCTATTCCTTACATCCTCTTACATTAAATTCATTACATTCTTACATTCCTCTTTCACTATTGTCAGGTGAAATATGAATATGCACGCACTTTAAATGTCGGATAATGTATAGAATTGTTTTGAGATTGTTTATTTTAGAATTGCTTATATTTTAAGATTTTATCCTGCACTAGCCTTTTAAGATTGTACCTTGTATTTGATATGTGATTTCTTTTATTTTATTATAGTGTATTGTATTTTTATTGTATTTATAATTGCACTTTATCGTATTTTTGTATTGTATTTTATGATGTGAGGACTGCAGATGGAAATTAGCTTTGTGCTAAATCTGGTGCAGACATCTTTTTAATGAAACTGCACACTGTCCTTAATAAACTAAACTAAAACTAAACTAAATCACCTGAAAGCCTGTAGGAAAAAGTGGGCTTTGGGGTAGGGAAACACCTACACCTTCAAAGATGTCAAAAACAATGGTGAAGCTCCCCAGGGACCCATGACACTCATAAAAATGCAACATATTGAAAATCATGTAAATACTTGTAAATACTCAGGTGAAAATCACCTGGCGATAGAGTACTTTGAATTACTTTGTGTACAAACTTGCCTTGCCAATAAAGGGTTATTTTGTTTTTGTTTTTTTCCCCCAGGTGAGCTAAGCCCCTCCCCTTCGACCAAACATGGACTTCCCGGACGACTTCCTGTTGACGGAGCTGAGCCACCTGCATCTGTACAACGACTCGCTCTTCCACAGCAACCTGAGCAACCCCTACAACGAGACGGACACGCTACTGCCCACTAGTGTCAAAGTGACCATCGTGGTGGTCTACATGATCGTCTGCGTCATCGGCCTGGTTGGCAACTTCCTGGTTATGTACGTCATCATCAGGTAAGGACCGATCGGAACGCAGCAGCTGAGAGGCGACGTGAAAGGCTTTTGTTATTGTTTTGATATTCGTTTTGTTGCATACAAGCGGGTGATCTGTAAACCGTAATTTCATCTTTTTATGTTCAGTGTTTCAAATGCGTATTTACAACAGAACGCACTTGTTAAACCACTTCAGTTTCCAAAATACACTTAATTGTATCATCAAAACAGTGAAAATGTAGACTGCATTCTAAAAATATGTGTGCATTATTGAAAGGGCCCATATTACGCCGTTTTTGATTTGTTCTAATGTTGTTTCCTCATCGCAAAACAGACCTGGAGTTGTATGAATGAAACAAAACACAACTCCATGTATTCTTTTGATGAGGTAACATTTTAACACGGTTTAAAGTCAATTTTGCGTAATATAGGACCTTTAATCAACAAAATTAGTGCTGTGAAATGTACAAAAGACAGACGAAGAAGACATACTGTGCTTTTGTCTGCTGTGAGTTATAATGATGATGATATTTGTGGATCACTATGTTGTATTTTGGACAGTTAGAATCTCATCGTTCATCCAAAACGACTAATAAAGAGAAAAAAGTCCACTGGTTTCTGGCCAATGCAAACGTCATCGCAAAAAAGAGCCAAATGCGCTCAGCCCCGTCAGCTACAAATTTGTTTTTCCTTTGTGCTAAAATGGCCGTGACGTGTATTTCAGATTTAGAAAATAAAATTGGAGAATGAAGTAAGCACAGACCAGTGGGCGTACGAAGCGTTTTTGGAGCTGAAAACAGGACGATAAAGATTATTCAAACATACATGAATCACTCTAAATACAACTTCAGGGGGGTAAATGAGAAGGGCAATAACTATGACATGGTTACAAGATCTGAAAACATTTAACATGAAAGAACACACGTTTAGCAAAATTGATTTTTTAAAAACTTTTAAAGATCCCATGACATGGTACTTCTTGATGCTTTTATATGGCTCCTTAATGGTTCCCTAATACTGTAAATGAATCCTTCTTCAAAATCAACACTCAGTGCATGAGAAACAGAGATAAGATGAGAAAGAGTATTTTTTCTCCCTCAGAACAGGTCATAATGGGCGTTGTTGCTTGAATGCAAATGAGGAGAAAAGAGCTGGCCCATAGTAGAGGGTGGGGGCGTGGCCAAACTCTCCGCTCTCTGCTCAGAGCCCTCAGCTGATCCATTTCCGTGTTTTTGCACGGGGGAGAGATTTGAAGCGTTCCATTGAAAAATAAACACATTTCCACAGAAAATAAAATTAAACCACTGCTGTTCAAAGGTCCAGAGGCTCAGATAAAGGACTTCCGAGCCTAGAAACACTCGGACGTGCCTCCAGGCAAATAAAAAAACGCATTTCGCATTGCCTAGCGCATTCGCAGTCCAAACTCTCTGGGCGTGATTTACAGAGACGCTGAGTACAGACAGACGGGGGTGGAACTGCATTTGCATTTCTTTTTTCGATCTGACGTCAATAAGGTGCCTTGTTCAAAATTGCCCGTTTGAGCTCCGATTTTTTGTAACACAGAAAAGGATCGCAAATGCTCAGTTTAGACATTTCGCAACTTTTAACCATGGGGGGGGCCTAAACAGGGTAGGGGAGCTCACATTAAAGGCAAATTAACGTTTTTTTACAATCTGAGCCTTCTTTCGGCAATAAAACAAGTAGTTTTACTCACCCATAGCATTTTTCTGTCAATTGGAGCAGTATCGCAGAACTTATGTTGAGCCGTTCTGTTCTAGTAATGATCCCGTATCCGTTAACATGGTGCTGTGTCATATGCTCGGGGCATTACTTTGCGGTGTCCAAATAACACAAACTTTAGCACTTTTCAAATCATAGAAGCCCGATGTCTTAATGTAAGAAATCGTTTGGAGCAAAAGTGGCCTGTAATCCGAGATTTAGCCATAGTTTCGAGTAGATGAGGACGCCAGTGCGCGGACTGCTCCCGGGACCCAAACATGAAACGCAAAGCTGAAAACTATGGATAAATCTCGGATTACAGGCCATTTTTGACTCAAACGATTTCTTACAGTAAGACATCGGGCTTCTATGATTTGAAAAGTGCTAAAGTTTGTGTTATTTGGAGACCGCAAAGTAATGCCCCGAATACAAATGCTAACGGATACGCTACAACATAACTTTCTTCAAACAGCTCCAAATGACACGAACGTGATATGGGTGAGTCAAACGACTTGTTTTATTACCGAAAGAAGGCTCAGATTGTAAAATAACGTTACTTTGCCTTTAACGTTCAAAAACCTCAGAAAGTGAAAATTTCATGCCATGGGACCTTTAACCATGTTATAATATTGTCCGCTCATCAAAAACACGTCTGGAGTTGTATTCCATTTAATTTCTTTCTCTTCTGTGAATACAGTTTGCATATTGGCCATATTGTTCAGATTCAAGATCGGGTTCAAGTTCAAGTTCGGTTTATTGTCAGTTCTTCGTACAGAGATCATACAAAGACAAAATTATGTTTCTCACTATCCCATGTGTAAAAATTAAATAATAAATGGTAAATAGGTCAAAAGACACAAGACAGTCTTCATGGGGGAGTCAGAGAGGGTCTGAGTCTTGTTCTTGGGGAGACGTAGATGCGTAGCTTCCTGGCAGCCTGGTGGGAGGAGAGGGGAGATAGTTCATCAATCTCACAGCCTGGTGGGTGAAGCTGTTTGTGAGTCTGGTGGTGTGGGAGCCGAGCCTCCTGCACCTCCTCCCAGAGGGCAGGAGGCTGAACAGATTGTGTGCGGGGTGGTGTGCATCACTCATAATTGTGAGGCGGGTGGTGTAGATGTCCTGCAGAGAGAGGAGTGGTGCACGAGTGATCTTCCTGGTTGTGTTCACTATGCGCTGCAGGGCTCTCCTGTTGTGGTCAGTGCAGCTTCCGCCTCACACGGCGATGCAGCTGGAAAGGACGCTCTCAGTGGTTCCTCTGTAGAATGTGGTCATGTGGTGAGGCACTTGCCCGCTTGAGTTTTCACAGGAAGTAGAAGCACTGCCGGGGTTTCTTCACCAGTGATGTGGTGTTGGTGGTCCAGGAGAGGTCCTCACTGATGTGCACCCCCAGGAATTTTGTGCTGCTCACTCTCCACTCTCTCTCACTCTCCTGGTCCGTGGCGGGTGTTGGGTGTGGCCTCTCTAATAGGTGTGTTAGTCTCAGAGTAATTTCATTGTAGTTAGCTCCTCCCTTCAGGCAGGTATAGGCAGTGTCCAACAGCGTCTGACCAGAACTGAAGAAGCAGCTTGGATGAGCTGAGAAACGTATTCGACCAAATAAACTTTTGTCCAGTTGACAAATTGAATTTTTCCTTTTGCCTCTCTGGAAGTTGACAACAATCTCCACAGTCTTGCTGACTTTCATTGTTGTGTCTCAAGTACAAATCTGAACTTCTCCTGTGCAGTTTTAAATCCATAAACCATCACTGGACTAATTCTGTGGTCAAACTGTGTTCAAGAGTGTAAGAGTGCTCTATTAACGTAGCATTCATGGGGCCTAAGAACTTCAATTATTTACCGTACTTTTCGGATTATAAGCCGCTACTTTTTCTCACACTTCGAACCGTGCGGCTTATAGTCAGGTGCGGCTTATGTATGGATTAATTCTTTATCAAGACAGAAAATGTAGCGTGTGTGTGATGAACACATGCTGAAGCTGTTCAATTCCGACACTGAGGATGACGACTTCAGTGGTTTCAGTGCACAGGAGGAAGAAGATAGCGATCAGTGACTTTTCTGGTAGGTGAAAATACCTACAGTGAATAAGTGAGGAGAATTCATGAATTATTGAAGCCTTGTTTTAATTTAGCCACTTACAATCTCCTACACAGGCATCAGCAGTTCCGTGAGATTGAGTTCAGGGTTTACCCTTAAATTTAAACTTGAAACTTTATTTTAAGGCTTCCAGAGGCTACAGACTGGCCATTTTACAGTTGTTTTACTGACGTGTTTCTGCTGTGTGACTGCCGTAGGCGCTGTTCAAAAAAAGCACGTACTGGTATTTACGTTAATTAAAAAAAAAAAAAAAATCCTGTTGTGTACCGTCTTTCTGTGTAAATATCTAAAGTTACAATGTGGACATCTGCGGCTTATAGTCAGGTGTGGCTTATACATGTACAAATCTTAATTTAAAAAAAAAAAAATTGGTTGGTGTGGCTTATAGTCAGGTGCGCTCTATAGTACAAAAAGTACATGGTGTAGTTTATAAAGTACATTTTCCAAATGCAGACTTTATTTTTATTAAGAAAATGTGAAATACTAATCTTAAAGTGAACAAAAGCATGTTTAAAAGGGAAATAAGAATGCATCATATGTGTTCTTTAAAGATCCCATGACATGGTACTTCTTGATGCTTTTATATGGCGCCTTAATGGGTCCCTAATACTGTAAATGAATCCTTCTTCAAAATCAAGCCTCAGTGCATGAGAGAGCCTCATGAACACAGTCACACGGCACGGCAGAAACACAGCAGAAACACAACGGTAGAAACACGGCAGAAACACGGCAGAAACACTACAGTAACATGGCAGAAAAACGCAGTAATAGCGTGTCATGCCGCACGCGTTGATGTTTCTGTATGAAGTCTGACTCTGTGCCACCGCATAACCATAGATCTCATCTAGGATATGTTAAAAAATAATAAGAATACTTGCTACTAGCAAGTGTAAATAATGGGTGGGGGTTTATGACGATTTATGCAACGGTGGGCGACGAGGGTCCGAAAGGAGGACAAAATGTAAAAAAGGAGGACACGTGACAGACGGCCGGACAGACAGCTCTAAAACCGGACTGTCCGGACGAAATCCAGACGAATGGTCACCCTACTTCTTATACTTTGACTAACTTGACCACACTACCACAATCTTCACCGTTCTATTAACTTTCATGAGAAACGCAACTAGTGCCGTGATTGGTCAATTCTCCGGCCGTGGGAATTTCCCATAAGGCATTGCTTTACTTAAGCTGTCGCAAACAAATAAAAAATACAGATATATAAAAATACAAACTGTGCAGATTTTTAACATCGTAGGAAGAAATATCCCGACAAAATAAAATAATGTAATACCTTAAACACATCATCACGGTGCTACCATGACTGTAATATATATGTAGTTTTAAGTGGTATAAATACCAAGCGGGTCCTCTCAGTTACAGCAATAGGGCGGAAAACGCTGACACATGTAGTGGAGCTAGGTTTACGCGCTACATTCGCTGTCTTGATAAAGAATTAATCCATACAGAAGAAAAATATTTTAGCAGGTGGCTATTCGAACTGGTCTTGGAGCCCCCTGGTGGCGTGGGGGCCCTAAGCGGCTGCTTAGTTCGCTTATGCCCTGGGGGTGTGGCCAAATACGCCGCCCACTTCCGTGTTTAAGGGCGGAGGAAGATATGAGACGCTTTCCATAAAAAAACCCAACACATTTCAACAGAAAGTAAAATTAAACCACTGCTGTTTCAGAGGTTCGGAGGCTCAGATAAAGGACATCCGAGCCTGGAAACACTCTCACGTGCCTCCAGGCAAATAAAAAAACGCATCTCGCATTTCGTAGCTCGTTTGCGGTCCAAACTCTCTGGGCGTGATTTCCAGAGACGGGGTAGACATCCAGAGGGGGGTGGAAACCTTTCCCTGAGTGTGACGTCAGAAAGTTCCCCTGTTCAGAAAGTCTTTTTTTCAAACGCGGAAAAGGATCGCAAATGCTCAGTTTACACATTTCACAACTTTTAGCTATGGGGGGGCTCACATTAACGTTCAAAAACCTCAGAAAGTGAACATTTCATGCCATGGGACCTTTAAAAGACCTACAGTATATTACACAAAATTTACTAGCATTAAGCCATGTTCTAATGTTGTTACCTCAGCAAAAACATACCTGGAGCTGTGTTTTGTTTCATTCACACATGTTTGAGTAACCCATTCTACATCTGCAAAGCTCAAAATGCTAATCCACCTAGTGATGTCACGCAGTGGTAGTTTTCAAACAATATTATAACAAATCTTTAATATACAATTTTTGAGATATGCCAAACAAGAGCTTACATAATAACAGCATTTCTACAATATTGCTTTACTCCACTACCACATAGCTTCATACTTGGCTACATCTTTACATACAACGCACATTACCAAACGCACACAGACATAAAAGCGTTTATATCAAAGCTCGGTTGCCTCGTGGGGTCGAGAAGGTCACGCTGGGGTCATTCTTCTCGCTCTGTGCTCCGTTTCTATGACATGCGTAGGTGAACATTTCCCTGTGATGTTGAGTAGAGGATTGCGTGTTCAGGCCCATGGGCGAGTGCTGTCTGATCTGAGACGTCAGGCTGGAGATGGAGCTACAGCTAAAAGGGGTTTGTTTTGGTGGAACATCAGGTTGGGTGAGTTATGTGAGGAAAAGCGAAAAAAGATGCAGTGAAAACATTTGACCTCTCTGGCATATTCTAACGCCTGGGGTTATAAAATGAAATGAAACGAAAGCTTGGGTTTGTTTTGGTCCATAATGTGTCCTGTGTAGTGAGAATTCAGAATGACACATAGTTGACTTTTTTTTGTTTTGTTTTAACGGTGTAATTAGTAACTTCTCTACTGGGGGGTCCGTCACTTGCTTGTCGCAATGGAAATGTTATTACTTTGTGTAGAACTTTGTGAATGATTTCAAGAAAAAATTGAATTGCGATTTTTCTGGTACATATTGCGATTTCGATTTCATCCATGATTTCTTTCAAATTAAGTTTCAGTGCAAACATCACAGAAACTTACATCATACCATTCAAACACTAAATTCCACTAAACTGTAATGCAAGAATGAAAATTTTAAGTCAATAATTCATTTCAAATGTAGTTCTGTTTATTAAAAAGAAACATGCTGTACATAGTCTACATTGAGCGCTTGAGCAACCGCAGTTATTACGCCTGAAGAACTAAAAGAGCATCTGTGTCTTAAAGCCCCAGTGTGTAGGATTCGTGGCGCATAGGTGGATAGTCGCTATTGCACTTTCTGTTTTAGCTACGGCAGACCTCGAAGGACCCGCGCGCCGCGCTGTCCCGTTTTTTTTTTTTTTCTCATGAAAACACACATTCCCGATCATGTACCATGACACTCTACACATCAAATGAAACCTTACAGTCTCCTCTTTTTGACTATGCAATTAATTTCCCTGCAAAACAATCACTCCCCGAGCACATGGGGCTTTTATTCGGAAAAGCACAAAACGAGGTTAGCTTACCTTAGAATGCTTTCCACAGGTCAAACTCTGTATTTCACCATAGACTTGCTCGCAATTTGTCCGCAAGGATCCAGCGAAAAAAATTAAGTCCAAAACACGTGTTAGATCCATTACGAGTCTGATCCGGCAGCATGCTTGTGTTGTTTACCCAAAACCACGAGCCTTGCCGAAGGCGGAGCCCAAATGTCCTTCTGCGGCTCTCATATTCAAAATGGCTGCCTCTGCATGAGGAAGATCCCCCTTTTATGTGACTATATCTAAGTCCAAAAGAATACTTTGATTTCATGATGGAAGTGAAAAGGCTTGGAAAACAATGTATTTTTGAATGGGTATCTTCCATTTCAGTAATTAACGGGTAAAAATCTTACACACTGTCCCTTTAAGTAAAAAAAAAAGTCTTTTAAAGTGGTATGAGGTCACTCTTTTATGGCTCAAGGGAGGTTGACTGTTGTATTTTATAACAAACGTATAAAATACAATGCAACTTAAACTTAACTTAAATATAGCGATGCTAAATGTAGCGATACTAATCGCGGTAGCCTTTCTATAGTGTTTGTAATGTAAACTAGCCTTATGCTAACAGTTTGTCAGCTAACAACAGAGGGGAATACCTCTTATTCATCGTGCGGAGGAGATTTTTAAACCACTCTTTGGTCACCGTGTTTACAGGCACCATTTCCTTGGCGATGTCGTGTGTTACGGCAGTCGTTATCTCCTGATGCCGTTGGCTGCTTCTGTCATACGGAGTTACACTGGCAAAAGAAGTTGTAACTGTCTGTTTGGCCCAAGTATCACTTTTACTAGATGTTTCTCCAGACTTTCTCGCCATGCACTCGAGTGACGGATTACGGACATTGATTAAACGGGGGCTAACACCGGCTTCAACAGCTCGCGACTCCCCAGACCGCACGGGGCTACACGGCGTATTTGAGTTGAGGGATCGCTCGGAGCGGCTAACACCGGCCTCACCAACCTGTCCACACGCAGCGCGCCGCTTCTGATTGTTGGGTTTAGCAGGCAGGGAGTCGGGCCCGACGGAATACATGCGTGAAACAGTTGACTAAACAAAACCTTTAGGAGCATTGCAAAAAACTTTAACGATCTTTAATGATTTTAAGCAACTTTAACGATCCCAAAATTGCATTGTCTGAGATCGCGATTTTTGATCTAAAATGATAGATCGTTCAAACCTACATTAAACTAATAATATCTCCACGGAGACAAGCAGGTGATACCATCAGGCCAAATTACAGGTCGGATCAGTCGAATGGCAACCCCGCTTACAGTAAGAATGCATGTTTTTTTATGTATTTTTGAGCAATAAAAACACCTGTAATTGAATAAATGTCACACAGGGCTGTTAAATGTCATACTGTGGAACATTCCAGGCAGAGCAATGACGCATCCATAGAAACAAGCAGGTGATAATTGTATTTATCCGCCCCAGTATGACATCAAAACCCTGTATCTAGGGTAATGCATTTTTCCTCAAAGAATAGCACTAAAAATAGCCAAACCCCAAAGCTGCTACTACAGACCGGTGCACATCTCACCTGACACATCTCAAACCTTATTTACATAAAGCTCACCACAGCATTTTTGCATCTGCACTCGTGCTATTTCTCACCATCTAAAATCCAACGTGGTGAATATGCTCTGGCATGTTGATAGGCACTGAATGTTAATTATTAAGACAAAACGTGTACAGAAATCACATTTTTGGTTGCTGTATAGTTTAAAGAAGACCTGTTGTGCTTGTGTCTGCTATATAGTTATAATCTATGATACCAGTAGGTCATTATGTTATAATTTGGACATTTTAAAATGGCTTAATAAAGGAAACAAGTCCGGTATTAGAAAACTGTGTTGTCCAGTGGGAGCTGACGTCGGCGTAAAGGTCATCGCAACAGTGAGTCTGCAACTCCCATGGATCGCTGCACATCAAGCTTTTTTTTTTTTTTTTTTTCACCATGACTTTGCGATGCTGCTGAAATTTATGTGTATCACCGATTAAGAAAATTAAATTGGAGAACAATGTACAGAGGAGTGGGCAATATGGGTTCTTGAAAATAAATGATAAAAGATGACGCAAACATGCATGAATCTCTCCAAATACAACTTCGGGTGAGTAAACAGTTAGAGCTGGGCGGTATGACCAAAAATTGATATCACGGCATTTTTCAAAATTTTATCGGTATCACGGTAATTGATGGTATTTTTTTTTTCATGCATGAGAATAATTACTGCAGTAAATTTGACTTGGTAAAACATATCTGGGTCCAGTTCTTTAATCGTCTCCTTGAAGCTCCTTTCTCAAAAGGACTAAGTGGTACCGTGTCTTTGGTGAAGTGGACAGTAATACCGTTGGTAATATCGTTCCACCGTTTGCTTTTCTTGTCGTAGGCAGTCCCCTTAGCAAACGCGTCTTTGAGTGACGTCTGAGTGGCTACAACTTTAGCCCGACATTACAGAATATGTTTGTTTGATCAGCGTCAGAGTTTTTAAAGCCGAAGTACTTCCACACAACTGACACGGCTCCTCTTTTCAGTATACAGTAAGTTCCTCTGTTTCTAACAACATGGATCAATCATGTTATTGATCCGTGTGCATTATTTGCGTGGTGCGTGTTGTTAGCATTAGCATTAGCGGCGTGTCTAGGCACTGCCAGCGGCTCTATGGACCTGTCCCATGTCCCTTGTGGTCCGCGGAGGCTTGTTCGAGGGATGCAGCTTTCGCAGCCTTCGGAGCCGCCGAAAAAGTGGCTGAAAAAGCCCTCGAATCGGGACACAGCTTACGCTTCCACCGCTCTCGTGTCACTGCAAAACAGTTCCCCGGCGTGTCGTTCCGGCACAACGTTCCGCCGCTCTGTGCTCCCGACGTTTGTACCCACACCTTACCGGTATTGCAGTAAATGAAAAATTCATATCATTTAAAAAAAACACTGGTATTCGGTATGCACCGGTATACCGCCCAGCCCTATAAACAGTGAGGGGAAACAATTATAACAGGTTAAAAGCTCAAAAAAGTCAATTTTGCATAATAAGTCTGCCTTAAATAACCCTGTACCTGATTTTTCTCCCATGTATTTGAGCGTCAGTACAGATGTTGTGTAGCAGCTCTTGAGTTCAAAATATTTCTGCGGCGTACTGTCGTCATCTTAATTACACAGCGTTTTATTGTCCGGTAATCAGGAAGTGTGTGTTAGCAGCTAGTTGCTGTTAAGCTTACTGACACGTAAAACTCAGCTCTGGTCTCTGAAAGATTTAAAAATTGTGTAAAAAATCAGCATGGAGCATAATTAAGATGCTCTGAATGCATAAAGTAAGTGAAGAATCAATTTGGACCACTGCAAACTCATGTTTAGTAAAAATCAGGTACATTTTGCTTCAGGTTTTTAGTATAAACAGAGATATGGGGTAGGTGAAAACTGATTTTCTGAGCACTGAAGTCTCAAATGCAGAATGTAACAATATTTGTCAAACATGCACAGACCAATCAAAATACAACTGTGTAGGCAAAGGATGAACAAATGCAATTCTAACTAAATTAAAATCTCATTCGAACCATGTTATAACAGTGCTACATTTAAAAAGACTGCTGCATGTTTAAGTAATGCTATTGTCCTTCAGTCGAGGTTAGAAGACCCCGAAAAATTCCAAGTTTTACCCTCTCCCAATGCCTTATTCTTAGCTGTGATAAATAAATAAATACAGTGGTACCTCACCTTACGAAAGACCCAACAAATGAAAATTTCAAGTTACGAAACGCCTTCACGTTAAATTTTCTAGATACGAAAGAAAATTCAAGTTACGAAACACGAAATTTCAAAAATTCAAATAATGCGTGCTCAGCCACACATTATACGCTTTTCTCAGACTGGATTTAAACTTTTCTCACATTTGTCTCTCGTTTAAACACTCAAACTTTCATAGATTTTCAACAAAATGTATTAATAGTGAAGCGTGGGGAAAGGGGGAATTTACAAATAATCTGTATTAAAAAATCTTAAAAAATAGCACCCCCAGGAAAATCACACCCAGGAAAATCAAAATACATTGCGCCTATAGCTATACCCGTGTTGCCATGGCAACAGGCCAAACATCTGTCCTCGCCAATGGGACGCCAGGCAAAAACTTTGTCGTAGCCAAACCAAATTTGGTACACAGATGCATCATGGGAATAGGAACAAAAAAGTATATTACACCGTTGCTAGGCGACTAACAGGAAGTCAGCCATATTGGACCGAGCACGTGACCCGGCGCCGAAGGCAAATTTTCCTGTCCTCATATTTTAACGAACTCCTCCTAGGGTTTTTGACCCAGACTCACCAGAATCGTGCTGTATCATCTAGACAAGTGGGACATTAAAAGTTATTAAAAGCGTAAGAGACTGAACGGTGTTTCCGTGAAAACGCCGCAAATTTCAGGTTTGTTTTTGCAGCTGGCCATCAAATTTTGACAAGTGATAATCATGTATTATAATTATTAAGTAGTAGTAAGTAAAGATTCCCTATAAATTTCCGTATTGTATTTTGTCATGAAATATCTAAAAGGTCAATGCAAAAATGTGGAACCTGACCATTTCTATCAGTGGCTAGACGCAAGAAGTCACTGTACTACAACAGAAAGCTGCATTTTAAGAATACTATTTTTAGCTGCCCCCCATCTGTAGTCGTTAATATCGTCCTGGAGAATGCCGTGATGTCATCTGAAACCCACCAATTGCATTAAAGATCCATAACAGAGCTCCTTTAAGGCCGGGCCTGACTTAATCTGTACATAGACTCCCAGGGGAACAGACAATGAGAGCGGACCATGATAATCAATGAGCCGTGCCCGATTGGTTCTTCCCCTCAATTTAGCCACACGGACATCTCCAGCTGGGATCTTTGAGCGACAATAGCTAATAGATATATTGTTTACCTTGATCTGATCCTGGTTTAGTTTGAGTGGCGTTTGGTTAGTCTCCCGTAGTGGGAAATTTCAAACTCAGTATCGATACTAAGGAATAAACTTGATACTCAGTACTGATTTTGATGCCACAATGATAATAAAAAACACTCTTTCTTTAGGGAATAGACTGATTTTCAGCATTAAATCAGAGTACTTTCTTTTATATTCTTGTGTATACTGGTGTATTTGCTCTTATACTTGTTCTGATACAGCTCCAGATTATTCTAAAGCTATTCAGGAAAGGTTTGTTTTTGACAGCCCTAGTCTTTAGTAATCATTCTTCACATTTTCCTTCTAGGGTTGTCGAAAATCAGATAATCGATTCTAAAACTAGTTTATATGAACAAGGATCAATACTGAAAAACAGAACACCATAAACAGGACAAAATCAGAACTATATGGTAATAAGAAAAGTACTTAAAGGGACAGTGTGTAAGATTTTTACCCATTAATTACTGAAATTGAAGATACCCATTCAAAAATACATTGTCTTCCAAGCCTTTTCACTTCCATCATGAAATCAAAATATTATTTTGGACTTAGATATAGTCACATAAAAGGGGGATCTTCCCCATATAGAGGCAGCCATTTGGAATACGAGAGCCGCAGAAGGACATTTGGGCTCATCCTTCGCCTAGCCTCCTGCTAGCAGCTGCTCAGCCGCTGCTAGCAGGAGGCTAGCAGCGGCTCCCACTCCCTCAGGCAGCGCACCTGAGGGAGTGGAGGAGAGGAGAGAAGGGGAAGGGGAGGGGGAACGGGGGAGCCTCGTGGTTTTGACAAGCATGCTGCCGGATCAGACGTCGTAATGGATCTAACACATGTTTTGGACTAAATTGTTTTACTGGATTTTATTCGCTGGATCCTTACGGACAAATTGAGAGCAAGTTTATGGTGAAATACAGAGTTTGACCTGTGCAAAGCATTCTAAGGTAAGCTAACCTCGTTTTGTGCTTTTCCGTATAAAAGCCCCATGTGCTCGGGGACTGATTGTTGTGCAGGGAAATGAATTGCATAGTCAAAAAGAGGAGACTGTAAGGTTTCATTTGATGTGTAGAGTGTCATGGTAGACGATCAGGAATGTGTGTTTTCATGCGAAAAGAAAAAAAAAAGTGACCGCGGGGCCGCGTTTTATTTATATCGTAGTTCGCACAGCGCCGGGTGCGCGCAACAACGCGAGCTGTCTGCGGTACGGCGCGCCCGGGTGACCCTCGAGGTCTGCCGTAGCCAAAAGAGGAAGTGGAATAGCGATATCCACCTATGTGCCACGAATCCTACACACTGTACCTTTAAGAAAAGTAAATAAAATAAAGTAAAATTAAAATAAAGTAATTTAAAGTAAAGTAATTAGTGTTGAAAATGGCATTCTATTGTCATTCATTCGATTTTTTGTATTGTGAAACTATTTGTGTCTATGTCTATTTCATGTATTTATTTATTTATTACCTTTTTGGAGATGTTACTTAAAAGGTAGACTCTGGCCCCGTTTCCACGTACACTGGTATTTTTAAAAATGGAGACATTTCCCTTCTGAAAACGAATCTTTCTAAAAACTCCGGCTAGAGTGGAGATTCTGGAAAACTACAGTTTCACGTTTGCGCGTAAAGTGAGATTTTAAAGTGAGTTTTTGGTAGCTGACGCACCAAAAGTGCATTCTGATTGGCTTGCAGAGCGTTCTCCTTCGTTTTCAGAGGCTAATTCGCCGTTTGCTTGTAAAAGATGTGTACAAACGAAGGGAAATGTCTCCGTTTTTAAAAATAATGTAATAAATAATGTAAATATAGTGTAGGTGTAAACGGGGCCTTATTTTGGAAAACGGAAGGAGAGAAATATTCGTTTCTCGACATACGTGTCTTGTCTGGTAGAGGAACTGCCGCCTGCTTGTCTCCATGGAGATGTAGCTGCTTTATCTGGAATGTTCCACCGTATGGCATTATACATACCTATTTTGCATATTTCAAGAACAGGAGTTTTTCTGCTTTTAATACTGGAAGCTTCAGCTGCTTGTCTAATGGAGATGGATAAGATTAATGCCATATTGTGGAACATTCCAGGCAATGCAGTCAACATCTCCATGGACACGAGCAGGTGTCGGACTCTGTACCAGAAAAGTTACACAGTGCCACGTTAATATCTTTTGTCTCTCAACCAAGCATCTCTCAAGTCTTTCATTGCATTGTGTTGAAATTAGGGCAGTTGCCATAGCGATTACGAATTTAAAACACAATATTATTATCCTTTTACCGGGAAGAAGTCCTCAAAACTTTACATGTGAGCTGTAACCATGAACCACCCCCTTGCCCTTTCCCCTCTTATCTCTACCTGGTCTTTGCACATTTTCTTCTTTTTTTCCCCCCCCGTCTTAAAGTTACTCTTTAACTAATATTGCATTTGCCTTGTTGCATTGTGAGCTTTTGCAAATACTGAGCACTTTACATCTATACATTTGACCACTTGCTTGGCCGCGCACAGGTAAATAAATGGGCGAATCTCTGTAAATATGGACCTTTTAACAGTGGGGCTGGTGCGCGTTTGCTGGCGAACATCAGCGCATTGACTAAACGGTAAAACGGAAAAACGCTCTCCCTGCTAGCTCGCCAACATTACGCTTTATAGATTTTTGTTCCTCTTGGCGAATTGTTATTTTGTGTCGAAGATCCTGTTGCTGTTAGTGTGTATTTTTCAATCTTGAAGGGCCCATATTACGCGATTTTCTGGTCTTATTTTCTGATTATGCTATTTTTTTATGTTATAACATTGTTTCCATATTAAAAACAGACCTGGAGTTGTGCTTTGTTTCATTCACACATGTTTAACACACAAACCCAGCATAAAAACTGCTCCTCTGTGTTTTTAAACCGCATACACCTTCACGAGAATAATTTGGATGATTTCAGTTCTGGAATTGCAAATTTCTACTGAACTAAAGCTAAAACTACCACTACATGACATCATAAGGTGGAACAGAGCATTTTGAGCTTTGGAGATGTAAACAGACTAATAATACAGGATTACGCAAACATGTGAACACAACTCCAGGTGTGTTTTTGAGGAGGTAAAAATGCTATAAAAGTTCACATGTGTCAGTTTTGTGTAACCATCAGATGCCCCGACGTTCGCAAATATAAAGTGAACACTGTGGCTGAAGTGTCTTGATAAATGTCCCATTCAATATATGGATTTAGGAAAAGACCGAAACGGTGACTATTTCGTTGGTGGGTGTATGCTCAACTAGGGCAGGGTGATCCTGTGCTAAGTTGTAAGATAAAATTTATAATTCACAAAACTACGAAAGCCGACAGAGGCCATGTTCGTAATTATTTTCCACCTTAATAATGAGAGAATTAACTCGTGATCTCGAGAAAACAAAACTGTTATTCCGTGATCTCGAGAAAACAAAGTTATTCCGTGATCTCGAGAAAACAAAGTTATTCCGTGATCTCGAGAAAACAAAGTTATTCCGTGATCTCGAGAAAACACTGTACAGTGGTACCTCACCTTACGAACGACCCAACAAACGAAAATTCCAAGTTACGAAACGCGAAATCTCAAAAATTCAAATAATGTGCGCTCAGCCACACACATACGCTTTTCTCAGTCTGGATTCAAACTTTTCTCACATTTGTCTCTGTTTAAACACTCAAACTTTCATAGATTTTCAACAAAATGTATTAATAGTGAAGTGTGGGGGGAAGGGGGAGGGTGGAGAAGTGTGCGCGGCGGGGACACATGTGTGATAGCGCAGCATGACCCTGCTGAGAGAACGAGACCCGTGCTCAAACCGTGCCTCCTCTAAAACAGGATTAAACCAGGTCTGAACCAGGTCTAAACCAGGTCTAAACCAGGATTAAACCATGCGCTCGGACTGCGTGGGGTCCCCTCCTCGCTGCTCGCCTCAGCTATGACTCGTGAGAAACCAGGAAATAGACCCGCACGCGGCGCTTTAATCCACCTGGTCTAGTCCTGGTTTAGTCCAGGTTTAGTCCTGGTCCAGTCCAGATATAGACCTTGTTTAGACCTGGTTTAGTCCACGTTTAGTCCTGGGTCTACAGTCTCTTAGCCAACCAGGACCCAGAACACAGTGTTACAGTATATAAAAAAAGTTACACTATAAAAAAAAACTTGGAGCGGGGCCTTGGAACGAATCAGGCTTTTTCCATTGAAATAGCTACTCAACTTACGAAAAATTCACGTTACGAAACCACTTCTGGAACGAATTAATTTCGTAAGGTGAGGTACCACTGTATCTCCGTCGGTAAAGACGAAGCCGGGCCAGTCTTCTGCGGAGGTGCCGCGGACTAATCTTGAATTTATCCTGAATTAAAAGACGTAATGCAATCTCCCCCTGTGTCAACCCCTGATCAAAATATTGCCTTATCAGCTGATCGATTATTATTCCAGACATTCTAATGACCCAAAATGAGTCTATTCAGAATGAGAAATAGCCCCGAAGTCAGCCTGTCACAACGTGGCGGTAGACGTTTCAGTTGTTTTCTCGAGATCACGGAATAATTGTTTCGTTTTCTCGAGATCTCGAATTAATCTCGTTATCTCTGGATAACAAGGAAGAAAAAATATTTCTTAGGAATATGGCCTCTGTCGACTTCTGTACAAAACATTATTTGAGAGTATGTTTTTTTTTCATAGCCTATTTATTTTTAAATGTATTGTATTCATATTTTATATTTATTTATATTTCATAGCCAGAACTTTTACGTATTTGTAGTTGACTGTACTTTTGCTACGGGTATATGTGATGTTTTAGTCCTGGTGTTTATTGTCTTGTTTATCAGATGTTTTATGTTCACTGTGGGCCTAGGGGGCGCTGCAATTTCAAATCCTGTGTGTGCAACATGTACATATGGTTTTTGACAATAAAGCTGGCTTTGAACTTTGAACTATTTATTTCAACTGTACAATGGCCCTCCCTCTCCCTCAGAAGAAAAATTCATGCACTGATTTTCATTGCTAAAGCCCTAATGGGTAAACTACCTCTGTACATTTTTAATTTGCTTTCTTTTCATAACAGTGGTTACCGCACAAGGTCATCAGAAAAAATACTTTTACATGCTCCACAAACAAGAACAGAACTTGGTAAAAATGCATTCTCTTCATATGCACCAAGGCTCTGGAATGAACTTCAAGCCACTTTAAATCTCACAATTCTTCCATCCATAAATTCTTTTAAAGACCTGTTAAGGGAAACAGTAACTGAGCACTGCAATTGTTTTTAATTATATGTTTTGTTGTGATGTCTGCTTTTTAGTTGTCTGTGTACATAGACAACAGAATTGATGTGTTTTGTCTGTTTAGAGGTGATGTAGCTGTGGATTGTCCTGTCATTTGTGTTTGTTGTTTTTATTGAAATGTCTTGGCCAGGACTCCATGGCAGAAGAGTTATTGTAACTCAATGGGACCACTTCCTGGTTAAAGGCAAATTAACGTTTTTTTACAATCTGAGCCTTCTTTCGGCAATAAAACAAGTAGTTTTACTCACCCATAGCATTTTTCTGTCAATTGGAGCAGTATCGCAGAACTTATGTTGAGCCGTTCTGTTCTACTAATGATCCCGTATCCGTTAACATGGTGCTGTATAATTTGCTCGGGGCATTACTTTGCGGTCTCCAAATAACACAAACTTTAGCACTTTTCAAATCATAGAAGCCCGATGTCTTAATGAAAAATTTCGTTTGAAGCAAAAGTGGCCTGTAATCCGAGATTTAGCCATAGTTTCGAGTAGATGAGGACGCCAGTGCGCATGCGCGGACTGCTCCGGGGACCCAAACAGAAAACGCAAAGCTGAAAACTATGGATAAACCTCGGATTACAGGCCACTTTTGCTTCAAACGAAATTTTTCATTAAGACATCGGGCTTCTATGATTTGAAAAGTGCTAAAGTTTGTGTTATTTGGAGACCGCAAAGTAATGCCCCGAATACAAATGCTAACAAATGCTAACAGAAACGCCACAACATAACTTTCTTCAAACAGCTCCAAATGACACGAACGTGATATGGGTGAGTCAAACGACTTGTTTTATTACCGAAAGAAGGCTCAGATTGTAAAATAACGTTACTTTTCCTTTAAAGAAAGGTTAAATAAAAAATAAAAATTTGCTGACTTAATTTGCTCAGTTGTTAGTTACTGCAAATAAGCTAAATAACAATGAATGCATTTAGTGCACATTTAGTTACCACATGATCACTACATGTTCTTAACTTTGTGTACCGAATTTTTAATAAGACTATGCATTCCCAGGCCAGTGAAAAGAAGCTGAGAGCAGAGCACGTGGCTGCTTTACATCATAAAAACACAGTCTGTATGTCTGCTCTGATCCTCAAGTTAGTGCTAGCTCCTTTAGAGCGCTTTGTCCTCCTGTCAGAGCACAGATCTGCTTAAGCTGAAGTACATCTTTTCCTCTCCTCTCTCTCGTCTCGACTGCAGAGCCACTGTTTAAACTGCTCCAGGTGTGAGATGAGCATTTAGCAGCACTCTGGGTTTGAGATCAGATCTCAGGTGAAAACAAGTGGCAGTGCAGTAATCAAAGCATTTCATTGCGTTGCGGACTTTGTGTTGATCCTGCATACAGATAGAATCAAATGCCTTTTATTGTCACTATTCATATGTACAATTTACATTATACATACTCACAATGAGAAAGCATCTCACTTCAGCGCAGAAAAATTTAAGTAGACATTTAAGATATATACAACACAGCAGGATATTTACAACACAGTATAAAAAATAGTGCAAAAATTAGTGCAAACAAGTCCTGTACTACACTATCCAGGTTATTGCAAGACTTGCTCAGATATTGCAGTAGGGGTGACACATTACAACCATATACATACACTTGAAAGTCTCTACATTGCAGAGAGAGGTTTCACAGAACTCAGCTTAGCATACTGTACTGTAATAAATATTGTCAACAAGCTATAGCACAGTGTTAAAGGGATAGTGCGTTTTTTTGTTTTTTTTTATGTTAATCTGTATGGGTTCCCCTTTAATAGTGTCGTGGATTAACACTGGGTTCCCGCTGCTCTGGTTCTGGAGCTCAGGAACGTAGGTCCGGTAAATTCGCAGGGACAGTTAATAAAGCTTGTTTTTCTTCTCAAAACATTTGTCCGCGAAAAATTCAGCGGTGTAATTTGGCATTCGCATATTTTCTCTCGATTCGTATCACTGCGCCCAGGTTAGCTCTATTAGCCTGTTCACTTGTAAACATTTGCTTACGGCGGATGTCGCCGTACCGCATCCGCCATAAACATCCGCTTAAAGTGAACAGGCTAACACAGCTAACCTGGGAGCAATTAGGTACACAACAACACAGGGCTCTCAAGTTTTGAGCGGGGTCGTGCGTACAAGTGAACAATTTTTCCTGAGGAGCGGGGGGGGGGATTTACAATTTACATTTACATAAACTACAAAGCAACTAATGACAGTTATATCAATGAAGTTATTACCTAATGGTTCTCAGTTTGTTTTATCATCATTTTGTCATTCCTCGTGTTTGTGTTCGCTGTCCTTATCACTGACAGAGTGCAGTGCGCGCTTAGACACTCGCTGAGCGGGGCGGGGAGGAGGGAGCGGAGCGGGGAGGAGGGGGAGAGTTTTTTTCGCTGAAAACGCACGGTGCCTGCATAAACTGAGCCACACAGACCGATTTTCTGGGCACAAAAAAAAAAAAAAAAAACAGCGTGAGAAATGCCATGTGTGGCGTGTGAACACGTCGAATTGCGTGTGTCACACTCTCAATGCGTGAGACTTGAGAGCCCTGACAACAGGTGGATATGCTACAAAAAAACAGTTTAAGATATGACAAATAAACATCTTGAAAGCTTCTCTAGATCAACTCAAAATATGCTCCATAGGTAAAAATCCTCCAGCTGAAGTCCTGACCGAGCTTAAGCATCAAGATCATGGAGTTTCTCCTGTGTGAGAACATGCACATGCCAGAACTGTACAGGAAGTTTCAGAAAAGTTATCATCAGCCATGACTCCTGTCCAAAAGTGGGTCAAGAACTCATGCTTACAACTCAATACAAAGAAAACGGTCTGCATGATGTTCAGTAAAAAAGCAAATGAGCTGCAGCGGTCCAATGTCTTTCTGGACGGGGTGGAACTCAGCCTCGTCAAAGAGTTTAAATACCTGGGACTGACGTTGGACCTGACGTTGACATTTAAGAAACACATTAAGCGCTTCACAAAAAACGTTAATTTTAACTTAGTGAATTTTAGACAAGTAAGATCCTTCATGACTCTATATGCGGCATGAATGTTTTTACACTCCATGATTCTGTCTCATATAGAGTACTGCATTACCACATGGTCACTTGCTGCTGTCACAACACTCAAACCAGTTGAATCACTTTTTTAAAAAGCTGTGAAAATATTAGACAAGAAACCATTCTCAGTTCACCACTGCACAATTTTAGACTATAACTTACTCAATTTTAATAATTTTGTTCATTTTAAATACGGTTGTTTTATATATAAAGTTTTACACGGACTTGCTCCTCCTCCGCTGCAGGATTTTATTAAAACAAAGACGGATGGTCAGTGGGATGGGAACAAGGGCCACGGCCCAGGGGAACTGTGAGGTCCACACAGACGCACTACATTTAGACAAACTGTGCTCTCAGTCAGAAGCACTAAGTTCTGGAACACACTCCCATTATCAATAAGAGAGATTCCAACACTGGACACTTTTAAATCATACTTGAAACAGCGGCTAAAGGAAAACCAGACTTGTAGACACTTTTAATGTTTTAATGCTTAATGTTTTAATGTTTTAATGTTGGTGTTATTGTCAGTTGTCATTGTTTTATTGTTTTTGCTGTGGTGTCACCTGCCTAGGGACTACAGATGGAAATTAGCATTCTTGCTATAATCTGGCATATTTACACTGCAATGCTGCAGATGTTCATTAATATGCACTGTCCCTATTAAATAAAGAATAATAAATAAATAAGTAAAGTCATTAAATTAAAGTAAATCAATTAAATTAGATAAGCTAGCTTCTCTATCTTATCCACCACAGTTGCACCAGTGTTTTATGTCTGATATGATGACATGGTCCCAGCCCCCCCCTCCCAGGTTGGGTCACTTGGTAATAACAAACCTGCTGTGAATAGGTATAATTATAATTTAAAAAATCTTCGGCCTATGATTTGACCCCGTCAGGCCTTGCAAATCGCAGCCAATCAGGGCTCTCTTGTGTCTCTGAAGGCGGGGGTCCTGGTGCGGTGAGGTGGGGAGGGTGCTAACTGGGGGCTGATTCACCATTGATTATAATGGGAGAAAGAGCATGGGCTAGTTTGTTGCTATGATTATATTGGGAGCTGCTGCCATGTTCTGCCTCAAGCCAAACCGTAGTGGGATTTTTACAGGTGGAGGTGAACACAGATAAAGCCGACTAAATGTACTGATTGGTTTTATTTCAAACCCACAAACACTTTAAGACAAAAACTCGTCCACACAAAGGACAAAACACCGAGCCACAAACAAAGCAAAGTGGTCTACTCCATTCAGTGTAGTGAAGACTGCAGTGAGCGCTACATTGGAGAAACCAAACAGCCACTTCACAAGAGGATGTACCAACACAAAGTGGACCGGCATCTGCCGTACATCTTCACCTAGAAGCCACGGGCCATTCGTTTGAGGACAGTGAGGTTCAGATCTTAGCCAGGGAAAAGAACTGGTTTGAGAGGCAATTTTTGTCAAAAAAGAGAATCCGTCGTTAAACAGAAATGGGGGAGTTAGACATAACTTGTCTCCCATTTATAATTCGATTCTTAAACCAAGTCAGAACAGACGAAAGAAACATTAGGGCAGACGAGCCAGGGCAGAGGGGTGGAGATGGTCGTTAGTCTGAATAGAGATGCTAAACTATACGCCAGAGAAATTTGAATAACAAAAAGGAACAAATGAGTTGAGATAGTTTCAGAGCTATTTCAGTGCAGTGAGCTCCTCCTAGGGCTGAATAGAGATGCTAAACGAGACGCCAGAGAAACAAAAGATACAGATTAGTTGAGATAGTTTCAGAACGATTTCAGTGTAGGGAGCTCCTCCCTGCAGCTAGATATAAACAGGGTCTAGAACCAGAACTGAAGAAGCCTCTCAGATGAGCGGCGAAACCTTTTCAACCGAACTTTGTCCAGTTGACAAATTGAACTTCTCCTTTTATCATGTACTGATTGTTGTTGTTTTTTCACTTAAAGGGCCCATATTACACTATTTTCTGATCTATGTTAATGGAATTGCCAGTCTCTACTGAACAAAAGGTAAAAGATACTTGAAAACTACCACTTCATGACATCACAAGGTGGAACAGAGCGTACTCAAACATGTGAGAATGAAACAAAACACAACGCCATGTCTGTTTTTGAGGAGGTAACAACATTATTACAAGTTTTAAAGCTCATAACAGTCATTTTCGTGTAATGTAGGACCTTTAAGTGCTACAAAGCAAAATACACAGTAGCTTTCAAGTTTCAACAAGTATTCAATTCTGAGTGTTGTGTTCTTTTTAGCGTCTAAAGCACTGTAAACCTCTCATCTTTCTCAGTCTAATGCATTCAGATGTGCAGGCTGGATGTTGAGCTCCATAAATATTTCATCGGTTTGAAGTCCACAGTGAATCGCAGAACCTGTCAAGCTCTGGAAAATGGACTAGGATCTGCTCCACTTATTTATGAGCAAGAACTAGCACAAAATAATTATAAAATATACAAGAAAAACAAGCTGATTTGAATACAAGAGGCTGTTCGGAGTAGTATGCCGAGAAGCCATAGCACAGCAGGTGGGAGTGGGGATTAAAACTGTAAACGCACGCCCATGGACTCGAGCTTGTGAACTGTACACCGTTTGATTAAAATGTTCAAATTTGAATGTGGTAAAACATATTTAAAACTGCGTAAAATAAAATTATAAAACAGCAACAGTTAAAGGTGCATTGTGTGACTTTTCGTTTGGGCGTCCGTCACCTGCTTGATTCTGTGGATATGCCATTGCTCTGCTTCAAATGTTCCACAGTATGACTTTAAACAGCTCTAAATTACATTCATTCGCTTACAGGTGGTTGTATAGCTCAAAAATACAGAGAAAATCAGGCATTCTGACTTGTGAGTGGGGTCGCTTCTCCACAGATCTGATCTGTACTGGACAAAGCAATAACATCTCCATAAAGAAAAGCATTTGATGGACCCTCCAACTAAAAAGTTACACTTTTATGGTTGGCAGACTGCAATTGTGACTGTTTTGCAAGTGACAGATGCTTGGTTGCTCGGATC